>VZRS01007514.1:46986-201529 GCA_013398055.1 Ifrita kowaldi
AAGCTGCGCGGGGGGGCGGCCCCGACGGGCCGGCGGTGGTGGCACCTGGGGGCGAGTGGCCTGTCTGGGCACTGTCTGTGCCTCCCGGACACCGCCCGTCACCCCCGGACACTGTCCCGGAGGCACTGTCTGTCCCCCTCGGGCACTGCCTGTCGCTCCCGGCCACTGTCACCTCGGACACTGTCCCCTGGTCACTGTCTGTCCCCCTTGGGCAATGTCACCCCCAGACACTGTTTGTCACCCCCCAGTCACCCCAGTGCTCCACCAGTGTCACCGAGCCGTGTTCTGGCCCCGTCGGGCGTCTCCAGTCTCATCGCCCCCGTGCTACGACAAGGATGAGTGGGGGGTTTCCCACTTTGTACATTCCACCTCCCAGTCTGGGGGGTCACAGCACGTGAGTGAACCCTCAAACTGTGTCGTGACACAAAAAGCGTTAATGGTGACAGCATCAAAGTGAGGGGATGACCCCGACTGAATGGGCAAAGAGAAGAAGGAGGAGAGGTTTCATTCCTGGTTCTGCCAGGAGATGTTTAGCTGAATATTAGGGAAAAAATTCTTCATGGAAAACGTTGTCCAGCACTGGCACAGGCTGTCCAGGGCACCCATCCCACCCCAGAGACCCCATCCTGGAGGGATTTAAGATCCCTGTGGATGTGGCACTTGGGGACATTGGGTTAGGGGTGGCCTTGGCAGTGCTGGGGAATCGTTGCACTCCATGGTCTTGGGGGTCTTTTCTGACCTGAATATTCCTGTTATGCCATGATCCTGTGTATCCTGACAGGCAGCTCCATTCCCATGTCCAGCCTCAGAGCATTCCAAGCCCTGCTCCAAAGAGGATCAAGGGCAGGGGCTGAAAAAGACCCTCCTGGGCAGCAGAGCCCCTCTGGCACATCCATTTTTCCCCTGACAATTAATGTACCAATAAATCTTACTCTCTTCACCTTATTTCCACCAGGCAGTTTACACCACTATATTTCCGTTGATGTGTTTTAAAAAATGTGCCTCAAACTTGCTTAGAGCAGCGATTTCAGGGATATTTTGTGTGGAATTCAGCTCCATGTGGATGTAAAATAAATGTGACAGCTGTGCTTTTATACAAGCCCCACACAAACCGTGGATCACAGCAGACAAAGGTTACACTTGACATTTATATGCAATATAATAAATGTGTGTATATATATATATATATCCATATAATAGACATAGACTAACCTTTGAAAAGGAATGGGCTTGTGTTTACCCCTGGATTGATCTTAGATGTGTTCATAATGAATATAGAAAATTCTATGATGAATAGAAGAAATTGCCCCTTAATGTCAGAGAATTTCTCTCTGGAGACTGCTGGAAGGAGTTGGTTTGCCAAAATGAACACCTTGTGCCAGACAGGACTAAAATAAATTCCCATCCATCTTTTTCCAACAAGCACGCCCTGGTAAGAAAGGCCAGAAGTGCTGGTGGCTGCTGAATTTTTAAGCAATTAATAGCTTACCTTGTTAAATGAAGGCCAAAACCCTCTCAGAATAAGTTTACCATTTATTTTACTCAAATAGACCCATAAAATGATGAATATATTCCCTGCTAATTGAGAGCCAACAGTAAAAGAACATAAAATCTGTTGCATCTGAAAAGCAAAATTTTGTAGCTGAATCCATGGCCAATTCCAGGTGGAAATGGCAGGAGAAACCTTTTCCTCTTAACAAGATAATGGGTAAAAATCTCTGCACTGGAATTTCCTCGTCTTTCTGCCCCTTCCACAAGTTTTCCTGCACATATGTGACTCCTGGCCTGATTCTTTTCCCTGTGGAATAGTGTGGATCAGCACATCCCATGTTTTATTCTGGTTGATAAGAACCTATAAATTTGCCTATGAAATAGATTGGAACCTTCAGACAAGGATTTAAGGGGAAAATAATCTGCTCCTCTGTTTTGAGTCTCACCATGCTTTTGTCCCTGATATTAAACTCTTAATTTCACCAGTGATCCCAAATGGAATTCTTTAATTCCAGCTCCCATTTAAGTCTGGGAACACCTCAGGAAAGGTGGCAGACCAGGCCAGCACAGGACTCGGTGAGTGCAGGCCTGCTTTAGAAACAAAAAGTTGGTTAATAATTTCACCTTTGAGAGAATTCCTGGAATCTTCAGCACTCCATCTCAGGAATCTTAGAACTCCACAGGCTCTACCTAATCTGCAGTGCCCTGAGGATTTCATTCTGAAGTGAAATATTTGGGCTTAATTTTTGGGAGATCTCCTGAAAGACACCCACCAGATGGGATTTGGAAATCTGAAACACTTTGCACCAAATGACCTTTGCTGCTGCAAGCTGAGCTTCAAGGACTGTTTTGACTTCCCAGGCTCGGTATTTATCCATTGCCAGCTAAACCTTACAAGTTGTGACTGGTGGTGGTTGTGATCCCCCGTGGTGATGTCCTGTGCCTGATATCCAGAATAAAGGAGGTCCTTGGGAGGGAATACTGAGCATTGTTTGCTCTGAAAGCTCCTGGACCCCCCAGCTTTGATAAGGACAAGAATCCCTTTGGAGGTAATAACACAGTGTGGAAAAATCCTTTTCCTTTCCCCCCAGCCTTTCCCTAAATCAAATTTTTCCCCTTCAATTTCCATTTTAAATGGATCTGATATCCTAGCAAGGTGCTCACTGGTCGTTCCAGCAAAGCAGTGCAAAAACTTGGGGAGTTGCAGCTTGTTTCCAGTGAGCCTCGGGAGGAAAGATCTCAAACCTGCCCACACCCCACGGGCTCCAAGGCGCCTTTAAAACTCCAACTGCTCCGAGTGCGACAACGATTCCCACACCATGGAAAAGAAATGACCCAATGTTTGCTGCCTACACCCAGACTGCCACGGGATGACAGTGGAGGAAAGCTGTTTTTTACTGCTGGGACTGGAAAGGGAGGTGAGGCTGGAGGCAGAGGCGGGATGTTCCAGACGGAAAAGCCACACGGGAGGAATATTTGGCGCGAGGAGCACAGTGACCAAACTGCCTGGGAGGGAGGCTCTGATTAAATGGGTCAGGAATTACATGGAACAAGGCTGAGGTCAGCTTTAACTCTATTTTGAAATACCTGGAGAGCCACAAGGAGCATGTGAGGACAGCAGGTTCCACACGCGGAGGCAGCAACTGGATTGGGAAAAGCTGGATTTTGAGGAAAGTTTTGCCCAGACTGTCCTTTAGTCTGGAGAGGAAGAGGGCACCGGGTCAGGGGTGGACCCAGGCCTGGGAAGGAGGAATTAAAAATAGCAGAATATAAGATCAGAGAACACTCGGCGAAAGGAAAGGGAAAGAGAAAAGAAATGGGAAGTGGAAATGACTCAGGAGGGAGGAAAGAGAGGACAAATGGGAAGAAATCTGGTCTTATAAAGGAAGGGCAGGCTCTGAAATGGAAAAGGGGAATTAAGGAGAGTCTGTCTTAACAAAACAATGGCAAGAGGCAGTGCCAAAAACATGCTCATTCTTCCACTAGAAAATTTGGAATTGCAATTTCATTTTTTTAATTTGCTGATTCAACTGCTCTAGGTGAGTTAATAAAAATAAAGGGGCAAGGGGAAACAAAAATATTAAAGAAGTGGAAAAGAAAAGCCTTTGACAGAGAGGGGAGAAAAGAAAGATAAGAGGAATATTGCAATTACAACATATCCCAGTCTGAACCTGGGTCGGGGAGCTCGAACAACAAAAACCTGGATGCACACCCCCCCTCCATGCCAACACCCCACTTATCGGGGGATTAGCAGCCGTCCTGGAGTTTGAGTTCCAGCCCATAATAAAAATGTTTATTTTTCCATCCTTGGGCTACAATAATAACGATTCTGGTTATTTGAACTCGTGTCTAGCAAAGCCTCCCCTCTCTTGCCTTCGCTGGGAGCTGCGAGCGTGGCCTCGGAACACATTCCCTCGGTTTTCCCTGGCTACTCACAAACTCCTGCTGCTGCTCTCCAAGACAGAGCGGGGCAGGGCAGCCTGGCAAACAAGCTCCCCTCAAGCAGCACTTTGCTGGGAGCTGTGCTGGCATCTGCAGGAGCAAACAGCGGTGCTGGAGCAGATTTTCCACCCGTGTGCGCTGGCACGGCGCCTTCCACACCCGGAGTGTGTTCTCCAGCGGGGGATCTGCTCCACAGGGAGCAAACCAGCACTCTGGGCTGTGCATTTGGAAAGCAGCACAATGGGAGAAGCCTGGAGGGCATCGGGAGAGGGGGTTTTCCTCAAAGGTTACCTCAAAGGACACACCTGCTCCTCTGCAGGTGTCCTCATCCCTGTTCCATGGAATCGGAGAATCCTGGGATGGTTTGGTAGAGAGGGACCTTGAAACCCATCCAGTTCCACTCCCTGCCCTTGGCAGGGACACCTTCCGCTACCCCAGGTTGTTCCAAGCCCCATCCAGCTGCTCTTTCTTTGCTGTTGAACCACAGAAGCAGATCAACACCAGCAGAAATGATTTAGGGCTATTAAACACCCACTAGACAAACAGGTGACACCGGCACAGGGTGGTACCAGCACCCGTGACCAGTTTTGTCCTCTGTCACTAAAATTGGTGTCATTTTAATTGAAGAAATGACACCAAGTTTGGAGATTTTCTTCTGGGTTCAGTAATATGCCCAGGACTCTCTGCCCTCGCAGTGGTTTTCAGTCCCGGTTCAGTTCTGGTGGTGCCTTACAGCAAAAAAAGAGATGTATTAAGAAGGAAATGCAGGTGCTTGGCATCAGTATGGACAGGCCAGCATGGCCTGGCAGGGGATGGAGGTGCAGGTGGACACCACATTTTGCAGTCTGTGCTTCTTTCTCCAAGCAGGATCCAGAACCGCCCGAGAACCCTGACTCCACACCAGGAATTCCTGGCACGGACCTTCTCCCATAAAATCCCACTGAACATCAGCCCCGAATCCACAAACTGTTGGCACAAAGTCACCATAAAAACCAAACCAAAAGCCCTGCACAGCCCACAACAAGCACTGCCGGTGTTTATGGCTGCTGGAGGTGGCGAGGGATGAAGTTCAGTGCTGGGGAACACCTGGTTTATGATTCCTTCACTCGTTATGTGGCAGAGCCCACGAAAAAACACTGCCTGTCCTGACCTCGAGCTGCTCCCACACCACCCTGAGCCCCATCCTGCAGGTTGGAAGCACAGCAGGGGCTGTTTGGAAAAGGGAATTAAACCCTGGCCCACTGAAGATCTTTCTGTGAGCAGGGAGGAAAAGCTGAGCTCGCCCTCATCCCTCTCCCGTGCAGGAGGGAGGGCTGGAGCCCCCACCTTGCCACTGGATACCTGTAAATGGTAAAAACCTGGAGTAGGGAAGTTGTTCCTCGCTCCTCTCAGCCCCAGTCTGGAGCTGCTGTCACCACCATCTGAGGAGAAGGCCGTGGAACACCTGCCTGGTCTCTCCCACACACCTTTCCTACCTTCTGCAAGGTCTTTCTGCTCCGTTTCTCCTCAATTTATTCAGCAAGGCCCCGATAGGAATCAAACATCTTCCAAACACTGGCTGTGTTTACCCATAAATCTATAACTCTTGCCCCAAGTCAAGAAGCAAACAAGAAAAAAAAACAACCCAAATCCAAACAGGCTGAAGAACTCTGTGCCTCAGGAAAGTGTTGGGAACAGGCAGGTCCAAGCAGAGGCCTTGGGAAGCAACGTGGCACCCGCTGGGGCTTCTGCTCCAGAGCAGAACATTCAGCTGGGGAAAATGGGATCTCCTGTGGGATGGAGCCCATCCTGCCTCACTCCCTGGTGTTGCAGCACCCCCAGAACACGGGGAAGTGGCAGCAGCCGTGCCTGCAGTGGGACAGCTCAGGAGCAGGAGCAGAGTTGCTCCCAGGTGGATACAGGGACAGTTCTCCAGCTGTCCCGGTCACAGGGACACCAGGGCTGGGTCAGGCCTGCTTACCTGGGAATGTGCTCCCAGTTCCCAGTAACTGGAGCCTCAGGAATCAAAACAACCGTCATTTAAACACGTTAGAGCTGGAGGATCCTCGTCCTCGCTCTGGTGATGAAAGGAGAAAGCCAAAATAAGTTCATTTATAAGGCTCTTATAAATCAGAGTGAAGCTGTTTAACAAACCATCTCTGATGTGCTTTCCTCCTGTTCTGCACAAAGAGAACATTTCCAGGATGCTGCAGAAGCACCTGAATCCTGTGTTTTTATCCCAAACAGTGGATTTCACTCCCTGGGGTGGGCAGGGGCTCGTTTCCCTGCATGGAATTCAGCTGTGAAAGGTCTTTGGAGAGCAGAACAGGCACCAGAGCCAATGTCTGGAGAACAGAGAGGAGGGGAAGGGCAAAAAAAAAAGGAAAGAAAACAAGCAGAATAAATCTGAATTGTAACAAAATTACAGCTTGTATTGAAATCTCCACATTTGGAATTGATTTTTTCCGTCAGACAAAAGGCTGAGGGTTCAGTTGTTGAAACCCTGATCTCTTCTTTAACTACTTCTGAAGGGCACATCCAGGAGAGCTGCAGGTGAGCCCTCAGCAGTGGAGGACTGAAACAACCTGAGGTATTCCTGTGTCAGGTGTAATGTGATGCTCATCCCTTTGTTTGGGCTGTTGCCTTCTGCTGGGCACATGGAGCAGCTTTCCTACCTTTCCCCAGGTTCACTTGTTTTTCTGGCTGCTACCCTTGTTTTAACTCCCCTCACCTCACTTTTAGGGCGTGAAAACCCATTTCCCATCACATTTGCACCAAAATTTCCCTCAGCCCTGTGCACGGAAGGTTTGATGTCCATCCCTGGGCCGAGAGTGTTGGAAGCTGCTGCACCTTTGGGAAAAGCTGCCCGTGCTCCATGATCTGCCTGCTCCCTGTCCACATGGGACTTCAATTGTTTCACTCCAGTTCTCCATTGTCTCTCTTCAGAGCTCTATTTCTTTCCTATCTGGCATTTTCCTCCCTGTCCCCAAACAACCTCTTTTACTTGCTCTCTCCTACAATAACCCCATTCCTCACGATTGTTTCCATTCCCTTTTTTTCTGTTTTATTTTTTATTTTTCACTTGATGGAGGCCTGGGGGCCCCTGCTCTGTGTTGGGGGCTCCTCTTCCAGCCACAAAGACGTTGGAGCTGGAGCACCATCCCCTTCCCATCAGATCGGTGTCCTCAGCACTGCAGGAGGGACTCGCCCTGCTCCAACGAGCATTTTATAGCTGATATATTTTATATCAGTGCAGAGCCATGAATCAGGTCTGGGATGCAAATAAGAAGCAGCCACATAGCATGAGGCAGTTGGGAGCACTTCAGGCTAAAGAGGAAAAAAAACCAACCCACCCAGCAAAAGTCAGAGATGCAGCTGTGAAGAATTCAAATATTGGCTCCTCCAGGAAACCTCCACGTTATCTCCATTACTGAGATCTACTTATTTGTTTGGGGCTAATCATCTCCAGTTTGAGATTGGCATGGATCTGGTTTCCCACCCTCAGAGGGAAGGTCCAAGCACTGATATTCCATGTGAGGTGGTGGCATGAGAAGCTTTTCTCAGCTGGCAGAGCAGATCTCTGGGAGACAACCTGCGAGTAGAATTATCGAGGACACTTCAGGAGAGAAAGCAGAAAAAACCCCCAAACTGGCCCTTTCCCACCTTCCCCATCTTCCCTTGCCATGAAAAATCCTCCTTGCTGCCTTCCCTGCTGCTGTGCCTGGTGCTGGAGACTGCTGGGAGCGGGGAGCTTGGGGAGCCCTTCCAAAGGCTCCGCTCCAGGAGCGCTGGCTTTGCCATTCCCCTGCTCTGGAGAAGGGGCTGGTGGCTCCAGAGGCTGCAAATGGGACTGGAGCAGCTACCAGCTGGGGTCATCCATGGGGATGGATGTGGGGATTGTCTGTGATGCTCCAGCCATGAATTTTCCAATTGTCTGTGAGAAAAGCAGAAGGAATGAAGGGAGATGGAAGCGGAGTATGGAGCTGTGACATTTCCTGGGATGTGCCTTGAAGCTGTCTCTGCAGGGCAGTGCTCCTGGCCACCACCCCTGGTGCTCATCCTGAGCTGGTGGTGAGCTCAGGATGAACTTTCCAACTGGACAAGGTGGTGGAGAGTGGACTGGTGCTCCAGCATCAATCCCTGCCCCTCTGCTTCTCTTGCACACTGGGAACAAGTAGCTTCCCACTTCCCAAGGCACTCAGGAGTCCCGACTTGTTAGGGGTGAGATAATGGGTGAGATAAGCACGACAGGAGGAGGGCAGATTTGTGTTAGAGGTGGGAGAGGGGGGTGACAGCTCCTGTGTGCCAGGAAGGGATTTGGGACCTCTGATTCCAGAGTTCCTCAGCATTGGCGAGGGATGAGGTAGCTTCCAGCAATGGCATTGCCCCATTCCCACCTCCTGAGACAACGTGTTTGAGCCACCTCGTGCAATAAAAAGCTTGGAATGACCCTCTTTGATCTTATTCAGGCTCAGCATTTCTACTGGAGCCAGGGAAAAGCCTCCAACCACGGAATATTTGTACCTGTGAGTGGCCTCCTGTGACCGGTCACCCCAGAGAGCCACCGAGTCCTTCCCCCAGTGACACGTGTCGCCTCAGCGCCCGTTCCAGATGTTTCTCTAAAAACAAACACACATTTTGAGAGAACTACAGGACTCTCATTTCATTAAAAAATGAAGCAATCTGCTTTTCACTTCCCCTCTTTGCTGTTACTTCATCTTTTCTCCCCAAACAGTGCCAGCAGCGTCCCCGGGCAGCGCGTGCGGGGCGTGCGCAGGGCGGGCCTTTTGTCAGGGTGTCACTCAGTGAGGTTTGTTAATCCCTGCTCTTCTCAAAGGTTACGTGGCTTTAAAATCCTCCTTCTGATGGATAAAATGCTGTCAGCGCCTCCTTAGGAGGCCCTGACCCCTTTAACTTTGGGAGAGGGGACAGAAAATGACTCACCAACATCAGGTCTTGCTCAGCATTGCCTTTTCACCACTGCCCATGGTCGTCCTATTTATGTATTTCTGTATAAAATCAAGCAAAATCAATCCATAAAAGTCCTTAAATATAGATCCCTCCATCCAAAAGGAGCCCAAACTGTGTTTCTGTGAGCTGGGATGGCAAGGTGGTGCTCTCCTGTGGTGTTGCTGCATTGAACTCAAGGAAAAGCCCCTGAAGCTTAACATAAAATAGAAAGAAACAAAAATATTCCCCAATTTACTGTTTTTTCAAACAGCCCCAAATCTCCTCCCTCTCCCTACAACCCCTGCAGTTTGTATTGGCATAATCCTTGTAGTTTGGATAAAGAGCTGGTATTTTGTCGAAATTTCAGTTTTCCAGGGAAAGCAGGGGCTGAAGCATTTACATATTTTTTCCTATAATTGAATTACATTTGGGGTTGAAACTTCAGCTTTAACTTTTCGTTATCACTCTCCTTGGCTCGTGGGAGGGCAGTATTTTTCTGGCTGTGTTGTTTTTCTAGCTTTGATAGCTAATCAACCATATTTCTACTTTTCCCAACTCCCTTCTGAGAGTCACTTTACCCATGAATTGTGCCCTCTCTGAGTATGAAGTGTAAGAGCTGCCTCCTCCTCCAGCAGTCCTTGTTGGAGCACAGTTGTTTCAGAGGAACATTCAGTAGAAATAAACAGGGAAAAATCAAAATATACAGCTCTGCTGAGGGGTCAGTGCTGGTGGAGGAGGCCACGAGCTTGGGCACCTCGCTGGAAGCTGTGGAGGCTGATGAGATCCCTGCCTGGGTTTACATAAGCTCAGTGTAATATCGGATGTTTGCTGGGGTTGTTTCATCAGCAGAATTCCCACCGTGGGAGAGAGTTACCATAACTTGACATTGAGTTGAATCATTGGTGCCACTTTCTGTGGCTCTGGATACTCCTGCTCAGCACTGCCCAGTGCTTCCAGCGTCCTCTGCCACGGGCAGATGCACCAGGGACGTTTGCTGAACCTCAGAACAACCTCAGATTCTATTGATTAGTTTTAGTTTTAATTACAGTGGGAGCAAACTCTACCGTCAGCTGGTGTGAGTGGCACAATTTGGATCTGAACAGGCTCCTGACAGATTCCAGGAGGATCTACCCCGGGAGCTGAGGATGTGCAGGACTGTCCCCCAGGGCTTTGACATCCGTTCCTCAGCACCTCTGTTCCATTAGTTCACATCCTTAAGGGCTCTTTTTCCTCCCACAGGATATGATTAACCCTGACTGGAGTCATTGCACTCCATCCCAAGAGGAAAATCCACCTGAGCTCAGCCTCTGCCCCGCTCCAGTCCTGCCCAGCCTGGGATTCCTCATGCACGGCTTGGGAATCTTCTCCGGGACAGGTCTGGGCCACCTCAGCACTGGGGCTGGGCTGCCCCCACCGAGGGGTCTCAGCCTTGCTCCAGTCTCTCCTCTGGAGAGGGAGAGTCACCTCCTCTGGAGCTGGGGACCACAAGCCCTTCCCCACAGGTGAGGACGCTGTTCCAGGTTTGTAGGGAAGCTGCAGCCCTGCCCTTCCCACCTGAGCACCGGGAAAGGGAGAGGAGGAGCCCAAAGCAGCTCTGGAGTTCTGTGAACCTCTGGCACAGTGAGTCGGGGTGATGAAGGACGTGAGGAGTGTGGGAGGAGATGCTGCTGACAGGAGACAGCGGCTCAAGGCCAGTTTGGGGGAACTTTTCATCCCATTTTCCTTGAAAATTCGTGGTGAAAGGGCAGCGTAGCATTTTCCAGCCCTCACTCACGTAAGCAGCTTCCTGCTGTGAGTAACGTGGGGAGGACAGGGCAGAGAGAAGGGGCTGCCTCAGGGTTACTCAGAAAGGAAATAAAGCCTCTGAGATCCTGGGACAGATGCAATTCTAACAGTCCAGCCACAGGCTGCCTTTTGCAATAACTGCTCCCAAACCCAGCAGCTTCGAGTCAGCCCTTTGCAGCCTTCTGGGCCAGTCGGACCTGCAGGAACCTCCTGTCCTGTGTGGAGAGAGATTTCCACTGCAGGGACATGGTGACATTGTCCTTGAACCCTCCAGGTGTTACTGGGGGGCTCATGGGGCTGCAGGGAGCCTTAGAATCATAAAATACCCTAAGCTGGAAGGGACCCACAAGGATCAGAGTCCAGCTCCTGGCCCTGCACAGACACCCCAGCAATCCCCCCCGTCCCTGGGAGCAGTGTCCAAAGGCTCCTGGAGCTCTGGCAGCCTCGGGGCTGTGCCCATTCCCTGGGGAGCCTGGGCAGTGTCCGACACCCTCTGGGGGAAGAACCTTTCCTGATCTCCAGCCTGCCCCTCCCCTGGCACAGCTCCAGCCGTTCCCTGGGGACCTGTCCCTCTCACAGGGAGCGGAGATCGGAGCTGCCCCTCAGGAGGAGCTGCGGCTCCTGAGGAGTCTCCCTTCAGTCTCCTCTTCTCCACGCTGAACAACCCAAGTGACCTCAGCCTTGCTGAAATTAAACTCAAGCAGATCACCAGGGAGTTGTGCTTCTCACAAATAAAGGGATTTTAACAGGCCAAACCCAAACCAAACTCTGTTTAGTCTTTGCCACCCCCAGCAGAGACCTGCAGCAGTGATCCTGGACTTGGAGTTTTCATTCATGATCAAAATCGTGGGGTTTTGCTCCCTCCTTCTATCCCCAACCCGGTGAAGATCCATAGGAATGTATTTATTGACCTAAAAAAGGGCCCTTGCTTTGCTCCCGGAGCAGCCTGGTTTCCTCTGAAGCGTAAGAAACCACATTGACAGGAACAAAACGGGCACATTTCCCCCTCCAGTGAAGTCTGCAAATATTCCAAATAATTGTTTGTACGTGTGGCTGCTCGCAGGGCTGGAATTAAGAGTTTGGGAGAAGCAGGGTTGAGTTCCCAACCTTGCTGATCCCAAGAGGGATTTGTAACCCCAAATGTCAGGCTGGGCTTTTCATCCTCGGGTTTGCTTTCAGGAATGTTTCTAAGACATTTTATTGCTTACTGAATGTTTCAAAGACATTTTAGTGCTGATGGTATTTTAGAATCTGATGGGCTTTCCTTCATTTTTGCTTCTTAATGTTTGCCCTGGTAATCAGGTCGTACCCTGTGTAGGTGAAGGATAAAGGGCCTGGTGTTCTCTCTGCTGCCACGTGGGAGAAATCCCTCTCCTAATGTCACACCACAGTGGAAATGGGGAAAAAACTGCTAAATTAAGATTCAGCTGGAGAATTAAGTCCTGCTAAGGGACCCAGAGCTTCTCAGTGCACAGATTCCTGGGGAATCCAGGCACTGGGAATGGATTGAGCCCCTCCAGCCCCAAAATACATGCCCAGGGATTGGGGGGTGGGAAGGGGGACAGGAGGCACCATGCTCAGAGCAGGAATGAGAGGAAATCTCTCTTTATTGCCAGTGCTTGGACTTTATTGCTCATTAAACTGAAGGGTTGTTGGCTTCTCACATCCTGCAGGAGTTTTATGGGAAAGCAGTTTATGAAATAAGGGTGGACACGTCCTGTGGGCAGTTTCTGAACTTCCCAGCTGTGCCTGTGTGGCAGCTCCCTTTCCTTTGGTGAGAGACAGGCAGGACCATTCCATCCCCAGTTTCTGGCAGAGCTTTTCACCCACAGCTGTACTGGTTTGGTCAGAAATAACCCTCCCAGACACACCCAGGCCGAACTGTCCCGAGGAGGTGATGCCCAAGGGCTGTCCTCACCCCCAGCTCCCAGGTCCATACTGGGACAGTCATCCTATGGAAAATCAGCATTTTTTAGGCAAAGTCGAGTGTGCAGTTGGAGCCCACGGCAGGAGGAGGACACTGGGTCCTCCCCTGGCTGGGTCCTCCCCAGCTGGAGCATCCATCCTGAAAAATAGGAAAAACCAAAAGGAAAGCAGAAGAGGGAAACCCAAAGATTGTGAAATAAAACGCAGGCAGGGGTGGGAGGGGAGGAACGAGGGAGTCAACACCGGAGGAAACAGGACAACGTGACAGGAGAGGAGCCGGGGCTGGACTAAATAAAAAGAGGAAACCTCGGCAGCCACAGGCGGCGGCTCCGGGAGTGGCTCAGCACTAGGGGACACCCTCGGACCAGAAAAAGCCCCGTTTCAAGCCAAAACTCAACCCCCTCACTTTCGTTTTCTCTGCGTCTCTGTCGCTGCACCAGGGTGACACTCGGTCCCCTCTTCCCAGCTCCTGTCACGCTGTACAGCCCCTAAAACCAGCGCAATTCCTAACTGGCCTCATCCCAGTAACGATTCCTGATTCTCTGCACAGCTTTCTCTCCAGGTTCCTACTCCTGAGCAAAACCTGCCCGGGGTTCGCCGCCAGGGTGGCACTTTTCTGTGTCCCCAGGGCAAAGGCACACGCAGGGACATTGCCTGGCTGTCACCTGGAGCTGGTGGCAAAGTCCCTCCTCACCCCTCTGGGCTGGGGCTTTATAACCGAACACCCCCCTGCACCTGCTTTGGGAAAAGCCCAGGAGAAAACGTTCCCTCAGAATGTTCCCTCAGCAGAGTTTTCTGCGCCGGAACCTGGATTTGTGATGTGTCACCACACAAAACAGACAAAAAATCCCCCTCACCAAGAGCATCCCTGCCCTCCAAGTGTCTTCCAAGCATTTTCTGTCTGTAAATCCCAATTTATCCAGGTTCCAGCTGCATTTTGTTGGGCTGCTCCACCCTCTGCAAGGGCTACCAAGACCATCAGAAGTCTTGGTAGCCCTTGAAGTTTTGGCTCCAACAGGTCCCCAGACGGCAGCTCCAGGTGGTGGCCTGAATCCAGGGAAGCTGGGCTACGGCAAAGGCCAGTTTGGAGCAAAAGCTGGAGCAAAATAACTCCCCCAACATCTCAGCCACATCTGTGCTGCTCTAAGTGTTTATTACACCACCATAAATTATTATTATTAAGCAAATATTACACCCTGGTGCTGTGTGCAAGTAAAATTTTATTGTAGGGAAGAAGAATCTGTAACAGAGACTTTATAACGAGCCACAGAAAAAACAGTCATTAAAATTTCATTTGCGACGTTTCCATTTCATTTTCAGGAACGTTTTTTAAAACAGGCTTTCCTATTGCACAAAAAAAAAGAGAAAAAAAGCTGCCATTTCCTTTGCCATTACTGTTGTCTCATTCAAATAAAAAAAGGCAAACAGTTAAAAAAATACCTCTGGTATAATAAAAATGCTTTGCAATATATACATATAAATATATACACATTTAGCTTTACTGTAAAATATTTTAAACTTTGGGAATGGGCATGATATTCGTGCATATTCTGAAACTCTGTTTCCCGTGAGGATTTTTATTTACAGTTGCACAGTGCCTTTAAAGCCTGGAGACACCAGTGGAATACTCAATGCTGACCCCTGACAAGGAGTTTTAGCCAATTCTTCCACTTTTTTTCCCCGAAAAAATTGGAAATACTTCCAATTCTTTTCCCTGAAAAAATTTGAAATACTTCCAATTCTTTTCCCTGAACGATTTGCAGTTCTGGCTTTGAACTCTTGGCTCTGCCCTCTGGGGGTTTATGGGGTCTCTAACTCTCCCCTACAGCAGCAGCTTTCAGCCCTCTGCCACTTCATCCTTCAAATTTAACAAAGGAATTTCAGATCTCGTTGGAAATTCACATCCATCATTCGTCCTGCAGGTGAATTTTGTTTTTTAAGTGCCTTCTGCTGAGCCAGGGCTGTGAATTCACACTCTTAATTATGTGTGCAGATAATTTCTCCAGCAGATGCCTGTCCAAGCCAAACTCCTTTTGCTCACTGTTATTCTTCACTACTAAAACTGTTTTCTTTATTCAAGATAACATCGAGTAACTTCATAAATACCATATCCAAACACACTTGCTGTTCATTTATCAACTCCTTCTCCAACTGAGAGCTTTAATCCTACAAGAATTTTTATTTCTGTCGGGATGTGTTGCACATCTCCAGCCGGGCTCTGCTCCAGCAGAGGCAGGAGTGCTACCTTCCTGCAGATCCCCTGGAAAAGTATGGGAATGTTTCCCTCCATCCAAGAGTTGGACGTTTTTCTTTACAGAAGAAACACAGCCCAATGTTTTTTCAGCATCACATCTCCTCCAGACTCAGATTTTGGATCTCCAGCTCTTCCTAAAGATCTTTCCAAGGGCTTCGGGTTGCCTCTTTGCTGCCAGGTGTGGGTGAGGTGAACACTCTGGAACAGGATCAAACATCCTGGAGAGCTTTATTTTTATTTATTATTCATTTAACACCCTTGGCCAAGAGTTGAGAAAGGCAAATCTGACTCTGAGCATGCAGAGCTCCACTTTTACCTAAAGCTTCCTCAAAAACTGGAGTGATATTCTGAATCCTGCAGCCATCACTTCAGGACCAGTCCCACTGAAAAAAGTTTCCCTCTTATCCTTATTCCTAAGTTATCCTGCACAGTAGGATACTGCAATTTTACAACTGATCCCACAGATTTTTCTAGAAATCAGGAAAATACTGGCAAATCTGCTGCCCACCAAAGCATCTCGAGCTGCTCGGTGGGGATGGGAGAGGGGCCCATCCCGATTTGCAGCCAAGGCACAGCCCTGGGAGCCTAAAACACACATAATGATCATAAAAACCAAAATGCAGAGGCAGCTGGGAGCAGGGCAGGAATTATCCCAGCCTCGCTGTGTAAATAACTTGGCAGCTGTTTGAAGATCCAGTGAAAACTCTGTCCTCGTTGTTTGTCAGGAGCTCCCCACTCGCCGCAAGCTTTGTTTACATTTCCCGCTGGCTCCGGGAATTAACGCTCTTGGAGAGTTGTGAAAAGAAGCAAATGCCCAAATACAGCCTTGGAAGGGGCTTTGGGAGTTCAGCAGCAGCGCCACAGTTTGCTGGTGGTGGCTGCTCTGTCCCACGTGGCTCTGGGGGCCCCAGGGGCTGCCCAGCCCCAGCAGTGGCTCTGCCACCAAGTACCACAAACCAGGGACCGTCCACAGTTATTTAACTGCAACAAAGGCTTGCAAGCCTCCATCCCCTACCAGAGCTCTGAGAGGAAGGTTTAACCTCCTTACAAAGGAGCCACTGCTAACCTTCCATTCTCCCTCTGGCTTTCACCAAAGGGTTCCTCATCCTTGTCCTTCACAGAGATCTTTTTCCTGAAGGCTTGCGACAAGCTGGAGGAAGACGCCTTCCTCAGCGTGGTGAGTCTCTGCCGGAAGTTGCCCCCGGAGAAGAAGTAGAGGAGGGGGTCAAAGCAGCAGTTGGCAGCTGCCAGGGGCAGGGTGATGACGACGGCTTTCTGCAGGAACAGGGCGTCCCCGCAGCCGGGGCCCCGCAGGCGCAGCGCGTGCAGGTGCACCGTGCGCAGGACGTGGTACGGCGTGAAGCTCACCAGGAACGTGGCGGTGACGATGACAATCATCCACACGGCCTTGCGGCGGTTGGCCTCGTTCTTCCGCAGGGAGTTCCGCAGCAGGGTCCGGATCATCATGGTGTAGCAGATGGTGATGACGATGAAGGGGAAGATGAAGCCCACGAAGAGGGCGATGAAATCCAGGATCACCACCACGTTTGTCTTCTGGGAGTTCTCCGGCGGTTCGAAGCACTTGGTCTTGTTGCCGTGCTGGTACGTCCCGTTCCGCAGGAAGGGCGCGCTCGTCAGGGTGACAAACACCCAGATGCCAACGCACACAAACTTCGCCTTCTTCTCCGACACCAGGCTGATGTTGCGGACCGGGAAGACGATGGCGATGCAGCGGAAGAAGCTCATGGCCGTCATGAAGAAGATGCTGCAGTAGAGGTTGACGTAGAGCGCGTAGGACGAGAGGCGGCACAGGAAGTCGCTGAAGAACCAGTGGCCCTTGTGCACGTAGTAGATGACGCGCAGGGGCAGGGTGAGCACGCACAGGAAGTCGGACAGGGCCAGGTTGAGCATGTAGATCTGGAAGGCCGTTTTCTGCCGGTAGGTGCGGATCAGCACGTACAGCACCACGCCGTTCCCCACAAAGCCCATGATGCTGATCATGGAGTAGAGCGTGGAGTAGACGCTGTTGCGGAAGTCGTCGATGGAGTGGTGGCACGACAGGTTGGGGGACAGCGCTGTCATGGTGCCTGGCTGAGGCACCAGCTCCAGGGGATGGTGTCAGGCCTGGGGGTGAGAACTCAGGTGAGGAAAAGCAGCACAGGAAAATAAATATCCATGACGAAATAAGAGGAAAAACCTGTCACCCCACTCAGGAGAGAGCTGGGAGGGGATGTGGATCTGATCCATCCCCACTACATCCACCTTTCTTCACGTGGTACCAACAATTGGTTATGAGTGACAAAATGTGACAGTCATGGAATCGCATCACACAACCATGGAATCCTTACAGTTGGTAAAGGCCCTTGAGATCATCAGGTCCAACCATCAAGCACCACCACCACGGTCAGCACTAATCCATGTCCTCAAGTGCCACATCCATACGTTTTGGGACATATGATGGCTCCAGCACCTCCGTGGGCAGCCTGTTCCAGGGTTTGCCCAGCCTTTTGGTGAAGGAATTTTTCCTAATATCCAGTCTAAACTTCCCCTGGTGCAACTCAAGGCCAAGTCCTCGGGACATTAAATTACCAGGAAATGTCTTAACTCCTCACAAACTGAGGCAGCTACTCGGCAAAACAGCAGAGAGAGATAATGAAGGTGACAACAGCACTATGGAATTTAAAATAGGAGGAGCAGTCCTGGACCCTAATAACTGTTCAGCCCTGACTCTCCTCTTTTTTTAAATTGATTTCCAGTTTCTAATGGTTCAAACGCAGAACCTCCCTTGCAGCCTGAGACCATGAAAAGCTGTGAGATCAGAACTGACAAGAGCCAGCTGAAAAAACAGGACACCACAACAACAAAAGCAGAAGCTGGGTCAAGATCAGCCATGAGAACCCACAACTGTACCATGAAAATGCTCCAAATTGCTGTTAAATGTATTTTCATCCATAAAAATAACTTGGCAGCATTCGAGTTTCTGTCTGTCCCCAGGATTTACTGAAGTCAGAATTCAGAACCTGTCTGGGATGTGCAAGACTTCTAGGTGTCAGTCAAATTTCAGCTATTTTGGTGTTTGTACTCTTGCAAAAGAGTTCTTTGGTTATCTGCAATGCACAAACGAGCCACAGCTCAGCAGGTGTCAGCGAGGGGACTGTCACCACCGAGGGTACCGGGGGTGACGTTCACTAAAAATCCTCATCAGACTGCACAAAGCCACCAGTCCGTGTGTCAAGGACCTTTTATGCTTTAATATACAATGGCCTTAAGTCCAGCAACCAGCCCACGATTTAAACAACGACTCGAAGTATTTGTCCAAAAGACAAGCAAGATTTGTTTTCTATTGAATTTCTAAACACAATTTGAGTTTTGCAACCAAAAGGAAACCTGATGATCACAATCAAACTGCTCAAGTGTGAGAGAACATCCCACCCAGAAATGCATCTGTGAAAACCAACAAGAATCCCACAGAACAGCATTTCCCAGCTGAGGGAAATCACATTTACATTTGCATCATGAATTGAAGACAAACATCACTTCTGCCACTCTTTTATTTGTACAGTCATGGTTCACTGAACCACTTATTTGTATGTGGGTGAATTCAGCTCACTGGGAATGTGCACAAGTGAAAGGGAACCACAATGGATGAGAAAAGGTTCCCAAAGGGAGCAAAACCCTAAACAACTGCTATTCTCCCAGTCTGATGCAGCACAGATAAATTTAGAGTTTGTCATAGAATCACAGACTGGTTTGTGTTGGGAAGAACATTAAAGCTCATCCCATCCCACCCTTGCCATGGGCAGGGACACCTTCCACTATCCCAGGTTGTTCCAAGCCCCGTCCAACCTGGCCTTGGACACTTCCAGGGATCCAGGGGCAGCCACAGCTTCTCTGGGCACCCTATGCCAGTGTCTCAAAGGGAAAAATTTCTGTCCAATATCCCATCTAACCCTGGCAGTGGGAAGCCATTCCCTNAGGAAACAGCCCTTGAAAGCATCCCAGCGGTGCCCACGCCCTCCAGTCTGGTGTGAGCTGACAGGGTCCCCTCCCTGGTTTTGTTCTGTGAGTAATTTACTCCTGCTAGTAACTGGCAGGGAGCTCATCTCTGGTATCAGAGCTAGCAACCTTGTTTAGAAATAGTTTTTATGGGACTTTTTGATGTTGGTCTCATCGGAGGGAAAACAGAATTCTCATGAATTTAGCAGTCCGTTCTTTCAGCATCCCAAAATACACTTTATTTAAACAGATTTTTTTTTAACAGCTGTGGCTTTGTCAAGAAAAAACCAACCAAAAAAACCCNCGTCCAACCTGGCCTTGGACACTTCCAGGGATCCAGGGGCAGCCACAGCTTCTCTGGGCACCCTATGCCAGTGTCTCAAAGGGAAAAATTTCTGTCCAATATCCCATCTAACCCTGGCAGTGGGAAGCCATTCCCTGTGTCCAGTCCCTCCATCCCTTGTCCCAAGTCCCTCTCCAGCTCTCCTGGAGCCCCTTTAGGCTCTGGAAGGGGCTCTGAGCTCTCCCTGCAGCCTTCTCTTCTCCAGGAGAACACCCCCAGCTCTGCCAGCCTGGCTCCAGAGCAGAGGGGCTCCAGCCCGCGGAGCATCTCTGGCCCCCAGTAGATTACACTCAATTTAATTACACAACTCAAAAGCACAAAGTCGCTGCTGCCACTCGTTCCAAGCACAAACACGAAGCGTCCCCATCCCGAGGAACGCTCCGAGCGCTGCATTCCCCGTTTGGAGAGGGACGGGAATGCCCCAAAACACCAAACGCCCCTCACAAGCCCCAAGTCCGCTCTGCGAGCGGACGGAGCGGGGGCACAGGACAGGAATGGAGCGATGAGCGCGGCGAGCGGCCGCTAATTAACGCCGCAGCTCATTAGCGGCGCGGCTGCGCTCCGAGGGGATTGAGCGGCTCAAACCGGGACATGCACAACCGGGGGGCACCGAGGCAAAGCCCCCACCCCNACCAAAGAAAACCAAACAATCTCCAAGACTGTATCAAATGAAGTACTACTTTTCTCAACTTCGAATATTTTAAGTATGGGCTGTCCCACCCCGCATTTTCAATTAATTATATTGGCTTTCTTCTGAGGATATATGATATGCTGTTCCCACCTTTTGCTAAGGAGTTAAGGAATTCTATTATTCTCCCATCCCCAGTGGATTTGGCTGGAATGTGGATGGTCACAGGGGGCTGCAGTCCTCAGGGTAGGGGGACCCAGCAGCTTTTGGCTTCTCTGGGGCAGTGGGGAATCCTTTGGAGGAAGAAACCTTTATCCATGGTGGGAACAGCTCCAAGTGGCACTGGAGCATCTGGAAGTGTCCAAAGCCAGGTTGGACAGGGCTTGGAGCAACCTGGTCCAGTGGAAGGTGTCCCTGCCCATGGCAGGGGTGGGATTGGATGGGCTTTGAGGTCCCTTCCCACCCAAATCATTCCATGATTCCATGAGCTAAGCCAGCCCGGCTGAACTCACCATGTGGGTCACTCATGGACATCTCCCTGTGCTCACGGGCATCTCCCTGTCCTCGTGGACATCTCCCTGTGCTCATGGGCATCTCCCTGTCCTCACAGGTATCCCTGGCTCCCACCTGGTGCTGGTGTCCCCACGCTCAGCCTGCCCAGCTCTGTTCCAAGTGTTGGCAGCAGTGACCCCACGTTTTCCCGCTGTGAAGCCACCCCAGCACAGCTCTCCCTCAGTGCTGCTGTTGTGTGACCACCTGGGAGGATTCCCAGCCATTTTCCTGCCCCAACTCCATTTTTATGGCTGCTTTTGGAGTTTCCAAAGCCACGGTGCTGTGGATGTGGCAGTTTCTCTCTGACCTTGCTCTCCATGAAGCGTGAAGGCGTGTGAGAAGGAAATGCACCTCTTCCCTCTGCCCTTCCCAAGAGTTTCCTACCTTTCCTCACATACCCACGCCCAGCAAGCCTGTCCAGCTCCCCAGAGCCGCTTGGCAGCATATTGGGAACAGTCAAATCACAGGATCATGGCATAATTCAGGCTGGAGGGGACCTCAGGAGATCTCCAGTGCAACTCCTGCTCGATCCAGGCCAGGCCAGGCTACTCAGGGCTTTGTCCCACCTGATTTTGAAGACTTTCAAGGATGGGGGTCCAAGAGCCTCCAAGACTGGACAATTCCTTGCACTGCCTGCAATCTCCTGTGCTGGGAGCTGCCTCTGGAGTTTGCTTTATTTGCAGTGCACATTCTGTTGTTACTCCATTCTGCCATTCCTTCTGCTTTTTTTGGTACCTTTTTTGACCATTCCTTCTGCTTTTTGCTACTCAGTAATTCCTTCTCCTTTTCTTTTTCTTTGGGTTTTTTTTTTATTTTTTTGCTGTTCCCTTTTCTTTTCTGCCTTTCAGTCTCACAAACAGGAAGATTTCTAGTTGCAAAGTCAGGCTGAGGTTGCTGTGGGATCAAGGAGACTGTTGCTGCTCCAGATGTGCTGGAATTGCTGCCAGAGCTTTGGTGGGAAGGGTTTCCACTCTGGAATCACGAGGAGCTCAGACTGCAGCTCTGACGTGATGTGGCAAAGATGACACTTGGAATTTGGGGGGGCAGGACTGGGGTACTCCCTGATGTGAGGAGACCCAGAGGAGAGCAAGGGAAGGAGAGGACTCCTAGAAGGAGTTCTGGATGAATTCCTGGAGGAATGAGGGTGAAGAAGACCCCAACAAAGTGATCCCCATCAGTTCTGATAAGAGAAATTTAATGCTCAGGCTGTAACACCTCTGATTCCCTTTCCACAGGACAATGGGATAAGGAATAAAGTCACAAATGTGGCTTTAGAAATCTGTCTGGGACCACCCAAACCTGGAAAAAAACTGACCATACTTTAGGGTTGTCACTTAGCACTGACTGACCCTCCATTACCTTCTCCCCCTGGACCCCAAATTCCTGCAGCTCCAGCCAGGCACCAGATTCCAAGAAGCTGAGCCTTTCCTCAAGTATCCTAACTGCCCTTGATCCAGCCCACTGCTTATCTCTTTACTGCAGGACTTCCAGACAACTTCCTAAATGCTTCCCAGAATGAATGAAAAATCCCTCCAGCATTGGCAACTTCTTCCACTGTGGCTGTTTAAGAAGGGGAGAGCACAAAGGTGGGGTTTCGTGAGGAAGCAAACACCTTGTTAACAATGTTGCATTCTCCTTCCGCTCCCGTGACTTCCCAAAATAAGTCCTTGGAATCTTGTGGGATAAGGATGGTGTCCCAGCTTCAGACCTGCCCCAAGGTCTTTGGAGTGGGCTGGGCTGTGTGACACTGGCAGGGGACTCCCAGTGGCAATGTCAGCTGCAGGATTTCTCCAGAAAAGCAGGACTGAGGTGATGCCTGAAATCGGGCACTGGAGACCTGGGAATGCTCTGCCTGCCCTGATTAGCTGGACTCAGCCATCCCCAGCTGGAATGTGCGTGGCTTCAGTCGTCATCCCAGGAATGTCTCTCCTGGAAGTGAAGTAAAGCACAGGAGGAAGGCAGAAGGGGGGAAAAAAGAGAGAGGGAAGGAGGATGGAAAGCTTTTGGTGGGGCTTAATGAGGGGAGTGCACTGGAACAGCGCCCCTGGATCTGGCAGGGATGCGCTTCCCTGCAAAGGGGTGGGAAACCGGAGGGAAAGGGGAGGTTTGGAGGCGTCCCCGCAGTGCGAGTGGAGATGAAGAGCCTTTCAATGCGATGAATTCTGTGCCCTGAAGGCCGGCAGCCCACAGTCATTCTGAAACAGGTGGGTTGTGCTCCGGGAAGTGCTGGGTCAGGGCCATCCCCCCCGGCGCGGGGGCGAGCCCGGAGTCAGCCCCGGGCTGGCTGAGTCGCTGTTTGGGTGACACAAAACCACACCGAGGAACGACGCTGTCAGCAGCTGCTGTGGGATGGCTTCGGCTCCCTCCTCCTGTGCTTCCCCTTATTTGGGGAAGTCATTTCTGCAGCTTGCCAAGGATGTGGAATCCCTTTGCTGTATCAGCTTCTGCACGGCTCCCGTCCCCCAGTGGGAGCTGCGTCTCCAGTGGATCGTCCCTTATTGTCACCTGAACTTGGGTCTGTTTGTTCCCTGGGCTCAGCACAGGGAATTCACAGAATCACTGGATATTTTGAGCTGGAACGGACCCACAAGGATCATCAAGCCCAGCTTTTAAGGGAGTGACTTATCCAGGGATCAAACCCACGGCTGGGTGTTACCAGCACCCAGCTCCAACGGAGGGAATCTGAGTTGATGTCACACTTCCAACACTGCCCCCATCTCCCCTTGGTTTTTAGGGATTGGTATTAATGAGTGACCCACGCTGGCAGCTGCGAGAAGCTGCTCCATCCCAAGCCATGATGCCAACAAAGCTCCCTATTCCCTGGTTTTTGTGGGAGACCAGAGCAAGGGAACTTCCTGTGAAGGAAACTTCAGCCCTTGCCATTAACCTCTCAAATCTTACTACAAATACAACTTTCTGAACAGGAAAGAGGACTGAGGGAAGGTGGGGACATGGCTGTACACCCTCAGCATGGTCTCCAATTAGCACTTTGTGGGAGAAAGCTCTTGCTCTGCTGGGATGGATAAAATAAATTACTCCCAGGACTGAGTGCAAGAACCACGTTCAGAGTCCCACCCTTGTTATCCCAAACATTTGGAAAATGATGCTGTTCTCTCACAGGCACTGATCTCTCCCCAGAAAAAGAGGTGGGGATGGGGATGGATGACAATTCTTTGGAAGGACCAAAGGCATCAATCAGGGACAACTGATTGTTTCTGTTTCCCTGGCAGGGTTTCCTCTCAAAATGCAAACCCAGCAGGGAGAGTTTGCATTTTCTGGGAAGTGGAGCTGACAGGGTGTGGGGACAGGGACAGGGCTGCCCCCGCTGCCACAGCTCCTGGTGCTGCAGTTCCACTCTGCCCTAAACTGATCGCCCTGGAGTTTGGAGGGAGCTTTGGGATAGAGGACAGACATTTCAGGTTCTTCTGCCAAAGAAAACTTCTGGAAATAGGGCTTTTAGGGACCCTCAAACCTGCTCTGATCCTGTCGCCTTGTGCAAATTGAGAGTATGTTGCAATCAAAGGATGATTCGTGAGGCCAAACCTCCAGCCAAGGACCCTGAGCCATCCTTCTGCTGTGGTTGGGTTGGTGAAGGACCCAGTACAGCACCAGAACCAACCCATGTGCAACCAGCTAGTCACACTCTACATGTGGGTTTGTGGAAGAGAAGGCTTGAATTTGTACCTCTCCAGAGTCATTATGGGATGGGCTCCACCAGGCATTGAACACCTCCCAATCCAGGAGTGCTGGATGCTAGGAAAAGCATCCCAAGCCCCTGATCAACCACCTCAGAAAAGAGTTAAAGCCATCACAAAAACCTTTGAACTGCTGACTTGAAAAGCTGCATTTCCTTGGTTGGGGTTTTTTAGTGGTTCCAATGTGTCAACCTGTGAGAACAAAGAGCCACTCTGGCAGGAGATGCTGTTCTGATAGAGCCAATTGTTGCTTCCCCTTCCTGTTTTGTACGTGGAACACGAGGGCTGCAGCAGATGGGGCAGATAGGGCTGCGTTTGAGCTCTGCCTCCAGCATTTCACAAGTGCCACCACAGAGAAACCACTGAGGGAATGTGCAGCATCCCTCTCACATGGAATACTGTCAGGGAAAAACAGCCTGAAAATGTTTTCCCGTTCCTGGTGGTTCATTTATGAGGAGCTGGGAAATTCTATGAATGCTTCTGGATTTGTAGAACTGGTGGAAAATCTGTATTATGTCCAAATCTCTCCAAATTACTCTTTCATCCTAATTTTTTTTTCCAGAATGGGACAGACCTAAAGGTGCACTCTTGACCCTCAGGCTGGAACAGGGTGTGAAGGTCTTTGCAAGCCACCAATGACTTTAACCCTCCCAACTGGGGCTACTGGGAGCCTTTCTCACCCACAAAAGCAACATTTTAACTCTCTGATGTTCATCTTTTGACAGCAGAGTTTTCTCATCACAAAACCCACCAGAATTCTGTGTCACTGGAAGATGAGAAAATAAACATCCCCCCAGAAAACTCAACAGTACAAAAGCCAGCATTCTTCACAGAGAAATTTTGCTTTAATCTTCTTTTGGAAAGTAAACTGAAAAGCCAGAAATAGCCAGTTGGCATTCTCTTTTGGGAAAGGCATTGGAATAAACAGCATGAAAACATGTGGATTTTTGGCATCAATGTTATTTTCAGGGCTTGTAGCACTTGGAAATTTGTTCAAATCTAAACAGAGAGGCAAATTCATGTGAACTCATGAGTCACAGAATAAGCAAGGTTGGAAAAGAGCTCGAAGATCCCAAGGTGCAACTGTCATTGGTGGCAGTTGGAGCCTGTGTTTATTTACTTGTGATATAAAATCGCTGCTTGGGATTTGAGGATGGCCAGAGAATTATCTGGGACACAGCACACATCCAGTATTTTCCACAGAATCCCAGAGATCATGTTCAGCGTCTCGTGTTGGAATAAAACTGCAGCCCCTGCCAGAGGCTTTTCTCAGGAAAAATCCATCAGGATGCAAATCCTGCCTTTCACTAGAGCAGCTGCATGTTAATTGTGGAGCTACATCCATGTGGAAATCAGATTTTCCTTAAAAGGTATTAAGAAGAAATGCCAGGTCACCTAAACCTCCATAATTAATCTTTGATGATCAAACATATTTTGCCACCAGATGAACCTTTAAATTACTCCCATTTTATTTTATTTGCTCCTTTGCTCTCTGTTCTCATTCACCGTTTTACCCTGGGAAGACATGGGGAACACAAGGACAAGACCAACTTCCCAGGAGAAACCTCATTTTTCAATTGCTACGCATTAACCACCAGGAGACCTGGAATCATGGAATGATTTAGGTTGGAAAAGACCCTGAAGATCATTTATCCAACCGTGATCCAGCATGGCCAAGCCAAGACCATGTGCCCAAGTGGCATTTTATAACTTTTTAGGGTAATATCCCTGGGTTTCTGGCTGTATTTGGGTGGTAGAATGATCTGCACCAGGGGAATGGATGATTCTGTTACTGACTGGCAGGGAAAGCCCCATGCCCATGTCCAAACTGAGATCACTTGGAGCAGCCTTGGAGCTCAGTCCTGGGTTTCTGATTCCCAAAGGAATGCAACAGGTATCAGATGGACCCTGCGTGAATGGGGAGAGAGATAAGATCTTGGAAGGATATAATTAAAAATTAAAAACCAGCCAAAGTAACATGGGAAAAACCTAATCAAGCTCTTGGAGAAAGGAGGAGGCAGGGTGGAACCCGGGGCTGGACACGCCTGGCTTCTTCAGCCAAGGGAAATGTCAGGGCAGCCAAGGCCAACCTGAAAATTCAGCTTTGGAGCAGAATGAACTGGAGCACACAGCAGCAACAACACTCTGGTTCCTCCACCAGCTCTTCAAGGGCAGGGTTTGCTATTGCAGCACGAGAGTTGGAGACGAGAACTGAGCCCTCCAGAATGACGGATCTGGAGCATCAGATATGCAAAGTGTTCGCTTCAAAACACCACAGGAAGGAGTATCAGAAGCTTCCTGTTCTTTCAGCATTCAAGTTCTCATCTTGATGGTTTGGTTTTTTTTGTTTCCTTGTTGACTTGAAAGGAAAAATGCAAAGAGAAAACCCCTGATGAGCGATGACTTAACCAGGCCCTTTGTGCAGAGCTGAGGGCAGATAAGGACACCCCACGCACCAGTGGGAAAAGATGTTCCTACAGCACCAGTGCCCACCTCCAGCCCTCCTGCAGCTCTGCTTCTACAACAGATTGCGGCAGATATCACCAGAAATCTTCATGAAATCGAAATTTTGGTTTGAATTGTTATAACATCTCATTTCCTGAATGTCACCAATGGATCTGCCTGAAAATAATTCACATTTTCCATCAGATCGAGGAGTTGTGTGGTCTGTACCTCCCTACACCACCACACTGAGCTGCTTTTGCTCCCATCTTTTGCTCCAAAACTTCTGTCCCATTCTTTCTGCTTGGATTTCATGACCTGTGCTCTCAGGCCAGGCCAGCTATCAGCTCTTGATCAGCCCAAAAACGTTTCCTCTGGGCTTTGAATCATCCCTCAGTTATATAACTGCCTGCTCTTATCTCCTGTGCCAAGCATGACTGTTTGAGGTTTTTTTAAGGCTCACTGGAGAAGGTTTTTACTCATCTTCTGCCACGATTCCACTGCTCTGTACAGCCCAGGCCCATAAAATGCCAGGAGCAGGCTTTAGAATGGAATATTCACCTGGGTTGGGAAAGGACAGGGGAGCAGCCAAGGCAGCCAGTGGGAAAGCTTTCTTCCTAAAAATATATATATATATATATATAAAGTTCCATCACACGAAAGATCATCTCCCTTGTGATCAGTGATGTCTCAAATGGTGCTCCAGGAGGTGGTGGAGGCCGGGGACAATCCCAGCCCAGGCTGGTGTCCATGGTGTCCCTGCTGGGGACAGTCAGGGCTGGGATCGACATTCCATGAAGTGATTCATGGGTGTTGATCTCCAGTTCAATCCAGCAGCAATTAAATGCAGAACTTAATACTAATAACTCAAATATTTATATATAAATACAATAACTTAAAGATTTGTGACCGTGTTGAGGCTGAGTTCGGGCAATTTCAAGGCCAGAGAGAGCGTGGCTGTTCCCATCCATCTGGAGATCCCACAAAGCACAAAAATACTGCCAGCAAAGAGCAACTCTGATAGGGGGCATGATAAATAACTCACCCTGACATCGGTGGAGCTTTTGCAAAATTGGGATGTGATTCTGTTGGAATTAATGACTTTTTAGCCCTTTCCAATGGATTTCCAAGTGCTGAGAAGCAAGGAGCTGAAGGATTCCTGTAATCATCACCTGGTACGGCCTGGCGTTCATTGCCCATTGCCCAAAAACACCCGAAACCCCTCTTTGTGCTGCTTCTGAGCCATCGTTTTGTGAGTTAGAGAGGTGCAGCTCACTCCAGTCAGTGCCACTGGTGGATTCGGGTCTTTCCCCAACTTTCTGCGAGCTCCCTGAAATAATTTTTATGAGATTTTGTTTCCATTTGGCCACACTCTGAGGACCCACAGATGTAAATCACCTCAGCAAAGCTGTGTTTGTTTAGTCTGTGTCTTGTCTGTGCATCAAAACCCTGCAGGCTTTGTAAGGCCAGGCTCAGGAGTGACCTTGGGCTGATCCCAACCCCAGCCCCTTCTCAGGAGAATTCAGATTTCTGTGCAAACTCTCTGCAGTCTCACAGATTTTTGGCTGCCTCCTGCTCCCTGCAGACCCTACATCATCAAAATTGGCCTTTTTTGGCCATCTGAGGCCCTCTGAATCACATCAGCCCTGCTTCTGTTGAGCATCCAGGCTGACAACTGATTTCTGCCTTATCTTGTAATTAATCCATCCACATTCAAGTCTCTCCATTGCTTCAAAAATCAAATTTCAGCCTCTCATCCCTGCCTTCAAATATTAGAACAGAATTATAAAAGCATCAGGCAGATGTTTTCCCGGCTCCCAACCTTTCCCTGCAGGAACCACAAGCCATTAGTTCAGCTGAAGGCTTGGCTCGCCTCGTTATTTATTTAGTTGTGCTTTATTCCCATTATTCTTTCTCTGCTGTGTTTTCCTTCTGATTTTTCCCACAATGCTTTTTCCTGAGGCGCAGCAGGACTCCATGGAAAGGGAGCATCAGTATTTAGCTTTTATTTTTGTTTTCCAGACAGATTTGGGAAAGAGTGGCTGGTCCAGTGAATCCATCGGGCTGTGTCGGCACGAGCACCTGGCTCATCCCTGCCATGGATCTGCTCCCAGAACTTCTGGCTCTCCACAGCCACTGCCAGGAGCAACAGGTGGCTCACAGGTCCTATTTTCCACATCCCACTGCTCTCTTCCAAAGACAGGGAAGAACAAATCCCAAGAAACTACAGAAAGCTGGGGATCCTTCGGCCTTCCCTGTGCAGGTTGTGGTGGTGACCACTGGCCTTGTCCTGGGTTTGTGGGGACACTGGGTGACACCGCCTGCAGCTTCAGCTGGCAGGGAAAGGCAGTTTCTTCTGAAAAACCCTCTTGAGGGCCTAAAAAACCCCACCAAACCTGTGGCAATGCCCCATTAAACAGATGTGGTTCTCTCCCTTCCCCCAGATCTCTCATCAGCTTCAGCAGAGTTTGTGACCTGCCAAGTGATAAGGCCCGGAAATCCTGATACTGACTTCGTCTGAAGACCAGAATTTCTTTGAGCAGAAACCAACACTTTCCTCTATTTCCTCCCATTCCCCTGGACCACAGGAGCTACAGATGTCCCAGCTCTTTTCCACTCCCACCAATGCCTTGTCTGGTCTACCTTGGCTCAAGCAATTTGCCCAAAACTCTGTCTTTGCCATAAGAACCCCATCTTTGCCATAAAACCCCCAAACCCTAATAGGTCTTTGCCATAAAAACCCCAAACCCTAACTGGCCTTTGCAGGGAATGGAGGATTTTCCTGAGGCTGTGTTTCCAACAGGATTTTCCCAGGTTGGCAGCTCGGGTCTCCCAAAGTTTGGCAGCAGCACACTTGGGTCACTCTCTTAATTAGCTGATTTTCTATGGGAGTTATTTTTGTCCATCTGTGTGGTCCCACGAGGAAACATTTTCCTAATGCCTGTCATCTGTCCAAAGCAAGCACATTCACTAATACAGGAATTGCATGGGATAGCACAGAATTTATTTCCTCTTTTATTCTTTCAGGCAACAATAACACCGGAAATAGCTCCTAAGTTGTTTGTTAAAGAAATAATACATTTTTCTTTCTGACAACTTTCCCCCGGCCAGCTGGAGGTAACCAGTGTTCATCCAGGAGAGATTTCTGGGACACACTGGAGGCAGGAGCAGGAATTAATTCCTCATGCACTTGTTTCAGCTCCCTGTGGAGGAAGGGCTGCTTTGTGTGATGATCCTTCTGGAGATGGATCATGGCATTGGAGCTGTCCCTGGTGGTTTGGGATTCCCAGCTGGGCTCTGAGGGAGCTCTCAGAGATCCCTGCTCAGCCCAGGCTTCACCTGCTCCAATCCTGTCACACTCCAGCCATTCCTTCACTGTCCCTTTCCAATCCCAAAAACTCCTTTGGGCTTTTCCAGTGACTTTGCATTTACTCCCCACCACTGCAACGAGTGTTTGCTCTGCTCTCACTTTACAACACTGTGTAAAGGTTGGAGAAGCCCTACTCCAGGTAAATCTGCGTTGGATGAGCCATGGGATGACATCACTTCTGCTTGAGCCTCCCTGGGCTGGTACCTCCTCGTGGGAGCGGCCCTGGCACTGTGTCCTGGGTTAATCCCAGCCCCACACGGCCTCTGGCTCCCTCCTGGTGGGATGGGGGAGAGCACTGGAATGGTAAAAGTGACAAAAACTGTGGCTGAGGAAAACCCTGTATGGAAATGATTTCCTGCCCTTGGTCCGTGATGGGAACGGAGACGGCCCAGCCCCGCTGGGGTGAGCGTGTGTTGATGTGAGGGTGAGGAAGGAGGGCGAGCTCAGCAGACAACGGAGGAAATCTGTGTCTTCCAGGGACATTCCTGCCAGCCTCATCCCTGGAGATGAGCTGAGCAGAGGAATGTTGTGACTCAAAGGAAAGCGTGGAGTTTAACTGGAACCAGGCGGATCCGAGCGGGAGCTTTCGGACACGAGTGAGAGGCTGAGGGGGAACCACGACAGGAGCAGAATAAACCCCACAAAGGTCTGGCCGTGGCACAGCACAGGGAGAAATCCAGGAGCTCCTTCCCAGCAAGGAGGGGTTGGAGCAGGCAGGGGCAGAGCTCTGCGGGATGAGAGCCCCGGGGCGGTGAGTGGGGCACTCCCCACACTGTTTCTTAGAAGAGCTGGCAGCTGAGATCTCCCAAACTTGCTCAAGGTATTCCCCAAATTTCAGCTAAGGGCAGCAGTGGGGAATTTCCACCTCAGCTCCAGGGTGAAGGGCGTGTGCCAAAGTGTTGTACCACGATTATTTCCACACTGGAAATGTGAATTAATGAAGGAGGAAGCCAGAACACGCCAAGATTTGCATTAAACTTCTTGTACCGAGTTCTTCCCCCCAGTTTCATGAATCACCACCACTTCTTTATGCATTTTTTCTGTAATCTTGATCCATTCTACACCTTAACAAAAAGGATTGTGCCATCAACCTTGTCCCTGTCTCCCTCTAAGGAAATCTTTCATGCCAGCTCTGCAAAAGGGACTGATGAAATCCTGCTTTATGGCTGAAATTACTGTCCACAAGGAATAAACATTCCATTAGTAATCCTTCCCTCATTTGCTCTCGTTAAAAGGTAATTTCCTTTTCTACCCTGAAAATGGAGAATAATGGCAATAAAACAAGTGGGATGATGATTTCCTCTGCTGATGAGCTCTTTGGGAAGGCGAAAAGGGGAAATTCATGTTCTTGAGAGAGGAGTCAGGGTACACCCAGGTCACACACGCACACCTGAGCCAGCAGGGACAGTGCTGACCCTGCCAATTCCTGCTTCTCCAGCATGCAGGATCTGCTGTTTTCCTGTCAGGAAGGGCATGGAGAAGGTCAGCTCAGCACTTCTGGGCAGCCTCCTTCTGCTTTGCTGCCAGTGGAGCTCTGGCTGTGGCTGTGGCTCGGTGGCAGTGGGAACTGTGACAGGTCACTCCTGCCCTCCAGACTCTGCCCTTTGTCACCCAACCCCTCCTCATACCCGCAAATACTTGACCAGCATCTCCTTCTCCCTTTTCCAGCCAGCAGAGACAATCATTCGGCTGGGTTTGATTTTGAAAAGGAGCTTCTTGAACTCTGAGAGGCGAGGGAGAGGAGGAATTGTGGAGTTGTGGAGAACTTCAGAGAGGAATCACAAAAAGTGCTGAAGAAATGCACGTTCTCTGAGGATAATAAAGATGGGAAGTGATGTCAAGTCAGATGTCCAGGCAGGAGACCCTTCATGAGGGGAAAAGCATGACACCTGGGGTGGAGATCTGACAAGAACTGTTCTGGTTTCTCAAACAGCCCAAGAGAAAATAAACCCGAGGTAAAGTGTGAGAAGAGCAGCCCAGACTGTCAGCAGCAGAGCCATCAATCAGCCCAGGGATCAGAACGACAGCTGGCACCATCAGGATAACTGGATAACCCCCGAGGAACAGGAACCAGGACCTGGTTTGTGGGACCAAACCGCAGAGTTATTTGCAAAGAAAAGTGTCCTCCCTCAATTTCCTTGAAATCTTCAAGCGTGTTAGAAAAACTTCCTAGAAATACAAGATATTCAGATGATGTCATTTCCCTGGGCCCACAGAAGCTGTGGCTGCCCCATCCCTGGAAGTGTCCAAGGCCAGGTTGGACGGGGCTTGGAGCACCCTGGGATAGTGGAAAGTGTCCCTGCCTGTGGAATGGGATGAGATGAGCTCTAAAATCCCTTCCAACCCAAACCAGTCTGTGATTCCATTATTCTGTGGTTCTGTGAGATGGCACGGGAAGAGTGCTGGAAACCCTCATGGATCAAAAGTGAAGTGCTTCAGGCAGAAGAAAACTGGAATTTTCTTACATATTGCTGAATTCTAATTCAATTCAGTTGCTGAGGGGAAAAAAAAAAGCAAGAGAAATTCCTGAGCTGTAAAGGGCACTGTAATCACTGTGGGGAGCTGGGCACAGCCTTCAAACAAAGGTGTAGCACAAAATAAACAGCTTATGGAAAAACACTGGGAGCCAGCTCCCAGCAAACAGGAATTAATTGGGAAAGCTACGTTTGTTCTGTATGTGGAGGCACCGGGGGGTTCGAAGAGGAGCCACCAGCCATGGGGAGGTAAAGATGAACAGATTAAATGAGAGATCTGATTAAAGATTCCAGCACCTTCCCCATGGCTGGTGAAACTGGGCACAGCCAAGGTCGGATCGCCCATCTCACCCTCCCACCTCTCCCAAAAAAGGAGTTTCCTGATGTTTTCACAGAGTGGGTGGCACAGGGGAAGCTCTCACCAGAAGGGTGGTGCCCTGGGACATGGAGGGTTCATCTTATCTGTCCCCAAAGTCATTGTGAAATTTTGAGCTGCTGAGAAAAGTGTGGAGAGTTTGCAGAATTTGTGCTCTTGCAGCTGCTGGTTCTGTGGTATCATCGTGGCAGGCAAGAAAAATGAGCAAATACAACAGAAGTTGTGAAATAGAACAGGAATTGTAAAAGACAATAGAAGTTGTGAAGTACAGCAGAACTTTTAAAGCACAAAACTGCTATGGAGAGTCCCTGGCAAAACCCACTCCTTAAAATCAGATACAAAAAAAAAAAAGAATATTTACACTTTAAATCCATGCACAAATAATAAGAATTGCCACCCAGCCCAATCCCTATTCCCGAGGGCTTTCTCTGGCTTTGGCAGATGTTCCCCCAGTGTCTCCATGCGGGGAGGAGAGCACCCGGCTGCCTTCCCTGCACCATCCTCAGGTGGGAACGGCAGCGCCAGAGCTCTGCAGCGCCTGGAATTTCAGCTGCTTCATCCTTCCGCAGCTCTCCATGGCGTCAGGAAGCGCTGAGGGGAATGGCAGGGCTGCTGGGGGACAGGCAGTGAACCCTCCTGGCTGATCAGAAACTGAGGCAGCCTCACTGCCTTTCATTCCCTGTTTGCCTGTCCTGGCTGCGGGCATGGGATGGGCACCCGCACGCCTGGAGCTGCGGTCGCTGTTGCTGTGGCTGGGGATGTACCCGTTCGCTGTTCCCCACGGCGCCTGGGGGATGCTCCTCTGCTCCTCAGCCATGCCTCGTGAGGAAACTTCCCGAACCAGGGAAGAACTCGGCTCCAGCCGCACGTCCCGCCCGGAGAACAAAGAGGAGCGGGAGTGCAGCGTCAGTGCAGCGCCAAATAAGATCATCCCCGGCAACGCCAACACAAACACTCCCGGGATAGCCCAGTCCAGCCGTGCCAGGGCCATCCTTTCTGAGCTCAGAGGGTTTTTCTCATGGATAACCTGCGCTGCCTCACGTGGCGCCCAGACGAGCCCGGGATCGCTCCCTGTAATCTGCTCCAGCTCCAGCCTGTGTCTGAGGAAGTGTCTGGGACTCCTTTTCCACGCAGGCCATCAGTTTTTCCAGACAGCTGAAAGTTAATGGGTGCCATGATTCAAGTGAGTAATCCTTGTGAAACCAGCTCTGGAGGAAGTTGCCCAGCAAAAACAAATCCCGCGGCCCCAGTTCTGACGTGGAGCCGAACACGGGGTGCTCTGTATAAAAACCAGGAATCCATCCAAGGGAAACGGCACACTTCGGCTCTGCTGAGACATCACACAGAGTGCAGGCATGCAGAAAACTATCCCTGGCTGCTTCTTCCAGCAAATGTAAGTATTTTTCCTTTTCAACCAAGGAATAGCACTTCGTTAGTCGGGATATTCAGTGCTAATCTGCCTTTCTAGTTTGTTCTCCTCTTCTGTGTATTCTTTGACACAATTCCAGGAGGAATTTTGAAAGGAATTACTTGTTTAAGAGCAGGAGGTATTTTTGGGTACTCCTCAGACTACAACAGTGTACTGATGATAAATGAGGAGTTATTATTAACTGGAATTTGGGAAGTGTGTCAGGAGAGATTTCTGTGGAGATAAAAAAATAATGCACTGGAAATGCCAAGTGTTGGTTCAGGAAACCTTCTGTGAGCTTGAACTGACATTTCATCTGACCAAAAACTGTCCAAGTGTCCCTGTCCATGTGCAGGAATCCTCCTGTGGGTGACCTGAAGCCCAGGCCACAAGAGCTGCTTTGAAAACTGCAAATAAATGGGTGAAGCTCAGGTTTCCTCCTTCCCTGAGTGTGGCCATTCTGGAAACATTCAGCAGACAGCTCCCCACTCCTGTTCCCATCCCAGGTGTGATCCCACCTGCCCAGGTGCAGGCAGAGAGAAGGGTTTGCTCTCTCCTCACTAAATCTCTGTGGGCTGGTGGGATTTCCCACTGGAAGAAGCCATGGATGGGGATCCCGGCAGTGGGAGCTCAGGTGAGCCGCACAGGAGGAGCCTGTGGCTTCAGGCCCTGCCTGTGCTCTCTTCATGCACCTGCTCTTCACCCCAAATTACCTTTCTCTTACCTGTGCAGAGGCTGTGTCTGACCAGTGCCGTGCCCAGGGTGTCTCTGGCACTGATTTGGCTACAGGAGCAGGGACTGTGCCCTCACAGCATCCTCGTGGGGTGGGCAGCACTCCCGGCCTCCTCCTGCCACAGCCCAGCCCGTGTCCCCATGGAGGGTGTGCATTGGCAACACCAAAACTCTGCCAGGGGCCTCTGGAGCTCTCCATGAAGGCAGCTCCAGCACCTGGGAACACCTCCCAGCTCTGCTTCATTCACAGGAGCAGATGTATCCAAACGGCACTTGGAGCATCAGGAACTGGGATGTCTCTCCCCTATCACGTGCAAGTGCCTGTGTGGTGACCCACGGGGCTGTTGCTGATCGCTGCCCCTCGGCCGGGCTGTCACCTGTTTTCTCACACTGTGCCCAGATTCCTTTGGAGGTACGAGGACAATCCGGCTGGGCGGGACACCCACCGAGATAAATATCTCGATCCCCTGAGGCCAAGGAGGAAATCAAACCTCGCTCTGCTGCATTCTGGATGCCAGTTTTAACCCCTAAATTATAGTGTGGAGGGAGCAGGAGGGAGCCTGGCAGCGATCCTGCCTCGAGGGGTGGCCATGGAATGAAGAGACGGACACCTCTGGCAGGTCCCACAGAAAGCGGGAAGGATCTTCCAGCCAGAAGCTGCAGTTCCTTTCCAAAGGACACTGTGGTGGTCAGAAAAATGCTGGCAGCATTATGGAAAATCCTGAAGTTTCAAGAAGAGAGGATGGGATAAACATTTTGAGCTCCTCAGGGTCCCGCCCCAGACACCTCCTCCGGCTTCTCCGGCTGCTCCTGATTCCTAACGCTCCTCCTTGGACTCATCACCAAACCCTGGGGTAAGGTAGGACATGAAGTCCAGAAGCTCTGAGTTCAAATGCTCCCCATGGGCAAGAGCAGCTGTAAATCCAGCCCTTGGGTGGTGGTCTTAAAACAAGCAAAGATCTTTATCAGGGCATGTAGTTTACCTCCTCAATAATGTAATTGATGAAAATAGACATAGAAGTAGGTTGCAAGAAAAAAAAATAATGACAGGAGATTCTTAATGTACCTTTCAAAGGAGTAACTTGCTTGAGGGTAACAAGACAAATCAGGATTCAGCTGTACTTGTCACGGCTTGGTTCTCCTCCACTTGGAGCTGGGGACTTGCAAGAGTTCCGCACTGTGGATTCAGGGTTTGTTCCATTAGCTTGGAATTTCTTTGGTGCTCTGTATCAAAACAAAGGGTCAAACCAATCACGGATTCATTAAGGTTGGAGAAGACCTCTAAGATCATTTGCTTTTGCCACAAAATGCAGAATAATTTTTCCACTTAATCACTGTGGGAAGTGAGGGCAGGGTGAGCTGACTCAGCTGAAATACCAGGAGAGATCTCTTCCTACTTCTTCCCCAGAGTATTCATCAGCAAGTTGGATCAGACACTTCAAAGGCAAAGGAGAACAGGCACATGTGAATCTTGGATGAGTCAACCTGGTACCAGCCAAGTCTCCACAAGCAATGGGAATCCCAGTTTCAAAAAGCTGGCTCAATACCTTTCATGGGAATCATGCAGGATTACCATTTCCCCATCATCCCAGCAAAACTAAACCCAGGTGATGATTTAAGCAAACTCCCAGACCTGCAGGGTAATGCGCTGGAAAAGCTCTGTAACACCAGCTCCAAGGTGCCAACTTTGGGAATTCTGGGAATTTACAGAAGGAGATAATTGCTCAATGGGAGAGAAATGGAATTGTTACACTTGGCTCAATCTCTGAGGTTCAGCCTCCTTGAAACTTCTTCAGTGGCACCTTTTTTGAGCTGTTGGACTCAAAACTGGTCGCACACCTCAGTGAAGGCCTAAATTCTGCTGGGATTCTTCTTGCAGTTCATGAAAACCACAACACGTGAGATCTCTGCAGAGCCCCACCTGACAGCTCATTCCTCAAATTCCTGAGAATGAACCTTCCCATGGTTTCCCATCCAGCTGTGTATGACTTAACCATAGTTTCATCTAGGCCACATTTCTTACCTTGCTCCTCCCTAAAAGCGCCTCGTGAAATGATATTGAAACTCTTCAGAAAATCCAGGCTATGTGACACTGGCTGGTTCCCAGCAGGATTGATCACCCTGCTGCAGGAGGAAGCTGGGCTCAATCAATTTGCTTTATCTGTTACAAACCCACGTTGTTCTTCCTTATCTCCTCTCTCCCATTTAGATAACGATTTCCTTGTTTATTTATGAGAACTGAATTTGTAGATGATTTTAGTATTTTCTAGGAACTGCAGCTTATCATTTTCTGGCTCCTCCCTTTCAGGGACAGGGGTATCTCCCACTTACACCCTTCAGAGCAATATTGCACAAATTATGCTGCTACCTAAAAATACCCAGGCACTTTACAAACTTCATTCCTATTTAAGATATGAATGTGTAAATACAAGCTCAGATCCTGAGCTGGCATCATCTCCTAGCGGTTCTTGACACCGGAATGTGCCTGTACACGTGCAGGTCCATCATAATCTGCCTGGAATCCATCCTGCTAATTTTACATTTAATCACTGGAAATTTTTTATATGTATTCCAGGTATTCTTCTCTAACTAGCATTTCAATGGAGAGAGACCATATGAAAGATCTCAGAAGGTACCTGGCACTGAAATATATCCAATACCTCGTCCTGTCTTCCTCCAACGCTGTCAGCACCCTCCTGGGGCTGCTGGGCAGCGTGTACAGCATGATCCTCCTGCGGTCTGCCAAGGTCTCCTCCAAGTCCACTGCGGTCCTCATTTCCAGCCTGGCCCAGGCAGACATCCTGGTTTTCCTTAGCCTTGTTTCTGAGGTGCTTTTGGGCAGTTTTGGTGCCGGTGTCTCTCCGGCAGCCTCGGTCCTGGCGCGGATCCTCCTCACGGCCAACACCCACGTGAGCTGTGTCCTGCTCAGCTGTGTGGCCTTCGAGGCCTATCTGATCACCTTCCTGCCCTCGGAGTCACGGCGCCTACGGACAGTCAGGAACGCCAGGCTGATATCCAGGGTGATCTGGATGCTGGTGGCTGCAGAGTGTGCCCTGTTCCTCATGGATGACCACCTGAGGGCCAGCGGCGCCTCCGCTCCCTCCCACGGCCCTTTGGGGCTCCTGTTGCAGCTCGCCAGCGCGGCCGCGGCCCTGCTCAGGTCCCTCAGCTACATCCTGGGAATTCTGCTGAGGATTATCAACGTGTACATCTACTACAAGATATTTTTCAGCATGTCTCCCAGGTCTAGACTCAAATCCAAGTAGGGCGTGTTCCCTCTGGGAATGCTGGAACAGTACAAGACTCTTCAACGCAATTCCAAACAATTTGGAAATTGCTCAATAACAAGGACCAAGGCTCACCAGGGAGTTTAAAGATTCCTGGTGCTGTTCAGTTGAGAAGAGTTTGGGGCTGAGGAGCCCCTTGGCATTGAGACACCGCAGCTGCTGTGTCTTTATTTAGACTTTATTCACTGTACAAGTGAAGCAAAAGACATTTCATGGATGTAAATCAACACCACTATTTTTTATATAAAAAGGCTGCTAAAGGCTTCCTCAGGGATGTGTTGAGCCAAGAGTTGTGTAGTTGTTTACTAAACACAGGATCTATGTCCTAAAATATTCCTAACTCAGGTGGCCCCCAGGCTCAGCAGGTGGGATGGAGAGACAAGGTGAGCACCAAGAGGCCCAAGGTGGGCTTGTGGCATCAGCCCCACCTGGAGAATCCCTGGGACAGAGCGGGGCTGAGCTGCCACACCTTGGAACATTCCTGGAGCTGTTCTTGGGAGGTTGTCACAGCAAAGCAGGGAACAGCTTCTCTCACATCCTTCTTCAGGAATAAAGAGGTGGAAAGCTGGAATGCAGCTGTTTGCTGCAGCCCTCTGAGGTGGAGAGAGAGTTTGAGAACCCCTTTGTGTAGAGGGTTCCATGTGCTGCATCCAGAGGCATCTCCAGTGATTCCATGGCCGTGGGTTTAGAGGCAGGGAGGGATTTGCTGGGATTAGCAGAGCTGTCCCACCTCTCCTGGCAGTGGTGCGGAAGATCACAGCCACAGATGTCCCTCTGGGGCTTGGGTGGATGTGTGAGAGCTGCTCCCAGCTGGTGATTCCTGGGATTTCCTGAACACTGTGGGATTTTGTCAGCAAAGCACAAAGAGTTCAGATACCTCTGACACTGCCCAACGCACACGTGGCCGTGGGCACTTCCAAATCCTCCTGACTTCATGGGGGAGACACGCCCCAGCTCCAGGTACAGACTGTGACGAGGAGAGACTGAACTGCTGCCAGATGTTCTGGCACCCCCAGATCATTCTGCCATCCTCAGATCATTCTGCCATCCTCAGCTCTTTCTGCCATTCCCAGGTCATTCTGCCATCCCCAAATCCTCGTGCCATCCCCAGATTTTTCTGTCATCCCCAGATCATTCTGCCATCCTCAGATCTTTCTGCCATTCCCAGGTCATTCTGCCATCCCCAAATCCTCGTGCCATCCCCAGATCTTTCTGTCATCCCCAGATCATTCTGCCATCCCCAAATCCTCGTGCCATCCCCAGCTCTTTCTGCCATCCCCAGCTCATGGCTGTGGCACCCACAGCAAGTGCTGAGTGCTGACTTTGCTTCTCAGGAGACTCCAAAGGAAGCTCTGCCAAGGGCTGGGGATCAGTAAAAGCAGAGCAGAAATGTAATCAAGTCAATTAAACCCTTCGATGAACATTCCCAAACAAAGCTGATCCCGTCAGCAGGAAGGATGTCCTAATAACTTGATGCACTGTGATAACCTGTTCTTGCTCCTGAAGCCTGAAGTGAGACACTCCCAGGAGAGACAAAACATTACTTGAAGTGCTGTAATTAATAAAAATCTATTTTGTTAAGGCCTGGGCATTATTTGTGTATTTTTGCTGAGGTTCTGCTAGAGAGATTTAGAGGAGATGATTATTTTGTTACAGCCCGTGTTGGCAAGGTTTTTACAGTGAACATTTAGACCACATTTGACTCCTTGGTTGGCAAAGAGGGACAGAGAGAACCCAGTGACACTGGGGGATGTTCTATCTCCTGTCCTATCTCAGCAAATTCACAGTTTTGCTGTGGTGCAGTTCCTGGCAGCTGGTCCCCATCAGCACCACTTCTGGTCACCTTTGCAGATGGGGAGGAAACAAAACCCTGCACAGGATGATCAAACTGATAAACGGAAGAGTTCCCCCTGCCAGCAGACAGCCACCAGAGAAGACCCAGGGACTGCTGGTGGTTTCGCTGTGCTGCTCATGGGTGCTGTGGGGGGAAGCCCTTCCTGCTGTCCTGCACACCCAGCAGCAAGGGGAGGAACTGATTTCCCAGGAGAATGAGCAGCCTTTGGCTTTTCCCTGGGCTGGCGCCACCTCTGTGCATGGAACAGCTCAGGTTGGACTCTGTGATCTTGGAGATCCCTTCAACCCTGATGATTATCTGATGACCCAATGTCCCTGCTGGGAGCAGCTGGGGTTTGTGGCAGTGGTCAGGCTGAAAGGGAAGGAGATGCTCCACAAGCAAATTCTGGGTCAGAACACTAGGCTTGGAGAGATCCACACGTCTGAGACACCCAAAGCACTTTGCAGTCAAGGACAGACCCTTCGTTCCCTTTGTTCAAATCCTCATCGGAAGTGTCCAAATCCTTGAAATAAAGAGGGCTTCTCTACAGCTCAACTAAAACACACAAGCTATTTTTGTTTTCCACTTGGATACGATTCCCTGAGTAGTTTTGGCTGGCTCCTGGTGCTTATGTAGCTGTGGCTGGGGAGTCAGGTCATTCTCTGAAAAAGAGTTCAGAATCTGCCTTTGCCAAGAGCTTGGAATCACAAAATCATGGAATGGTTTGGGTGGGAAAGGATCCTTAAAATTCGTCTAACCCACCCCCTGCCATGGGCAGGGACACCTTCCACTAGCCCAGGGTGCTCCAAGCCCCGTCCAACCTGGCCTTGCACACTTCCAGGGCTGGGGCAGCCACAGCTTCTCTGGGCACCCTGTGTTTATCTTGGAGATATTTCCTGCACCAAACCCCCCAGTTCGTCCTCTCCAGGACCACAAGAGCCTTTTCTGGGGTTCAGGGAGAGGCACCCATCCCTGCAACTGGGAATTCCAATGGAAGCACAGGTGGGCAGGACACAGCTGGCATGGGGCAGCTGCAGGAAGGCATTTCCCTCTCACGAGAGGCTCTCCCAGGACATTTGTGTGAACTGGAATTGTGTAAACTGTGCCTCTTGGAAGAAAAGCGGTTTAGATTGCACTGCTTGTAAGTGAGCGTCAGCCAGGACTTGCATCACTGCCACAGCACCATGTGAGCAGAAAGGTGAAAGGAAAGGATTTTCAGAACAGATATGTAATGGTGCCCATGAAAGGGGAATTCCCGTGTCATAGGAACGACCAAAAACCATAAATTATACAGCTGAGGTTACACAGCATGTTTACCTTACTTAATGATTAAGGCAAGAAGGGAACTTTTCTCCTACTTCTGCTGGGAAGCCTCTTTCAAAGGAAGTTTGATAATAATCCGGGGAGAAGGAAAGATTGGGACGGGAAGTGTTTTCTACACTAAGTCATTTTTAGAGATGAGTTTTCTGAAGCACCAATAACCCAAACATTTGGATTTAGACCTCACACAACTCGCAGAGCACATTGAACTGAGGAGATGGGTTTGCTCCCTGCAGTAAATGACGGTGTTTAGAAGACATTGAATGTTTTTGGGAAATGTTGCTCTTTTGAGATCAAAATTCCGGAAAATTAGGGGCAGTTTGGTTTCTTCTAACAGATGCTGGCCCCATTTTCTCGAATTCACAGCTGTTTCTCCGAATGAGATTTAAAGGACCTCTGGGGGTGTTTAGTAACGAAACCAAGCGCTCTCGAAAGTGCAAGAAGGTGTTTGCCCCCGGGCTGGGAGCAGTGAGCGGCCCCGGCCACCCCAAGGACACGCCGTGTCTGACACGTCCCGGCTGGGGGGTTCTGGCGTTGGTTCCTGTTCGCTGCATCATTCCTGGCATCGCTCCTGGCCGGGGATCGCCGCTCTCGCTTGCACATCGTGCCCTCTGCTGGGAGAGAGACGGAGCAAACCAGCCCGAAGGAAAATCCTGCTTGGCTCTGGCACCTGCCGGAGACTTTGGACAAAGGCAGGCGGGCACAGGACAGGGGGAACGGCTTTGGGATGAAGGAGGGCAGGGTTAGATGGGGTATTGGGAAGGAATTCTCTCCTGTGAGGGTGGCGAGGCCCTGGCACAGGGTGCCCACAGAAGCTGTGGCTGCCCCATCCCTGGAAGTGTCCAAGGCCAGGTTGGACAGGGCTTGGAGCACCCTGGGCTAGTGGAAGGTGTCCCTGCCCATGGCAGGGGTGGCACTGGATGGGATATAAGGTCCCTTCCCAAGGGATCAGTCTGTCACCCCACAATGTGGCACAGGAGGCAGCAGGTCACAGCCAGCTCCATGCCTGGTCGCCAAACACACCTTTCAGTGGCCACACAATTCCCCTTTATTCAGACCTAGTTTGGGGACCTCTCTCTTGCACGGTGCCGCTGTGCCAAATAAATCCCCCAGGGGCTGTTTGTCCACTCCTCTGCCCCCAGGACGGTTTGAGCCAGGACAAGCCATTGCCACACGGAGTCAGCCAGAGCCCTGCACTGCTCTGCAACCCTCTGGCCCAGGCTCTGGCCCCACTGGAGGTATCCTGGGTGGATATCTCACAGCATGATTAGGGAAAACGGGATTGTGGGTGCAGGGGTGGCTCCGGAGGCTGTTGCTGGAGAGCTGAGCTTTGTGTTCAGGCACACACGGCTGCGAGGGTGTGACAGGGGTGGACAAGGACTGTCACTGGTGGTGACACACTGAACATTTTGATTCCATCCTTTCCCTCACACTGACCCCCATGTTTTCCTGAAACTAGGCTGGACAGGCATCCAAACCAGAAGCATCTGCTTCTCCTTTCGGCGTCAGCAGTGTAAATAAATTGCATTTGTGATGTTTGGATTCCATAAATCTATTGCTCTTGGCTTTTCCCTGAGCGTGCTGAGGAGCAGAGGGACGGAGCCCCGGGCTCTGATCTGTCTCCAGGCACACGGAAGTTTGTTTAGAGAGCCGGGTGACCATGGGGAAGCGTGGGACCCTGCCTGTCCCTCACAGGAACTGTCATTTCCCCCAGCCCTTTGCAGAAGCAGCTCCTGGAACAGCAGCTGGAGCTCCCAGGGGCTGCTGCTTCCCAGTGCCCAGTTGCCACTGGCCACCACGGAATGGTTCTGTGGGAAAGGACTTTAAAGTCACCTAATCCAACCCCCTCCGTGGGCAGGGACACCTTCCACTATCCCAGGCTGCTCCAAGCCCCGTCCATGACCTTCCCGTGCAGCTCCAGCCTCATCACCCTGGGCTGCCTCCTCTGGCACATTCCCCAGCCCAACTCGTGCTGTTGCCACGGTGGGGAGCCAGAATCCTTCGGGAAGGGCTTTGTCTGTCCAGCACAGTCCTGTCCCCAGAGTGGGCTAAATCCCTCCTGGAATTCAGAAATGATGACCTGGGCCACCCGACCTCCTGCCAGCTCCAAGCCCTGGCAGGGCTAGGTTTGTTCCTGTTTGCTGCAAACCTGAGTTTGGTGGAAAACCCAGCACCTCACTGGTTTAAAACTCAGAGCAGATGCATCACCACAGGAGGTACCAAACAATTACTTAAAACTGATTTTAGCGAATTTCTTTTTTCTTTTATTTTTTTAAAACAGTGAGGTAGGAATATTTATTCCCTCAACTTTCCTGAGTGAGCCATGAAAACTCTCCAGCTTCTCCCCCAAGGATGTTCTCATGGGCATGAGAACACTGAAAGAAGGCATTTTCCTTGTAAACACCGTGGTTTGCTGGAATTCACCGCAGAACAGAACCCTGCTGAAGTGAAGAGGTCACACTATAAGCAAATACTTTACTATGGTTTACATTTTCAGATGGAGGAAGACGCAGAAGCACAGGAGATTTTCCTCTGCCTGCTAAACAAAACCAGGGGATGTGAATCCCAGTGGACACTCAGGGCTCCACTCAGGGCTGCTTTGGGGATCTCCACGGCTTGGGGATCTCCAGGGCTTGCAGACTTTGATCCCACCCCACCCCAATTCTGCTCTTTGTTACTTTCCTTAAAATCCCCTACACCTTGTAGACACCAGAGCCATGACCTGGCAGCTTTTTTCCAGTCTCCTTTCCTTGTGATGGGCTGCTTGCCCAGGTAACTCTGAGGAAGAGGAGGAGGAGGAGAAGGAGAAGGAGGAGAAGGAAGGGATGCAAACCCCATTTTCCCTCTGGGCTGGAAGGTGGGTTACGCTTCAGACCACCCCACCTGAGCCAGGGAGTATTTTCTACCCAATTTTCAGTGTTAGGGCTCCAAACCTCATTGAGATCACCGACATGAGAAAATGCAGATTTGCCTGTTCCGTGGCTGATCCAGGATGCAGGAGAAGCTCAGCCCCAGGAACACACAGATATTGCCATGTGGAGGGGTGTTATTCCAAGGGCGAGCTTTGCCCTTTTCCCCAACAAAGAAAGGGAAAAACATCAAAAGGAGAGGGATTTTCTGTGAAGAAAATGGGCTTTTCTCCGAGGAGGCTGCAGTGAGAATGAGAGGGAGGAGGCATCAGGAGCCTCGTGGAGCTGCTGGCCTTGCATCCAGGCAAAATCTGCTCCTCACTGAGGTCAAAAGTTGTATTTGCTTTTGAGAAAAGCCTCGGAGCTGCAGCTCCTTAATCCAAGAGCAACAACCCCGCGTGTCCCGGGGAGGAGGGAGGAGGGAGAGCATTTCAGGCTCAAAGTGGGATGGAATGACTGCAAACCCCCACTCTTGCAACCCCCCCGCCTCCCAGCGGGGTGAAGCTGCCAGGACCTGCTGTGCCAGGGCTCAGAGGCAGCTGCCAGGACCTGCCGTGCCAGGACTGAGACGTTTTCATGCCAACCGGTGCCAAAAGCCAAGGAATCAGGGATTTGTGACAGCAAGGCTGGATGCCTGACCGCAGGGAGCTGCTCTCCCGGGAATCCCAACGCTCCAGAGGTAGATCCAGGGCTCAAAGGCGGAACCACAGCTTGGGATCTGATTGCTCCAAGTGCACAGAGGGGGAGCTGCGAAACTGCTTAAAATCCATCAGCTAGAAAGGTGGGAAAACACCTCAAATCGGAACTACAGAATGGCTTCAGCCTCCTTGCAGATTCCTGCGAAATTTCAGGCTCATCTTGCTCTTTTTCCCCATCTTCCTTTGTGTGGAAGGCAGCTGACATTACTCCTTTAATTATTTGGGTGTAAAAGACTCACTAACCTGTTTCAAAGTGAATTTTGAATTCAATTATCTGCACGTTTCAGTGACAAGGCAGGAGGCCCAGAAAGCAGCTGAAAGAGGGAAGGCATTTTTGAATACCTACATGGACAGAGAGCAGAGATGAAAAGCAGATGTTGGAGGCAGCTGTGTAAAACAAATATTGAGGAGGCCAGAGAAGAGATCATAAAGAAATAATATCCCCCATGATGCTTCCCCAGAACCATCTCTATGGCTGGTTAGAGCAGGTTTTTATCCAGTCAGGTTTTAATCCAGTCAGGTTTTTAGGCAGACAGGTTTTTAGGTAGTCAGGTTTTTATCCAGTCAGGTTTTTATCCAGTCAGGTTTTTATCCAGTCAGGTTTTTAGGCAGACAGGTTTTAATCCAGTCAGGTTTTTAGGTAGTCAGGGTTTTAGGCAGACAGGTTTTTATCCAGTCAGGTTTTTAGGCAGACAGGTTTTTAGGTAGTCAGGTTTTTATCCAGTCAGGTTTTTAGGCAGACAGGTTTTTAGGCTGTCAGGTTTTTAGGCAGACAGGTTTTTAGGTAGTCAGGGTTTTAGGTAGTCAGGGTTTTAGGCTGTCAGGTTTTTAGGCTGTCAGGTTTTTACATAGTCAGGTTTTTAGGCAGACAGGTTTTAATCCAGTCAGGTTTTTAGGTAGTCAGGTTTTTAGGCAGCCAGGTTTTTAGGCACCACCATTTGCCTCTCTCCTAAAGCCGTGCCAGTTTGTAGCCACATCAATACCCCAAAACTGCCAAGAGCCCCAAAAAGCATCGCTCCAACCTCCTCTGGGGCTGGGTGATGGCTCCACCTGCTAAATCTTGGGAATCTCACCTTCTCCCCTCACTCTTCTCCCCTCAGTCCATGGGATGTGCTCATGTGAATTATGGTCTCCCTGAATTTTCATTAAGAGCGAGGAAATGAAAGAAGAAATGAATCCCAACTTCTACTCTTTTCTTCCCTGGGAAGTGGAAAAAAGCCACAAAGGGGGAAAGAAGGGATTAATTAGTTGCAAAATAAAAGATCTTTGTTTTCTCTACAAAGCAAGCCATGTTTTGTAACCTTTTGCATTAAATCCCTCCAGATTATTGCTGTTGTTGATTAATTATGAGCAGACACCTCCAGGCAGCCCTTCCCTGCCCATCATCAGAGGCCACTCTGGTGATGACAGTGGCAGATGTCACCCCCACACCATGTCCTGCCCTTCTGCCCTGCTCAGTGCCCTTCTCCCTGTCACAGAGCCAACCAGGAATGCCCACACTTGTGGGGAAATTGTCCCCACATTGTCCCCACAGCCAGTGGCCCATTAGGATGGGGCACGTTGCCCTCTAAACCCCAGCCCAGACTCATGGACTCGTTTAAGCTGGAAAAACCCTCTGAGATAATCAAGTCCAACCATTCCCCCAGCACTGCCAAACCCACCCCTGCCCCATGTCCCCGAGTGCCACGTGGCTGTTAAATCCCTCAGGGATGGGGACTCACCCCTGCCCTGGGCAGCCTCTGCCAATGCCTGACCACCTTTTCTCACAGAAAATCCAAGGGAAATGAAACCCAGCCCAGCCCTGTAACAGGGGTAATGCCCAATGCCTCCAGAGGCTTTGGAGTTTCACTGTAAATCACCTGCAGAAATCAAAATTAGGGCTTGGAAGGAAAGAAAAATGACCGGCTTCAGTGAAGTTCAATTCTTTTCTGGCTGATAATGCTCCCTCGCTCTCACAAATGGAGCACAAATGTCTCATCTGTTCATAATCCAACTTTGGAGAGTTCTGTTTGCTCCTTCCTCTGAGCAAATCAGAATTCCCAATCAGACCAACCATAAGTTCATCCTCTGAGCATTTTCCATCAATCTCCACCCTCAGTGCAGAGCTGGCACAAGCTTGGTGCAAACTCCAACCTCATTTAAGCTCCCTCAGCTCCTTCCCCAAGCAGAGTGATGGTGAAAGGGTATCACAGAGAGAACTTAATTCCTTTTTTCCTAGTATGAAATTGAGAAAAGATAAAACCAAGCTGGGGCAAGATCCAGGCTTGCTCAGGCATTATTATTCCACTGTAGATTAAGGCCTGACCCAAACCAGCAAGGAGCTCTTGCCCTGCCTGGGAGAGGCTTTCACTGCAAAGTGATTTCCCACAGCTGGGTGTGAAGAAAGGAAAAATCAATTTTTTTCTCTCAATTTGTCCCATTTGCCTTCCCCAGCCCTGTGGATGTTCCTGGGGAGGGAATGTGTCCTAAGCACGAGGGGCCATCAGGCCTTCCCCTGCTTCATCCAGGCCCATCTAAGGCCTACAGATGGTTTCAGCCCAGATTTAATACAAACCACAGCAATAAAACCATTTTTCCCTAATAAATCAAATCTATAATAATCACAGTCCTGCTGCAGAGATTAAATCCATTAAATTAAATTAAATTAAATTAAATTAAATACTGCTGCTGGTGATTAAACACATCCTGAGACACTTGGTCCTACTCAATATAAACGAAACTTTAGTCAAGTTCCTGAGCCACAAAAATGCTTGTCAAGGCAGGTTTCTCTTTGACACAACTGCTAAAGATGACACATTTCCTTGTCTGCAAGAACTCTCCAAAGAGAAAACTTCAGGCAATGAAAATAGTTTGGCATTTCACCAAGTATTTAAAATATTTAACAATGACCTTGAGAATTAGACAAGGATCCAGTTAAAACCCTGGTTTAAGAGAAAAAAAAGGACAAAAATATGTTTCCTTGCAGAATCTGGTCCTGATGTGTGTTTACTGCAGAGCTTATCTCAGCTATGCTCTGGACACAATGAAAATGAGCTTAAAAACAAAGGAAAAGGAAACAAGTTTAACTCCTTGTCTTAGAACTACCCTGTGACCCAGGGAATTAATTGAATTTCCAGAATACCTGACCACTTCCTTCCAAAGAGTCAAACAGTTGCTCAGAACAAGGAGAGGGACTAAATCTTACTCTGATGAAGAAATGGGGATTTTTTTATTCATGGAAAGGATCTCTGTGGCTCATTGCTGGCCCAGTAAAGGAGCCGTGGGTCTGCCTTGGACACGACCACTCCAGGAAATCCCAAGGGAATATTCCAAAGGAATCAGCTCCTGTACTTTGTGGATGAGGGCAGATCACGTGGAACAGCCCGAAGATGAGACCAGAGCTCTCTGGTGGGTGCATTTCTCTGCCATTTATTATTTCTAAACAAAAGTACAACTTCAGCCCATTTTAAGGCTGATTTTGCACAAAGAGTGGAACTTAAGAGGTGTGTGCTGCCCTGGGTGCTGCTGGGATGTGTTGTCTGTGTGGTAAAACTGCTCCTTTCCTCTTTTATCAACGTGAAAAACAACCCCTGGAGCACCAGGTGTTTCTTCTGCCTGGGTTTTGTGGTCCAACAGACAGGAACAGGGGGTTTGGTGGGGAGATCCCATAAGTCCTCCCACACCTGTGTGACTCTGTACTCAGCGTGTGTCCCCCTGTCATGCTGAGAAGCTGGGTCACCTCTTCTTCCCATGTTATGGGGTCCTACCAGGTTTCCTTGTACCTCTTAGCAGGTGCATCCCTGGAGGGAGAACCCCCACAACATTCCCAGGGGGTGAAGCTGGGCTTGGTTAAACACCAAGGAAATGGGGGTGTCTCCAAGGTGGAAAGCTCAGAACAGGGAAAGAGGATGGATGTGGTGGCCCTGACTCTGTGCTTTAACCTCTGCTTCCATTTTATGGATTATTAACTGACAATTCCTAACTTATTTCCTGTAAACCTAGGAATTAGGAAGGAAAACAGAACCATCTCATTTTGCCAGCACATGGAAATTTGCTTCAGTCTCTGCATTTAGGTTTAGCTTTTCACGTTGAGAGGATTTTCCCCAGCTCCCAATCACTCAGTGGTGCTCTTCCCATTAATTAATGGATTTAGGAAGTGCCCAAAAGCTCCCAGACTTCCAGCCACAAAGAAAGATAAAAAATCATTTAAGTTATAATTGCCAGAAAATGCCCTTTGTGTGTTTAGAAGATGTGTGGCACTTGGGGACAAGGTTTAGTGGTGGCCTTGGCAGCTCTGGGTTAATGACGGAAATGAAAGAATTAATTAAAGAAACCCCTAAATCCAACAATATCTTCTTTATTATCTTGTACCTCTTCAGAGGCTGTAGGAAACCACGTCATGGATCAACACTCCCAAGTATTATTCCAACAAAGATCAAAACAAGCACTCCAGAGCTAAAAGCACATCCAAAGTTATGCAAACAGTTCCAAGGAGATCCAGCCATGCCAGCAGCCCTGCCAGGGGGGTGCTCTTCAACTGACAAGGGCTTGGGGCAAGTTGGGTCAAAAAGAGGTAGAAAAGGAAAAAAGTTGGTAGAACTTAACCAAGATTCAAGACCTGAAACTGGGTGAGATCCACCCAAGCTCCCAGCAGGATTCCTCACCATCTTCACAATTCCATATTTTCAGTCTTACAAAGCCAGGTTGGACAGGGCTTGGAGCAACCTGGGATGGTGGAAGGTGTCCCTGCCCATGGCAGGGGTGGCACTGGATGATCTTTAAGTTCCCTTCCAACCCAAACCATGCTGTGATTCCATGATTCTTAATTTCCTGTAATTTCCATAAAGCATGCACATGCTCTGCATTTATTTTCTCCCTTATGTGCCTTATTTTTTAGCTCATTGGGTGTGTTAATGGTTACTGTTGTCAATAACAGGGTTTCCAAACAATTTTTGGATGACTTTGTGAACTGGCTGCCAGCTGGACAGAACGTGGAGCCGAGCTCTGACTTTCTAGTAAATGTTTGTCAAAGAAAATGAGATTTCTTAAGGGATGTGGAAAGTTTTTCTAAGATTTTCGTTGATTTTCCCCTCTATCCTCAATTTTGGCATCTGACATGGATCCACCAGGACTTGCTGATGGATGGCAGGACACGGAGGGTCACAAGAACATGCTCAAGACCAAACCCACCCCGGGCATCGCTCAGTGAAGGAGAAGAGACACAAAGACTGCATGGTGCAGGCCAAGACTGAGCTTATCTTGGTTATTAAAGTCACACATTTATCACCAGGAGAAAATCACTAATTCCCAGCTCCAGGGGCGTGGGGAGGAGCTGGTGCTCTCCCTGCAGCTGGCAAAGCCGGCGGGTCCAACGTGCCAAACACGTCCCCCTCGTGCTGGGAGATAAAGCTCACGTTGAGGGAGCACAAACAACAAGGACCAGCCGCACGAGGCTCCGTTAATCACTTCCATGTGCCCATTATTAGCTGGGAAGGCTGAAAGGGAGGGAGAGATCAAGCAGGACTAGACTGATTCAGACTTTTCAGCAGCAACACTATGGATCTTTATTAAATCCGGAGTGCGTGAGATGGGCTGGCACCTGCTCCACTGCTCTGGGCGAGATGAGCATCCACGTGCTGGACAAGGATGCATGGAATCATCCCAGCCCTGGAGTACATCTGTGGGGTTACACCTACAGCCACCCAAAATCTGAGAGCTCTCTGCCCCCAGAAGTTTGTCCCTTGTCCCAGCCAAGTTGTTGTGTCTGGCACGGCTCCGCCACATCCGTCATTCCTACAGGGACCCAACACCCCGACGACAACAAGGGACTGGGAGCAGCTCAGTGAGGCCACACCACCCCATTGCTGGTGGTCAGTGCAGCTCTGCCCTGTACAGTGACGTGCAAGCACAAGGCAACGCTCACTTCAAGCTATTCCAGCAATTTATCCCTTAGGAAAAATGTATCACCCGGAAAACCACCAGCGTTTGCTGCAGCTGTGGGGCCGGCTCTGGGAAGCGCTTTATGGCTCTGCCTAAATATTTGGGTTTCTGCTCTCTCTGTGTTTCCATCAGCCTGCTAATCACCCTGTAAAAATAGGAATTCCTGCTTTAAGGAGATAATGAACTCACCCCAAGCAGCTGCAGGGTATCAAACATGGCAAAGACACGCAGTGCTCGGAGGCAGCTGCCCAGTGTTCCTGCTTCCCACCGAGGCCTTTGCTCCACATGAGGCAGAAGAAAAGGTAAATGAAGATCTAAAGCAAGCAATGTCCATTTGCTATTTCCTGATTTAATTTAGCATGGACCTGGCACAGTCCAACTTGTTCAGGGGTTTGGGTGAGCTCCTTGCTTTGCACCCTCTCTGCTGGGAAGTGACTGGTTCCCATATTTCAGGTAAAAATCTCCTGTGGCACCACGGCACAGGTGAGGCTATGGGATCATGGAATGGTTTGGATGGGGAATGACCTGAAAGATTATCCATTTCCAACCCCCTGCCATGGGCAGGGACACCTTCCCCTATCCCAGATTGCTCCAAGCTCCGTCCAGCCTGGCCTTGGGCGCTTCCAGGGATCCAGGGGCAACCACAACTTCTCTGGGCAACCTGTGCCAGGGCCTCTCCACCCTCACAGCCAAGAATTTCTTCCTGATATCCAACTTAAATCTAACTTTCTTCATCCTAAAACCATTCCCCCATGTCCTGTCCCTCCAGGCCCTCACCCAAAGTCCCTCTCCAGCTCTCTTGGAGCCCCTTCAGGCCCTGGAAGGAAGGTTGCTCATACATTTATTAATTTAGGGGGAGATACATCTGTGAGACCAAGCTACACATTTATGTTAGAGAGGCCTCCAAGCTGAGATCGCAGGAACAGTTAAGGAGTTGCACAACCACGTTGTATGAAAAGCAGGAGAACACATTTGCAGTGACCCTCAGGAGACAGAGTTTGGCAAAGCACTCCGTGCTCTCGGTGAAATAAAACATGCCCTGCAATCCTTTTGCTGATGATATCAAGTGTAATATTCAATGGTCTTCAGAGGCTGAAAGCTGCTCTGCTGCTTTTGGATTAAAATGAATCGATTCAACTTTAAATTAACAGCAGATGACTTGTGGGAATGTCTATTCCCATATTTACAGCTTTGCACTACTTTTTATTCTTTAAAAGTGTTAGAGCTGAGGGCAGCATTCCCTGGAGCTCCAGGTAGGCAGCAAAACCCACCATGAGTGACGTCCAGCTTGGCCATCCCATGGCAGCACCACTCCAGCCCCCCAAATTTAGAAGTGCAGGCTTAAAAATAAGCAGATGCTCCACTTCTGCCAAGGGCTGGGTGTGACTGAGCACGTGCTGGAATGTTTTGCTGACTCCGAGCCCTGCTCTGGCAGAGGACAGGTATTTATAGCACAGGTGATGCAGCTGATCCAGCACTTCCTAAAATCCTGGCGGATCTGGGAGCAGCAGGAGCTCCTCAGGCTGGGATGAGGGAGCCAGGGCTGTGTTCTGCTCATCCACACCCTGCTGCAGGTCCCCAGTGCTGGAAGGGACCTTCCAGACCACCTCATTCCAGCTTCCTGCAGTGGGCAGGGAACCCTCAACCAGACCAGGCTGATTCAAACCCCTGAACCATGGCTTGGATTTTCACTGGGGCAGGGTCAGGGAAGGGTTGTCCCCCACTATTCCATCACCTCCTGCCTCAGTCATTCCCAAATTAATCATTCCCACATGGTTGCAGACCTGCACCTGCCAGAGCCCACCTCGGGCTGCTTTGAATCCCATCCCAGCAGCATCAGGCTTAGGGATGCTCCTGTGGTGCCACAGCTACACCTGGCTCCAGCCCTTCCTTAGCCAAATTCCTGCTTGACCACGTCCAAGGACTGAAATAACCCGGCAGAACTCCCTGGCAGCTCTGCAGGGAGGGTTTTACATTCGTTGCACTGCCTGTTGTGCAAGCTGGAACTTCTACACTTGCAGGGGCGAGCAGGTGCCATCTCCCACTGCCCCTGGCCCCAGAGGGCAGGAATTTACTGAGCATCCACACAACACTGTGGGCCCAATCCAACTTTCACAGAATCACTGAGGGAGGAAAAGCCCTCCAGGATCACCGAGTCCGAGCTGTGCCCCATCCCCATCTTGTCACCAGCCCGGAGCACTGAGAGCCACCTCCAGTCCTTCCTTGGACACCTCCAGGGATGGGGACTCCAAACCTCCCTGGGCAGCCCCTTCCAATGCCTGACCACCCTTTCCATCGAGAAATTCCTGCTGCTAACCTGAATCTCCCTTTTGCTCAGGCCACAGCAATTGATGGAATTGAAGGCAGGTAGCACCTCTTGGCTACCCTGCCTGTCCTGCTCACCCCCAGGCCCCACGCTGCTCCTGGCAGCTCTGAGACCCCTGGACACCCCCACCACTGAGCAAGGAAAGTCACCAAGGGCAATTTATTGTCCCAAAGGCACCTGTGGGCTGTAGGTGGGTGATGACACTCGTGGTTGAGGAGAGCAGCACAGCCTGTTCTCTCTCCTGGCATTCCGTGTCTGCCCGCAGGGTTTGTGCTCCCTGCCCTCCGCACGGCGGCTGGAAAAGCAACCAGAGGCAAGGCAGGAAGAGCTCCTGCTCTCCATGGCAACGTCCAGCAAACTCTGGGAGCTGGGGTGGCTGCCAGAGCTCCGTGGGCTCGAATGGTTTGCAGGACGTGACCTGGGCTCCTGGGCGGGTTCCAGGGGTGCCCAGAGCGCGTCCTGCCTGTGCAGAGACACCAGGGCTGGACAGAGTCCCTCAGGGTGGGAACAGAGCGGGGCTGGCACAGCACAGCCTCCCCTGCTTCGTTACTCACCAGAGTTAATTAGCACAGGATGAGCTGCCTCGGCAGCAGCAGCTCCAGCCCCAGCACTGCCATGAACCCCTGGCAGGGCCAGGACCCATCGTGGCACTGGGAATATCTGGAGAGGTCGTTTCTAACACAAGGCCACGTTTGCATATGCAAATATGCAAATGAACACAAATCTCCCAGGAATCAGAGAGTCGTGGGATCGCTAAGGTTGGGAAAGCCCTCTAAGATCATCGAGTCCACCTGGTAATCTAAAACTGCCACTTCGCTACTAAACCATGTCCCAAAGTGCCACACCCACACGTTTTTTTAACGCTTCCATGCATGGGGACTCCCTGGTCAGCCTATTCCAACGCCTGACCACCCTTTCCATGAAGAAATTTTCCCTAATATTCAAATTAAATCTTCCCTGGCACAGTTTGAGGCCATTCCCTCTCCTCCTGTCCCTGTTCCCTGGGAGCAGAGCCCGACACCCCCCAGCTGCCCCCTCCTGTCAGGGAGTTGTGCAGAGCCACAAGGTCCCCCCTGAGCCTCCTTTGCTCCAGGCTGAGCCCCTTTCCCAGCTCCCTCAGCAGCTCCTGGTGCTCCAGCCCCTTCCCCAGCTCCGTTCCCTTCCCTGGACACCCTCCAGTCCCTCAATGTCTTTCTCATCATGAGGGGCCCTGACGCTGCTGTGAGCCTGTAAAAATGTGTTAAATTACCTGCCTTCCACTAATATAAAAAAGCCAGGAAAAAAGCTCCTGGAGAAGTCTAAGTTTACCTGAAAATCAAGCCAAACAGGTTTTTCTCCTTTTTTTTCTGTGTGCTGCTGTCATGAAACGAGTTTGAATGTGGAGGTATCAAGTTCGCAGCAGTTTAAAAGTTAAACGTGGCCTGGAAAAGCAGAGCTTTCTAAAAGCTTTCATTGAGCCTTGTTTTCCCCTGCGCCGTCTCCCCGCTTGTGGCACGGGAGGCCTTCCACAAGTGCTCTATTCATGGGGACCCTGGCCACCAGAGCCCCTAAAATTGTTGGGCCAGCCCCAGTGGCTCGGCCTCATTAAAGGGTTTGTGTTTGGGGACGTGCTGTGGGTGCTTTCATCTCCCACACTCTGCTCGGGTTATTTTTACCCATCAGGTTGGAGGGCTGAGCCTTGGCCTGGCCGCTTCTCTGTTCCCTGGGTGTTTGTGGAGCTCAGGCCAGAGCCAGAGCAGCCTCAGTGCTTAATACAGCTCCAGAATCCTCCCAGATGAAGGAAAACTCACCCAGATAAACAAACCCAAAGGTGCACGGACTGAGGGAAAGCCTGGGGACAGAGGGCAGCCACCAGCCCATCTGCTCCTGGTGGTGCCATGGGGAGCTCTGCTGGGCAGAGATTTTGCTGTATTTATGTCCCTTGGCTCATTCTGTAGGGTTTTTGTATCATTTGTGCTGGTTTGTGTAGCATTCCCTTCTGCTTCTTCCCCAGGAATTTCTCCCTGAAAGAGAAGGGAGCAGAAACTTCCTTTCTCCCTTCCCAGCTTCCAACCTCCCTTCGGAGAACAGGGACACAGGCATTGTCCTCTGTGCCTCTGCCAGGCTGAAGATAGCTCTGCCTGGAGCTGGGACTCACATCCCACTCCCCCAGAGACTCCTCTTCCCAGCTCTGCTCCCTGAAGGTGCCTTTCCCTGGATTCTGGCCCTGCAGCTACGCCAGGCTTGGTGCCAGATGTTTTTTTTTTTGCCTGTGGATCTCTGGAACAAAGACAAGCCACGTGCCAGGAGCACAGGTTGAGGTTTTCCAGGTGAGGAGCTGGGTCTAGCCAGGCTGCTCCCAGTGCTTCCCTGGGGCTACAGGGATCCTGAACGTGCTTCCTGTTTTTAATGTGTTCAGACAACTCCAGGAGCGACACAAACAGTCACTGAAATCAGGGGGAGAGCTGCGACCCACATCTCAGACCTCTTTTTCTCTGCACTCCAAAGGCCAGCGATAAAAGCTCCCAAATTTCATTAAAATGTCATTTTCTCAGCTTGACCCAAGAATCTGCATTGCTGTCGTCTGAGGAACCCTTTGACACCTGGCAAATAAAGAAACTCTCTGAACTAGAGAAGCTCTTTCTTTACAAAGAAGGAGCCAGGTTTTCAAGCTCTGTTTTTCATCCTGTGCACCAGAACAGAGTGGCAGCTTGTATGAAGAAAATATAGAGAAAGTATACAGAAAATACATTTTCTGGTGCAAAACCCCTGCAGACAACTGAAACTGTGGCATTTCTGAGCTTTGGAGGGCTCTGTTTGCAGCCTAAATCGATTTCACTGCTCCCTCAGACACCAGGTAGGACACAAATTCTACATGACAATGTGTGAAATCATTGTTATTTGTAGAAGCAACTTGTACAAGCCAACAAAATGGTCTCAAACCCTCGTTTGTGTCAAGGCAGCTCTGTAAAACACGATTATTTTTTTACAAAACCTTCCTCATCCTTTACCAGGGGGTTCCTACCACACCTGAGCTCTTGCCCAGGCTGTGCAAATCCGATAATGAAGGCTCAAACCCCAATTTTTCAGTGTAAGATGGGTGGGGAACCATTGGTTTGAATCCCAAACAGCACAAAGAGTTGCCAGTTGTCCTTATCTTAATCCATGGATGTGGATAAAGCTATAGGGGATAAAGCAGGGCCGAGGGACACACGGCAAGCCAGGGAGCCTTTGGGAGTTGCCCCAAACTTTAGGAACACAAATGCCCACCTGCCAATGACGAGACTCAAGCTGTGGTTGTGACAGCTCCAGGATGTGCTCCTTGTGTGAAGCTTTCCCTCAGAGCAGAACAAAGGGAATCCCAAGGAATATTCAGGAATCTCACAAGAGAAAATGCACGCTTTTACAGTCAGGTTTCCCCTCGTTTTCTCTAACTCAACACCGAAATCTCCAAGGAAATACATTTCTCAGAGCAAACATTTCAGAAAAGTTAATATAAAATATCCAGCAGTTCTTCCAAGATCCCCTGGCATTTTCCACAGCTTCCATTAAGATTTTTCCAAGTCTTTTTCTGGGGGCTGAGTGTGTAAAATGCTGCTTGTACCTGTTCTGCCTGCAGTAAATTCGGTCAAAACAGCAAATTGGGATTCCCTGCTGGATCCTGCCATGGGTGGAGGAAAAGCCTCGTGGGATACCTGGCTACCCCCTGCACGTGGGATGACAAACATGGCAATGACGTCTGGATTGGGAAAAAGAAAACATCAGGAAATGTCAGAGAGCAGCAGCTGGTAAATCCATACGTAGGAAAACAAACAAGGCCGAGCTTTGATTGTCCAAGTTCACAGCAGAGGTTACTTTACCTTGGCAGAGCCACATCCACGACTTTCGGCTCGGAATTCCTTCGGCACAGCTAAGCAAAACCATGTGTTCTCCTGGAACCAGGGGAAAGTTTAACTCCAGCGCTGGGCAAAGGCAGGGCTGGAGCAAAGGAGGCTCGGGGGGACCTTGTGGCTCTGCACAACTCCCTGACAGGAGGGGGCAGCCGGGGGGGGTCGGGCTCTTGCTCCCAGGATGAGAGGGAACAGCCTTGAGCTGTGCCAGGGGAGGATCAGGTTGGACATCAGCAAGAATTTCTCCATGGAAAGGGCTTTCCGGGCTTGGCAGGGGCTGCCCAGGGAAGTTTGGAGTCCCCATCCCTGGAGGCGTCCATGGAACACCTGCAGGTGGCACTCAGAGCTCTGGGCTGGTGACAAGGTGGGGATTGGGCACGGCTTGAACTCGATGGCCTTGGAAGGCTTCTCCAGCCTCAGTGATTCTGTGAATTTGGGAGAGGTTCAGTAGGATTTTGGGAAATGGCAGGAGGGTGTTTTGGGAAAGCTGAAGAGAACAGAAAGAGGGGAAATAATGTTGACGGAAGAGGTGTAACAACGACTTGACAGAGAAGGGAGAGGCTCTGGCAATTCCTGCTGGTCAGAAAAACGTGGGATCAAAGCCGTGTTTAGGGAGGATCTGCTCCTTTTCAAAGTGCTCCAAGGAACCACGCTCAGGGAAACTGAGAGTGATGAACTCTGTGACCAGGGACCTGCCACATATGCGTGCTATTTAAAGATGTGTCAGGGTTAGGATAAATATAGGATCTGCTCGGAATGGTCCGACAAGTCACCTTGAGTTCTCATGGGAATATTTATTGTGAGCTTCAGCTGAGTGCAGCCACAGCCAGAGCTCCCCAGGGAAAACCTCCCTGTGCCACTGTGGAAAACTGCCCTGCTCGGGCTGGAGCTGGAGCTGGAGCTGGCCCAGCACCCAGGAACACCTCAAGCACTGGTCCCACTGCCCTGCACCTCTGCCAGGGGGCACAGCACTGGGACAAAGGCCACTCGTGGTCCTTTTGCAGGAGATGGGGTGACAGCCCCAAGGACCTGGACAAATTCCAGGCTATTTAATTGCTTTCTGTCCCTCTGAATTCCTCCAGCGCTTCCCTTTGGGCGTGCTGGTTTCTGCTTCCTGTCCTGGGTCCCAGTGCAGCCGGAGCTGGACCCCTCTGGGCACGGAGTGAGAGCTGCTGGAAGGTGCTGCCTTGACTGGGAGCTCATTGTATTCCAGCCCTGAGAGGAATATCGATCTGCAGCTCCTGGGGAGCTCCTGGGCTGGGATCTGCCTTCAGCTCTGCCTTCAGTACTGACAGGAGTCAGCACATCCTGATGGCCTCCACATCCCCTCCTGCTCTGATCCCACCTGGAGTCCAACTGGGGACCAACTGCAGTGTCCTGGAGCCCATCGGGCACTTTGCTCCTTGACCTTCCCAACCCTCCCCAGGACAGGCTGGAGAAGCCTGGAACTGGGCCATTTGGGAGCTTTTTGGCTGCATGAGGTTAATCCAAGCCTTTTCCAGCAGATCCAGAGTAGCTCCATCAGAGCCTCAGCAAACCCTCAGCTGTGGCTGCGTCACTGCCCAGCTGAAAATGGGGACGATCCTCCCAAATTCCTTCTTGCTGAGCAGCAGATCAGTGCTGTGACAGGGCAGGGATGGGAAGGGGATGGATGAAGGATCCTCAAGCCCACAGATCCCATGGAGCCTGGGCTGCAGGTGCTGTTATAAACAAGAAAAGCATCCTATTACCCCCCATTCCACAGCCAGTTTGGCCTGGGGGAGTCCAGCACGATTAATAATTCGTGAAATTGCATTGCAAGAAACAAGAAACCAGCAGGAAAGTCTCTAATCAGACCCTGTAAGACCAGAGGGGTTGATTTGCTTCAGTCTATTCACTGCAGTTGATACAACCTCTATTAAATGTTGAGTAAAATCCTTGCTTTACGTAAATTCTCTCCCAGGGAAAAAGCAAGACAATGAAGGAGGGAAGACACGAACCCAGGAGAAAATCCTGTATTGGCTCCAAGTGCCGGGAGGTGTGGTTGTCCTTCCCTGGCCACTCAGTGGTGATAAAATGGGAAGCCCATGAATTATGAGTGAGGGTCTCATGTTTCATGGAGAGCTGTTCCCCAGAGCGGGGATGTGACGGGGCAGCCATGCCTTCCCCAGGCTTGGAAGGACATCAGGAGTCAACAGAGGAAAGGTAAACGGAAAAAAATAGAGGCATTGCCCTGTTGGGGTTGCTTTCCTCTTCAAAACAAAGCTCTGGTAACAAAGGGAAAGGTTATCCAAGGAATTCCATCCTTGTCTGGAGAGCTCCTGGACAGGGTGGCCTTTCCCTGGTGTGGTGAAGCTCCTCTTCCCTCAGGAGTCAAAATGCTTTTAGGAAAGCAGCTTTTATTTGGTTTATCGCCTGCATTTCTGTGCTCATTGCTCTGTTTCCAACCCGGTGGCCCTGCAGAAACGCCCATCTCCTCTTGGGGGATCCTGGTGGGACACCAGACAGCCTGGGCAGGAATTCTGGGTCATGAACTACAAACTTTGGGATGAATCTGAACTTCAGGCTGGACTTCCAGTGGATGCCAAGTGTTTGTAACAGGCTGGAGAAAGGAGGGTAGGGAGGAAGAAGGTCAGGTCCTGGTGTACCAGGGTTGGGGGTGTGAGGGCTCCCTGATGGGCACTTTGGGGTCATTTTTGGGGCCATTCCCAAGGAAATGCTTATCTGCATCTTGCAGGGGTATGGAGCAAACCCAGAGCAGGCAGCCTTGACTGCTTTGCCAAAAGCTTAATTGCAATTAGTGAGGTGAGGCCAAAGTCCCAGCAACAACTGGAGAGCAGGAGTGAGGTGGTGGTGGCGTAACTCGAATAAACCCGCTTGGATTTGCATAACACTGGGAGTTTGTGCCCCAGCAAAGCTCAGGCTGGGCAAGATTAGCTCTGCTAATGAGCTTTGCTAATGCAAGTCCTACAAGAGAGGCACAATTTGGGCGTTTGACCCTGCCTGGGCACAATCACAGAGCTCCCTGTGAGCCCTGGGCTCTGAACTACCTCATTTCGGGGTTAAGATGCAGAATCCCAGACTGGTTTGGGTGGGAAGGACTTTAAAGCCCATCCAGTGCCACCCCCTGCCATGGGCAGGGACACCTTCCACTATCCCAGGTTGCCTTGGACATATCCAGGGATGGGGCAGCCACAGCTTCTCTGAGCCCTCTGTGCCAGGGCCTTCCCACCTCCCTCCTTTGCAAGGAATCTCCAATCTGTGACTCAAACCCGGTCACTTAAAGACATTATTAACACACGAGCAATGCTGTGCTCCCTAAGGATTGAGAATTCCCCCCGCCTGTGCTGTAGGATTTCTCCCCATGACATGCACACCATGGTTTTGTCTGGTTTTCCATTATTCAGCCCATGTGGCTTTTACCACTTCCCTTGGGAGCCTCCAGCGAAGCCCAGTCTCTGCATTGTTCCAAACGTTTCCTGATATTCAGCTGCTTCTTCCTTCTATTCATGCCCAGCAGAATTGTGCTCCTGCCTGGCTGCGCCCTCGATTGTTTGGGGTGCTCCCAGCCCTTTGAAACAGGGAGTTTTTGCTGTCAGAACACAGAACAAATTCCCTGACTTCTCATGTCCTTGGAGTTTGTTGAAATTTAATCTCCCTCTGTGCTCTCACCCGGGAACAGCAGCCAGCCCTGGGCTCGTCCTCTGTTCGTGTCTTCTCCCTTCATTTCTGCCCTGTGGTGGCTCTTCCTGCCTGCCTGGTTCTCCATCCTTCCCAATGTTTTTGTGAAACTCGTTTTCCTCTAGGAAAACACCAGCACTTGCTGATGTCATGTTGCAGTTACAGCCATCCCACAGCCTGAGCCAGGGAAACTGTGAGGGATGAAATGTGGATATGGGACCTCCTGCTGGCACTGACAGCTTGGGTTGGGAGGGACCCTAAGCATCATCCAGTTCCAACCCCTCTGCCATGGGCAGGATCACCTTCCAATCCACTATCCCTGCCTAAAAACCAGGCTCCACCATGTCTGGAATAGGAGCTGTCACCAGGATTCAGGAAAAAAACATGAAACCAACTCTATTTCCCCTGATTTTCATTAAAACTCCACTCTGCAGAATGGGGAGACAAAGGGAAATGTTTCGGTGTCCCCTTGGACACGGTCAGGCAGGAGCAATGGCACAGCTTGGGAATCAGGCTCTGCCCAGCTGGAGCGGGCAGGCTCTGCTGGAAAACACCTGCTCCCTTTTCCAGGGATCAGATTTCGGAGTAGCTGCATCCTCCTGTCAAAACAAGTGTCCATTCCCACTGGGATCTGTCCCAGCAGAACTGGGGAAGAGGAGCCAACAAACCCAGATCCCACAGAAAATACGGACACTGCGAGTTTCTGAACTCATTCTGGAGGAGAGAATAACCAGGAATTTCTTTCCTGGATGCGGTTTCTGCAGGGAGACATCGCAGGCTTGATGTGGTCATGCTCGGAAATCACTCCATGTCATGGGAAAGATGAGGAATGAGTGGGAAGTCTGCAAAGTTAATCCCTTCTCCATCGACAAGAGAAATTAAAGGCTCTGAAATGACTTAGACAACCTTGGAAGAGCCGGATTAAACTTCTGTAGGGCATGGGAAGCAAAGGAGTGAGCAGTGCTGGAGACTGGGAGAGGACTCTGTCCTGAGGGAAGACTCTCCGGCTTACTGGGGATAAAATAAAAGCAAAGATTGAGGACAAAATGTGAGGTTTGGAGGGATATTCAAGTCCAGGCCTTGGTGCCACCGGAGCTTTGGATTCGCCTGACCCAGCAAACAACACAAACTTTTATTTTACCTTTTCCCCAATTTCAGCAGCTCATGACCCTGCCTTTGCTTAAGTGCATGAAACACAGAAAGACCTAAACATTTGGAGAAGAAAGATCCTGGCATCCACTGGCAAAAAGTCCTCTTGGATAGGAAAGTAATGGAATGTTAAGTGCTGATAAATAAACAAACCAGGATTTTTAAATGAGGCCTTTTTAAAATTGCAAGGGGACGGCTTCAAATGGGCACTTCCCTTTTGTTTTTCTCCTTTGCCGTCTCTCTACAGCACTTAAAATTATTTAAAAATTCTTCTAAATGCTTATTTAAAAACCCCCAAAACTGAAAAGATGATGCTTTGCACTTCCACTTGATTCCGAAGGGATTTATGGTTGCTGTGTTATAAAACTTTTCAAAAAAGGTTTTGAATGGAAGCCCTGACAAGCCATGGAACATTAGGAAAACCCACAGCATTAATGAGCTCTTGAAGGGTTACAGAATCATGGAACTGTGGAATGGTTTGGGCTGAAGGGACCTTAAATCTCACCTGGTTCCACCCCTTGCCATGGGCAGGGACATCTTCCACTATCCCAGGTTGCTCCAAGCCCCATCCAACCTGGTTCTGCTCAGGAATTTTCCTTTAAAATCTTTTCCAGCACCGACAGTGGTTTCTGTAAAGTGAATTTTTTCCTCTTTTCCCCTAGGAAAATGCCACAATTACTGATTTTTTCCTTGAGTTTTCCTGGGAAAACCCTCAATGAAACACCCCATTCAAACACAATTAAAGCTGTTGGTTTAATCACCCCAGTAATGATCCTTTGGGGTCACCCAGACACTAAACATTATTCCACAGCAGTTGTGGTCCTAAAGCTGATGCTTTAGAAGTGTGAGACCTTTAGAAGCTGCATCACAGGATGAGAGAACGAGACAGAATATCACAGATGCATTGCAGACAGGAAAAAAACTCCCAATACAACAATTTGAGGCACAAAGTTGATGTTTTGGGCTTGTGGGGGTACCCCCTTCCCCAGGCAGGGTCCCTAAACCACTCAGATGCCACCAAGCCACCCTCAAATGCTCCATTCGTGCCCCAGCATCCTGTTCATGGATACCATGGATGCAAGGCTCCATGGAAGCCCCAGGATGAACCAAAGCCATACAATATTTAAGGCCCAAATGACAAATGAATTCTGCTGGTGCAGGAAAGCACAGGAAGGGAAGGAGCAATAAGGGAACAAAGTTAATGCCTTGATCATGTATATTCCAGGGGCCTTCCAATGCCAGCTGGATTTGGGTTCCGCTCTTTGGCTCCTTGGAGGGCTCCTAAGTGCCCTGAGGTAGGAAAATTGGCACAAGAAAGCCTCAATTGACATAAAATACCTCCTGAGGTTTGACAGCAGAAGAATTAAGTGTTCATCACTGGGAAATGCAAAATGCTCATTTTCCGGGCAAAATTATCCTATAAATTCAGGTGTTCCTGCCTGGCTGAAATCAATGGGAATTGCACATCCCAGCCCCAAAGCCACTCCAGCACTGACCCAACCAGAGACAACCCAGAAGTGTCATTTCCATGGGGTTTCTCTGCATGGGCAGCAAATTCTGCAAAGAGGGGGTAAAACTTCTGCTTCAACACTTCGTGCCTTCTCAGCAGCCCCGCTTCCCAACGAGATAACAGCCCGGTTTCCCTTGTTTTCCAAAATAACTCCAGATTATTGATGTCCTGCCAATGTTTTAACAAGGAGAGTTCACTAAATCCCACCCTGTCCCAAGTCTAGGGCGAACACCATGGGATCAGGGTGGGGACACCGAATGGGTAGTGCAGAGATGAAGAGCCCGGGAGGCTGTTCCTTGTTTTTCCATTTTAAAGCAAACACTTTTCTGTAACTGGAACCAAGAAGAGAGGCAGCCTCCTCCTTTCTTCATGTTTGGCAAATAAACCTCTCTTAAGGGCACTGTGTTGGAAATGTTTGTACTTTATTTATTTTAAAAAAAATCCACGGAGTGGGTTGATAGCACAACATTTGGCCTGTTTAGGGGGAGAAGGATAAAGGCATCCATGTATTCCTCTGAGTGCCTTGGAGGACAGCAGGAATATGTTCCTCTGGGGATGTTTTCTTTCTCATCAATACCAAAAATTGTATGTTGCATAGGGAAAATGTTGGAATTAAAAAAAATTTTTTAGGTGATCTCTAAAGGTTGGGGAGGAGCATTATGGCTCAACCTATAGATTGCACTTTTCCAGCTTCTAGTGTTGGCTGTAGCAGAAAAAATGCTCCTTTTAAAAGAAAAAAAAATCCTAAACCAAGTGGTGACTGAATAACCTGCTCAGTACAACTTCTGGATTTAATGGCAACCACAGACGGATGTGAAGTTGGAATCACTACAGTGGTTTAAGAAGGATGGACTCCACAAAGGGCATAAATCCCATTCCCAATCTCCTGTAACATTTGAAGTTGTTCTCCCAGCCCTTGAAGTTCCGAACAACTGAAGACTTTTGTCAGGAGAGTTTAATTAAACCAATAACTGCGGAGAGAAAGCAAACATCCCAGCCACGCACAGCTGCCTGGGTCCGTTCCAGCAGCAGCAGCAAAGCTGGCACAACCACCACATTCTGCCTAAATTCTGTAAGAGGCACAGAAGTTTGGGGTGAATATTTATGCTGTATTTAAACTTTAAGGGGCCATCAGTCTCCTCTCTAATGGGTTTGCCCAGCCCGGGCAGTTTTGAAGCTCAGACTCAAGATGTTAATCTGTGAAAAGGTTTCAGTGAGCTCATCCTAATCTGTGGCAGCACACCCAGCTCCCAACATTCTTTCCCTAAAAAAAGCTTTCAAATGCCGCCGTGTTGGTCAATGGGTCCCCACCGAGCTCTCACCCTCGCATGAGAATGGGTGTGAAAAGCAGCCGCATCTCCCCAGGGATCAGCATTTCCATGCAGCCGCCTGGAAATGCCCACAAGCCACGAAACTGGGTTTCTGGATAAGTTTACTGGCGATACTGGTGGGTTTTCCATCCTGAGCCTTCTGCCAGTCCCCACACTCAGTGACAGCGATGCCTTTGGCCCCCCCGCCACCATTCCCCCACATTTTCGGCCTCTTTTTTGACTAAACAAATAAAACGGACCTTTGCCCATCGGGAGCAGGAAACATCTGCACCGCCACCGTTCTCGCTCCGAATCCACGCTCCTGTTTTTATGTTTCGTTAAACCGAGAGCTCGCAGAGGCTGGGGTTTAGCAGCCTGGAGCTGCTGGGCTGTTACATGAGATATTCAGGAAGTTATTTGCATGGAGGATAAAAGCCTGTGGCAGCAGCCGGGCGCGCTGCAGAGGCGACTCAGCCACGGTGGCCACCAGCCCCAGGAATTACATCCATCCCAGCCTCACAATGAGTTGTTTACTGGCCTTGGCTGCCTGTGGGAAGAGCCAAGGAGAGCGGAGGAAGAGGAGAGACAAACACAATGCGAGCGAGACGCGTTAGGGGGAGGCTGGGCTTTAGCAGCAGCCCCGGGATTTCAGCCCTATGGAAGCAGAGAGGGCTGAAAAGGGAATAAAATGAACCATCCGCCGCCTCGCTCCTGCTGCCAGAAGAGCCTCGTCCCTACCTGAAGGGCTGATATCGAAGGTAAGAGGGGGAAATGAGCAGTTTTTAGGCAGAGGGCAGAATCACCGCGCGGCTCTCGGGGGCAGCTCCCAGGCAGACTCAGCCACGCTTCCCTGAGTATTTGTAATTACGGCCCTGGAGAAGGAAAGCTGACCGGTTTTCCAGCAGGAATCCAGCGCTTTCAGGGCAAGAGCTCAGACTGTTCCAGTCAGCTCCTTTGAGAAGATTTAAAACAAAACAACAACCCCCAGGCTAACAAACAGCGCCTTTCTAAATCTGCTTGGGGAGATACTTTATTTTCACGGCCAGCTTTGCTCTGCAGCTTCCCAGTCTTACCCAGCGCTTTCCCGATCCTCAGCTCCCCCCTCTGCTCCTCACTTTTTTTAATTGGAAGGCAAAACAATTACGGCCGCGGGAAGGAAAATCCGAGCTTTGAGGAGCTTTTCCCGGCTCCTTCCCATCGGGCACGCTCTCCCAGGCTGGGTCCCCCGGCTAATTGCTCAGGAAATCCGCGCTGCTCATTGTCGGGCTGTCCTTAAGCTGCTAATTCCGAGCTGGGAGAGGCTCTGGAAGAGAATCCATGGCTAGAGCCCCGCGAGAGGGACCCAGCGGAGACCCGGGGCGGGGCGGGCTCCGGCGCTAATAACACATCCCTGCCCAATGGAAAGCGTTTCCTATGGAGACCCCCAGGAGTTCCCCCTGCCCACAGCCCCTGCCCAGACATTGGGCCCATTCTTGCGTCCCGTTTTCGCAAGACACGATGGCAGCAGCGCTCGGCAGCCCCGATCCCGCTTGGAACAAAGGCCGGGCAGCTGCCACCCAGCGCGGAGTTTGAGGATGAGCGGCTGAACTTGGACAAAGTGGGATTTTCCGCGTGGGAATAACGCGGCTCGTGTCCCAGGGACACAAAGGATCGCCGCGGGCTGTCAGGGAGGGATCCCGTGGAGGCGCCGAGCCGCGGGAATGGTGGCGGTCCCGGTAAGTCCCTGCTCTCCCCTTCCCGAGGCAGGAAAAGCGGCCGGATTTCATGGCAGCTCCGGGAGGGGGTTCTGGAAGCTGAAGGCTGCGATGGATGTGGGGGATGAGCCCAGCCGGGTTTCACTGGAGATCAGCGGTGTTTTCCCTCCGCTGGCAGCTCCCGCTCCTCCCGCTCCAGCCCTGCCGTGGCTGGGGCTGCTTAAAGGCAGAAAGATGAGCTCCAAGTTTTGGGAAAGTAATTCCTGTGTGAGCTACTCCTCCAGATTGCATGGAAATGGTTCTAACTCCCACCGTAATCTCCCATTCCCACCGAGATTCTCGTTGTGGCACTGCAGGTGACAAGTTTAGGGCTTTTCTGTCCTGTTGTTTGTTGTGCGTTTCTGAAAAAGATCCCTTGGTTATAGCTTTCTTTTGTACTTGGAGTCAGTGTTATAAAGACACTTAAAGCTTAAAAAGGTGTTGGGTATAAATGTGGCATAAATTAGACTTTCACCTTCGCCTAATGGAGGGCTGGTCCCTACAAACTACATTAAAAATTAGGAATTAAGTTGTAAATATTATACTGAAAACCTTAAAAATTTATTTATCACTTCGGCTTTCATTCATGGCTAAAATTTACCCCTTTGAAGCCGCAAAATTCAATGACGAAAATTCAAAGACAGCTCTAAAAAAACGGGTGTCAGAAGTAAAATGAACGATGAACATCATTTAAAGGTTTGGCTGTTTGGAAGAGAGACGATTTAACACGATATAAGCACATGGCAGAAGAATTTGCAGGAAGAGTTCGGAGGTTTTAATGACATTCCCAAATCATTGTTTGAGAGGAGACAATTGTGTGCGGTTTTTGTAGTGCTGCCCTATAGGAACAGAACAGTCAAATCCAGAGGGTGGGAAGTGCAAAGTTCACAGCTCGGCGATAAGGACATTCCCCCCTCGTAGTACTTTTCCATCTTCTTGCCCTTAGGAGTATTCCCTAAAAACAAAACAGGCAGGAAACCCTGGTACTTTGGGGCGTTCAAAGCCTCTGGATTTTAAAAGTGTCAGGACAATCTACCAACGCTTATGTCCAAAAGGGAGACGGAGGAGTCCTTCAGCTTTATTCGGATAAAGGGAAAGAGGCGACTGGGCACAGCCCGCGGGGTTTTCTCTCTCGAGGTTTCAGAGGGCACAGCCTCCCTTTTATCCCAAACTCCTGGCTGCACGTTGCCCTCTTCCTTTCCCCCTTGCTGAGGTACCAGGGAGGTGCAACCTTCCCAAACCGCCTACCCCATATCCCCCCTTGAACCTACTGTTTTACCCCAAAGTTCAGAAGTTCAGCCTTGTGCAGACGCTTGTCTGTTTCAGGAGCCAAGCTGTCTGGGCCCGGTAAGGAACCTGCTGCCCCAAGTCAGCAGAGGCATTAAGACCCATTTCAAAGATGTTAACTCCCATCAAACTATTTGTAAAGACATCGGCACACATCTTTCCTCTCAAAAGAAAGTCCTGAAACACATGGGAGGGAGGAAGGGGGTGGGACAGGAGGCTGAACAAACATTTCACTGGAATCCTTTGAGGCTAAAAATGAGAATCCTCCTCAACTGATAAAAATCGATGTCCGCTGAATTCCAGGCTCGGGAGCTCTGCTCCACAAGGACAGACACAACAAATGCCCCAATTCCCCCTCACCTTCATTTAGGACATCGCAATGAGGCACGGAACTGCAAAGCTGGGGTTGCTGAGGAGCAGGGATGGAAACATTCCCTGGGCAGGGGGAGGATGCTCTCCCGGCTGGGAGATGGATCCCTCCTCCAGCTGTGACCTCATGGCTGGAGCACAAGAGCAGGAATTAAGGCAGTTTATCCAAGGCTTGGGCCAGATCCTGGGGACAGGGCGCACTGCCGGAGGGGACGTGGCAAAGCAATTTGGGATTCTGTCGCTGTGGCACTTGGAGCCATCTGGATGGATGCCATGTCCGTGATCCATCCGTGCCAGCTGCCCCTCAACCTGTTTGAAGCATATTTGGGATTTGGGGCTCTATTTCCCAATGTCTGAGCGTTACTGGCCAGGGCTGTGGGGCTGGAGCGGCCTTCCCATCCTGACGGAGCTCCAGGATCCCAAAGGAGCCGTCCCCGTGGGATGGGCTGGGTGGGGATGCTCCTGGAGCACTCAGCCACCCTCAGCAGGTCTTCTCAGGTCAAGCGTGCGTGCAGAGCCTCACTCTGCTCCTCCACACGTTGCTCCTCCTACCTAAATAAGGATCTGATTTAGTCCCGGGGAAGGGGAGCCACCACCTTCCACAGAAGGGAAATTCTCTCCCTGAAAAGAGGAGCTCTTTATTCCCAGAGCAGACAGTGGCTCTGCGAGGCTTCCTCCTGCACCAGCTCCCAGCTCAGCCCCATGAAAGGGGTAAAGATCCACCCTGCTCCAGAGCCAGACCAGCCTGAGCTGACCCTGGCTGCAGGGAAGTTTGCTGGATTATTTGTAATGGGTTTGGGTGGTAGAAAAAGGAAAATCTCTTTATCTTGGCAAGTGAAATTAAGGGACATTCATCAGTCCCTGAGCCCCGAGACAAAGGTGTGTTCTGGCAGCAGAGCAGATCCTGTCTCTGGACAAAACATGAGCTCATCAGGCTGTGAGACCCTGCAATGCTGTAAATACACAGCCACAACAGACCTCTTCTTTTCCTCCAATAATATTCCCATTTTCCTTTTTTGAACCTGCAGACAACCCACCCTTTTCCTCCCCAGCGTGTGTTTTACAGAGGGATATAACCATATTTAGCAGGAAAAGCAGCATCCAGCCCTTGCATGATGCCAAAATGTCATTGCCTTGCCCTCATCTCATCATTAGAAATCTGATTTCTAAGAAGCTTCACTGCAGACACACTGCTGGCTGGCTGAGATTGGATATTTCTGCATTGTGGAGTCATTTATTGGTTATTTTAACACTTTACAGGAAAAGCCAGGTTGGACAAGGCTTGGAGCACCCCCTGGAAGGTGTCTCTGCCCATGGCAGGGATGGAACATGATGAGCTTTAAGTTCCCTTCCAACCCAAACCATCCTGGGATTCTACAATCCCCAGAACTTCCCCTTTTCCTCAAAGGATAAAGCCATTTAAGAGAATAAAACCCGATTAGATCAACCCCCTGCAGTAAATAAACGCAGGGCACAGATCCCTCAAGGTCCCAAACACAGATTGTGTCCAGCCCCATGGAAGGACTGGCCCAGCACCCAGAGGAATCCAGACACAGCCCTCCCAGCCAGGCCACCTTGCTGAGGTGAAATTGGTGTTTGTGCTGCTGTGCTGGCACCTTCTTGCTGCAAGGGAAGGGAAAAAAGTCCACAATTTTTGGATAATCAGAGGAGAAAGTTCGGCCCTCCTGTTTCAGCCAAGGGAGTGCAGATGATCCAGCCCAATGGGATGAGGATGGGGTGACAGGAGGGCTCCATGTGGCTCAGAGGAGCTGAGGAAAGGCAACAAGGAGCCAAAAAGCCAAGGAATGGCTAAGGAACCACTGGAAATTGTGTCAGGGGAAGTGAAGAAAGGCAGCTTGTTGGGCAGGCTGCTGACTGGGAACCTTTTGGAGCTGTGAGCAAATAAACCCAGGCCTGTTGTTGGAGTCCCCAGTGGCTCAGGGAAACAGGAGTCTCTTATTTTTTATGTTGTTTTTTTTTTTCTTAGCCACACTTTGTAAAGAGTCAGGGCTACATCAAAGACACAGCAACCTCCACCACAAACATTATTCCTGGGTGAAAACAACCTGGTCAGACAGGGTAACTTTGCTTTTCGTCACTTCATCAGCTTTTGCCATTACCCAGCAATGCCCCTTCAGTGGGAGACCTGGTGCTCCAAACAAGCAACATTCCCGCACTTCTCCAGCACCAAAGGCCGAGCAAAAAGCCCCTCTTACAAGTGTTAAATAATGCAAACTTCTCAGGGAAGCTTGGGGTGAATTCCATTGTTTCCTGGCTGCGGCCCAGCCCCTCTGGAGGCTGCTGGGGATGGGGAAAGGCAGAGCACGCCAAGGGTTAAAGGGTGATGTAAATGGAGAGAGGCATTCTCAGTGCAAACAAAAAGAGTCATGCCCTGAGGATCAGTGGCTGAATATGGGGTAAGGCAGTTCACGATTCTCTTCTGAAGGAAACATTTTAATTAGCTCAATCCAAAACAGATACAGCCCAGAGAAGGCACCACGAGCAGGAAATGCTTTGTAAGTCTCAGAGGACAGTGAGGAGACAACGGCGGTGCTGAGCAATTAAAAACAAAAAAAACCAAAAAAANAAAAAAACCAAAAAAAAAAAAGGGAAAGGAGAAAGGAGAGCGCCTTTAGGGTTCGGCCTAAAGGAGAGGCTCAGGTTTCCTTCCCTGCTCCATCCTGGAGAAGAATTCAGTTGGGGTCCTGCTGCAGTGCGTGCACGACAGAAGGAGCTGGTGAACTTGGAGGGGGCGTGAGGGTCCCCAAGAGCCAAAGCCAGCTCAGAGCAGGCCGGTGGCTCCCACCCCATCCCGGCGCATCCCTGCGCTCACTCCTGCCTGAGGGAGAGCCGGTGCCTCCTCAAGCGGTCCCATGCTTGGTGTTTTTCTCTCACAGAGGATTGGAAAGCAGCTGCTGAAACCTGACTGAAGCGAGGAACTCCCAACCCCACCTTCCCACAGGTACAGGAGACGATGTCGCACCCGCAGCGAGGGCTGGGGAGTGCCAGGCCGGGTGACACTGAGCACAATAAGTGTCAAAGCCATGAATAAGAGCCTTCCTGCCCTGGCTTTTATGCTAATCACCCGCGAACGTCCCCTTTCCCCGGCATGCCGGCCGGGCATTCACTCCGATAAACCAGGCAAGAATGGCCCTTTGAAGCTCCACAAACCTCCGTGGACTTCAAAGTCCCACTTCTGTCTGCTCCTTTCCTACTGTTCTCCAATACATCATTTAGGATTAGGAAATGAAAGAGATTAAAGCATTTCTCCTTTCCAGCGCTTCGGATCGTCAATAGAGCTTTGTTTACAGGCAGCTGCTCCGCTTCCCAGCCTCTAATCCCAGCCTTTCCCTGCTCCTACCGCACCGGGCAAGAAAACAGGCGAAGGTTACTGGGAATCTGAGAGGAGCTCCGGGGAGGATGGAGCGCTCACAGGCACTCAGCGAGCTGAGCCAACCCCAAAATTGGTGTCCCAAGCTATTTCCCATCCCTCCACCTTTCTCTGGAGAAGCCAGATCCAGCATCGCCCACTCCAGCTGGTCCAGCTTTCCATAAACCCACACAGCTGACACTGGGAGAACCGAGGCAGCATCACTGTGCAGCCCCAGCTCCTGGCCTGGCAGCCTCCGACAGGGAAAAATCAGCCACCAGATTGCCCCAAACTGGAGGTTTGTCCTTAAAGCTGCTTCCAGTTCACACTCTCAGAGTTCTCCGTGACCAAAACCAACTTTTATCGAAAAAAGAAAGTAGAAGTAAGTGGAAATTCCATTGCAGGAACTGAGATGTTTAATTTTTCAGGTAGAAAAAGGGTTTTTTTTAATATAATAGTTCTGATTTTATGTATTCAAACAATAGCAGTTTAATCTCATTTTATCTCTAGTCAGCAGTCTGGAAGAACCCAAGGCCTACAGCCTTACACAGAATTATCATCTGTGCAAAAATCTGCCAAAACCCCAAACATCTCCCCCCACAACCCCTTGTTTTGAGCCTTCTGCCTAATTAAAGTGGAACGAAGGAAGGAAATAAACCCCAAGGAGTTGCAGAGCAGATTTTGTTGTGAAGCTGTAACCCTGGGCTCCGTGGTGGGAGTAAGTTACACATCCCACAGGCATTGTAGCAGTGGGGTGAGGAGCAGGGAGCTGCAAACCCTGGAGTGAATGGAGTTCTTGTCAGGAGAAGGCAGAAATAAAGCTTTCGCTGTGCCCCAGGAAAATCCCGATTTATTTCCAAGGTCAGGGGCTGAGACCCTATGAAAATACAACGAGTGGTGCCATAACCTGGGACGAAACCCAGAGAAACCTCCCCAAACCCCACTGTCCTGCAGGCTTTGGCTTCTCTACCTATAAACCTTTGTTTCTCAAGATTTAACACAGAGATAACCTGAATACACGCCGTGATAATCCAGCAAAGATCCTTCAGCTTTGGGAGGTTTTCCCATCAGGGCTGTGCCAGACCTCCCAAAGCCAGCCTTCAGTGGTTTAAATGAACACACAGGATGTCCCTCACGTCCAGACTGATAAAGATCCACTCATCTGACATCTCACATGACTAAAAGAAAATGTGATGATGCCAAAAATGCCAGCCCCAAGCTCCACGCTGGTTTTTCTGACCTCAGTTTGCTGCACATGTGGAGAACGGGATCAGTGTGGGGCAGGAAGAATGGGATAATGGAATGACAGGGGCTGGTTTTAAATTGGTTTTTTCCCTGCAGTAATTCATGTTCTGACAAAGAGTTGCTCTGGATGGAACTGCAGTCTGGCAGTTTGGAGGTGTCTTGGGGTGCTGGGAGGAGGAAATACAAGAAATGTAAACAGGATGCTCAGGCGCCATAGGAAGTAACACCAAGTTTTCCTCTCTTTTCAGTCCATGGAGGATGGGATATTTGTGCAAGAAAAGAGTAAATCCTCTGCTGAACCTCACTCTGAATAGCAGGGTTATGTGAGGGATGGCTGCTGGAGGTTTGCTTGTACCACCCCTGCTAGGAGAGAGAATATTCTGAATTTTATCACATTAAACAGGGGGTTTATTCTGTTACATTCTTCCCTTCCTGGACTCACCCTCAGTTTAAATATAGGATTTAAAGCTTTGCCCTGCCTGAAATATAAAGAAAATTCCTTTGTCATCCTGTATTTACTTTTTAAAATATATTACTTTACTTTTTCCCAGCAAGGCAACAGCAGTGGTGACCGTGGTGTCCATGAAGAGCATCCCACTGCTTTAATCCATAGTGGAAAGGAAGGAAAGGGAATTTTACACTCGGAAAACTCAATCTGTGGACTCATCCTACAGAATTTAAAGCACATGGCTGGGTTTCAAAGCCACTTGTCAGCTTGTTTAAACACCTCAGGGTTCCATAGGTAAACAAGCCAGGCTGTATTTTAAAGCCCATAAGTTAACTAGACAATTGCTGGCAGGCAATTCCCAGAGATTAGACACTGGAAAAAACGGGATTTGACCTTGGGGCTGTCTGGAGCAGAGCAGGGAGAAAAGAATCAGGTGATGGAGCATCTTTTTTCCTGTGTGAGGAGTATCTGGGTCAGGCTGCTGGCAACGAGCACTCGGTCAGGAGCAAAGGTGAGAGTTCCAAAGGCACCTTCCAAACCTGGGTCTTGAGGAACTGCCGAAATCCAGGCCAGGTTGGAAAGCGGGGTTTCCATCGAGCTCCAAGGCTGTGTGAGGTTTCAAAGGACACCCAACCTCTCTGAGATCTGCCCAGTGTAGGACCCAGAGTGAAGCCTGGACCAGGAGACTGTGGCACACCTGGGGTTCACACACCCCAGGAGCCACATTCCAGCATAAGCACCAACTCTCCTGATGGAGATAACAGGGAGTGCCTGCACTGGGAGGGAGCTCCAAGCCAAGGATTTAATGCTTTAGGCTGAGGGTTAAGCCAAGGCTCAGCTATTCCTGTTGGAGCTTGTGAGCTTTCCAATCCAACTTAGCTCTTGTTTAAAGGCATTTAACGTTCAGGCAAGACCTTTCCTTACTTACACCACCACAGAGCCAAAGAAAGTGAGTTCAATCCCACTTTGGAGATTTTACTCCTGTCCGTCTCATAAATTTAAATATTTGATATCTTTATTTAGCTTGTTTCCCACTAAAATTAATCTAACCATGAATTTAGAGGAAAAACACTTCCACAGGAGAGACCTTTGAGTTCCAGCTCATCTTTCTGGATGTCCAAAGGCTGAAATAATTTGAAAGTCATTTGTGATGGGAGATGTGGGCATCTTCCTTTCTTGCCACTTTGCCAGGTGCAAAGGTGAGGTGCTGCCTGCTCCCAGGGTCACAGCACCAGTTTTTGGGAAGCCTGTGGTTCTCTAGGCATTCCCCAGTGAGAAACTTGTCCCCTCCACCCAGCAAAGCCATGGCTATTCCAGCTTTCCCAACACTTGCCATGTTACCAGCAACACTGACAGCTTGCATGCGAGCACAATGGTCAGCATGAGCTTTCCCAGGAGGAAAACAGATGGAAAACATCTGATTTTGATCGTTTGCATCCCAGATTATCCCGAATCCATGCTTTCTTCTCCATTTTCTTTGTTTATATGTTGCCATTACAACCTTTAACACAGCTCAGTGACAGGTTTGGAGCTGAAACTCCTCTGTCAGGGGATGGCTCTGGAAAGGATCCCACTCTTCACAAGGGTTTCGCCTCCAAATTATTCCCAGTTGTAGCTCCTAAATTTCTTAGATTACAAGGAGATTCCAAACTTGTTCATATTTGGCTGGCTGGAGTTTGTAAGGAAAAGGTCTTTCCCTCCATGACCCAACTTTGCTCCACATTTCAAAGAAGTCCTGATCCAACTCACAAACCCTCGCTCCAACGAGGAGACTTTCCAAGGGAACATCCTCACAGGCATTAAAAACTTAAAATAGCCAGGAGAGATGATCCAGGCACTTCAGGAAGCACCTATGTCCAAGTAAAAACACGCTCAATTCACATGTCTCCAAAGCTTGCTGAGTTGGGACAAACTCTCATAAGAGTATAGTCCATGAGATTTCCCAAATTTCACATTCCAAACCTCAACAAAGATCAGGAATGAAAAGCAGCTGTTGGTACAGCTCAAAGGAATCTTCCTCAGGAAGGTTTTACACTTGCAAAAAAATCCCTCTTGGAAGTAATACCATATTTGCAGACATTTTTAAGGGGGAAAAAAAGCAAACACGGCTTTGGGAAGTGTTTTTGATAAACATTTCTGAGGTACAACAGTTTTCCACTTTGGAAAACGTGTAAGGATGCTCCTACTTTCAATTAGACAAAAAGGCAAAGCAGCTCTTTGTTATCATAGATTTTGGGGATTTTTTAAATACTTTTGCCTCGAAAAAGGTTGAAAGTCCATAGAACTTTCCTTTGTGCACAGTTTTAAGCAAACACTAAAACTTTCAGCTTTTCTCCTCCTGTTACAGATTTAGGGGAATATTTAAGATGTTTCATTCTGTTAAATTTCTTTCCAAACACACTGGGCCAATTCCATCACAGATTTTAAACAAAAACCTTTCCAAGGGGAAAGTTGGAATTATAGAATGGTTTGGGTTGGAAGAGACCTTAAAGCCCCTCTTGTTCCACCCCCTGCCATGGACAGGGACACCTTCCATAGACCAGGCTGCTCAGAGCAATCACTCTCCTTCAAACAGGAGGATGAGGGAATGATGGAAAGAAAGGAAAGGCCAAATTCAGTAAATTCTGTCTTCAACTGTGCAAAATCCCAATAATGGTGGAATTTCTAAAGACTTGCTTGAAAACTAAATCCTGCTCTTGTTTGTTCATCCATTAGCTTGGGAATTTCTCTTGCACAGCCGCTTTGGGTGACAGCTTCAGGACTGATGGTGGTTCTCTCTCTCTCCTTTAGGATGAAAGGATCCATGAGGGAGATGCGGTAGGAAGAAGTCCAGCCACCTCCCTGGAATGTGTTCCTTCGGGAAGGGACGAGCTCCCTGCCTTATTTTATGGATGTCACTGAAGTAGACTTTGAAGGCCTTTGGAAGCCCATCCCAGACTTGGCATGGGAAACCACAGCAACAACCATACCTGCCTGACAGATGATTCCTTCAAGTACAACCTGTACGGAGCCGTGTACAGCGTGGTCTTCATCCTTGGCTTGATCACAAACTGCGCCTCCCTCTTTGTGTTCCTCTTCCGGATGAAGATGCGGAGCGAGACGGCCATTTTCATGACCAACCTGGCGGTTTCAGACTTGCTTTTTGTGTTCACTTTGCCCTTTAAGATTTTTTACAACTTCAACAGGCACTGGCCCTTCGGGGACAGCCTGTGCAAGATCTCGGGCACGGCGTTCCTCACCAACATCTACGGGAGCATGCTGTTCCTCACCTGCATCAGCGTGGATCGCTTCCTGGCCATCGTGTATCCCTTCCGCTCCCGCACCATCCGCACCAGGAGGAATTCCGCCATCGTCTGTGCCGGCGTTTGGATCCTGGTCCTCAGCGGCGGAATTTCGGCCTCGCTGTTCTCCACGACCAACGTGTCCAACACCAGCACCACCTGTTTCGAAGGGTTCTCCAAAAGGATCTGGAAAACCTACCTGTCCAAGATCACCATATTTATTGAGGTGGTGGGATTCATCATCCCTCTGCTGCTCAACCTCACGTGCTCCTCGCTGGTTCTCCGGACTTTACGGAAGCCGGCCACCCTGTCCCAGATTGGGACGAACAAGGAGAAAGTGCTGAAGATGATCATCGTGCACGTGGCCATTTTCGTCGTGTGCTTTGTCCCCTACAACTCCATCCTGTTCCTGTACGCGCTCGTGCGCTCCCAGGCCATCGCCAACTGCTCCCTGGAGAGGTTTGCCAGGACCATGTATCCCATCACGTTGTGCATCGCCACCCTCAACTGCTGCTTTGACCCCTTCATCTACTACTTCACCTCCGAGTCCTTCCAGAAGTCCTTCAACATCAAAACCCAGATCAAAATGGATTCTCTTTTCAAGACGGAGATGCCGCTCACAAAGACGGCGCTGCCGGCGCCGCAGGATGAGATCAGTGACCAGGCCATCACCAACGGAGGAGATCCCACATCTGAATCCCATTTCTAGGGAGATGTTTACACAGGGAGTTATCCCCCATTAACTCCTGATTAACACCACGTGGCAAAGAGCTGTTCCACAAAAGGGGGGTTCACACGTGGGGTTAATGAAGAAAAGCTGCTGGGGGATGGCAGATCCTCACACTGGGATGGTCCCATCGTAGTCCACAGGTGAACACAAAATATCAAAATCCCAATGGATCTCCCTTTGGAGATTATGGATAGGCAACAACACACGCATCAACTCAGGAGGGAACAGAACAGCTTCTTTAACCAGAAGATGCCAACATTTGGCATTTTTCCCCCTCAGCAGTTGCCATGGGACCAGTTGGGAAATAGAAAATGTCATTTTCTTAGAGATTCCTGCCAATATTTCCTGCCTTCTGGAGATGCATCCTCATCCTCATATGTTAACTCAGTAACGTCCCACAATATGTATGTTTGCTTACAAAGGCATAATAAAAGCTTGTGGCTTTTCCTTACTCCACTGCCAGAGTGTAGAGCCTGGTTTTCCTAGAGACTGGAATTTATGGAGAGGTTTGAAGTGTAAATAACTGTTTAGCAATTAGGCAAAAGAGTTGCTTGGTGACAGCAAAGATAATAAGAAAAAAAAGATAATTAATGCTACAGTTTTGAAATCTGAAGTTTCACTTTTATCAGATTAAGCTGTCGTTTAATTTATTTGATTATTTTTAATGCCATGTCTGGGGAGGAGTAAAGAGCTCATTAATGATCTGTTGCACCTGGGCTTTTCTATCCCAGGGGATTATATGACTATTTCTGGGAAGGGCTGGACTGTAAAGTCAGCTGGAGAAGGGCCTGAAACCCCAGAGTTCTTCCAAGGGCAGAGCTCCCATATGGAACTGAGGCAGCTGAAGGCCCAGGAGTGCTGATCCCACTGAAATATGGACAAGTGGTGTCAGAGCACTCAATTAAGGGATGATCTGTGATCGTTTAAAGGGTTTTAGGGCCTCAGAGTAACTCAAAACCCAATTTGCTGCACTCTTTTCTTAGCTGGTCACAGCAATATTGTCTTGTTTTCCAATTAATTTATTACCTTTCCTTTTATAGACTACAGAAATATATGGAAAATTAATTATTTGTGTGTGTTGCATTTTACCACCTGGCTCCTTTCTCCAGCTCTTGGCTCGTGTTTGAAGCTCTACAGCCCTTCCCAGGCTGGGTCGTTCTTAAGTGTAAGACACAGAAATGAGGAGAACAATTTCATTTGAAAAAAATATAAAGTTACGAGGTGTTAGCTCAATAATCTACATTTCCATGGTAAAGCTACTTGTAGGACTATATTGCCAAAAAAAGAGAACAAATTATTAATTGAACAGATGTTTTCCACTCAACTCTATTTTAAGTCTCTCTGATGAAGCCTCATGAGATACGAGAGCAACACCTCAAATGTGATCATTTAAAGCAATAGAGGTTTAAGTGTGAGAAGAATTCAGCTGTAAAATGTTAATGCTTCCAAGGGAATATTTATTTAGCACTGCATTCACTTTGAATAAAGAAGTCAGTGGCTTACCAAGGCTGGGAGACCCCAGAAATCATTCTATTTCAGCCCTAAAATGTCACTTATTGGAAAAAAAAGCATATGATCAACCCATTATACACAGAGAGCACGAGAGCAGCCAAAATATTCTGTTTCAGCTCTGAGTTACAGCAGTATTTACTGGAAACTTGCACACAGGACTGGCCTGGGAGGCTTTTCTGGAGACTGAGCCCTCAGACAACAGCCCTTGGGAGCTGCAAAATGTGAAAACAAGGAGAGATCACTGGGAAAAGTTGGTGGAATGAGGTCAATGTGGTGGGACAAGGGACAGGCACTGACAGGGAGTTTGTCAGTAGCTGGGAAAGGTTTATCTCCAGCCCAAGGGCTGAGCTGGGCTTTAGGAAGGAGCAATATTTGCCATTTAATCAGAGGCAGTGTCAGGCAGTGCACTGCCCATTTTCCTGCCCCTGCCCCTTTCCTGCTTGACCCAAACTCTTCAGAGGGATTTTTAAAATCCGTATTTCCTTTGGCTGCTGAGCCCGTCTCATCCCTTGCCATGAAATGTGTTTATTTCAGAGCAGTCGCTCCCGTACCTTCAGATCAAAAGGCAAAGTGAGGGATTTGCCAGGCTTCCCTACAGGCAGAGTTGTGCCTGTGGAACAAATCTTTCACCCCATGGCAAACAGGAGGGTTGGGGAACCTCAATAGCTCTGACACACCCCAAACTCTGTGAGAAATGGGGCACCCCATCCCAACACCCTGCCAGGAACTGGACTCAATGAGACACAAGCTGCATTTTTAGGGATGAGAGAGAGAAGGAATAAGAGCAGGAAGAGTTCACTAACAAGCTCCATTTCTAGAGGTGGGAGAGAGAAGGAATGAGAGTGAGAAGGATCCACTAAAAAACTGAGGATGCATTTAGAAGCACAGAATATCCCGAGCTGGAAGTGACCCTCAAGGATCATGGAAGCCCAGCTCCTGGCCCTGCACAGGACAGCCCCAAGAATCCCACCTACGCCTAAAAACACATCTTCCTATTTGCAAAAAAAAAATATCTGGAACACGAGAAAAGGCTCTTCTCTGAGGCAAACCCCTGATTAATTCAGATTTACAAAGAGAGGAGAAAGCTGTTTACACTCAGCTTGTTCTCAGTGGGCAAAATCCAACTGCCAGCTTGGAAATCTTATTTTTAAAGCTGCTGCTTTCCACCTGCAAAGCAAGAAGAGATCCCAGAGTTTGTGGGGTTTGGGAGCTTTGTGGGACAGGGCTGTTCTCTTGTCTGGTGGCTGCAGAATCTCACATTTCCATAGCCCTGAGACACCTTCTGCTCTGGGTGTGCTCCACAGGCCTTCGTCTGGTTAAATCCAAGGGAAGAAAGAAAAATCCAGGCTAGAAACCACTGTCTGGCCTTCTGAAGGAAATGTTAAAAGAGAGGAGGGAAAGAACTGCCCAGGACTGGACAAGCTCCAGGCTCCACATCCATGGCCTGCCTGTAATCCCAGCATAATGAGTGTCTTTTTGGGAGCCAAACCAGTGCCAATGCTTACAAATTTCTGTTTGCAGTTTTATGGGGCAAGAGCTGTGGTGGATATTCTCACATAAAACGTAATCCTATCATCCTGTGCCAAAATGCCAACTGAAAAGATCCATTATTTTGTAATTTAAGACCTCATAAATTATATGGAGATCACATGATGACTGACACTCACATCTGCCTGGGACAGGTCTTGACTAATCTGGTTTTTTCTAGGTCAGGTACACTGAGTACACACTCCATGGTTTGTGGATAAATAACCAATTATGCATTCAGAGAGAGGAAAAGTCATTTCTCAGATGTCAGCAAAGCCAAGCTGGGAGGAGAGGGTGGCAGGAAAGTGGATTCCCAGTTTTTCTGGCTGAGGGGCAGCTGAGTGTTCCTTCCCCCCTAAGAAGGGCTGCTATCAGCAAACACAACGGCACAACTTCAAGTTTAAAAACAAAATCTAATTAATTAGAAGTCGCTGCCTTTAGCTGAGGCTGAGACAGGACCAGGAGATCCTAAACAAACATTAATCATGGATTTCCTTGCTCCCAGCCAGCTCCCTGTTCCCATTCCCCAGTCTTCCCACAACATTCATTCACCAGCTTTGCAAGCCATCGCTGGAAAAGCTGCAGCTCCAAAAGGCTCCTGAGCCCTCTGCCCTCTGCCCAGCCCACACCCCCCTGGGGTGCCCACACCTGGTGAAATTCCGTGCCAGTCTAGGCTGTCACAACAGGGGCAAGCAGGCCCTTGTTGCACAGTCCCAGGGAAGCTCCTCTCGGTGCCACCACGGGCCCTACGATGGGTGAAAGGTGCCAAGTCCCGCTTAAATCTTGGGTAAATCTTGGGTAAATCTCCACCAGCTTTGCACAATCAGTGCAAACTACCCAGAGTTACATCTACGAAACACAAGGGCGAAGAGGCAGCACAAGTCATGGATAAAAGCCATGGATCAGCTCTCGGATGAGCCACAGGGATGGAAGGTTCCCATGTTGCATGTACACATCAGCCAGCCAGGCTCTGCTCCTCCTACCCCTGCTCCCTGCATGGATCCAGCCTTGAAATCCCTCTAAAACTATCCCTGGCAAGTTTTTTGTTGGTTCTCCCTGAAGTTCTGTGTGGATGAGGGAGGGAAGCTCTGCTCCTTACCCAGCACAAAGACACGGATGACCCAGAAGGAATTTCCCCATGCCAGCACTTCTGATAACCTTCTCAAAAGCCAGTGTTCCCACAGAGCTCCCCCGTGACATCCCATGCCATTCCCAGTGGGAAGGTTGCTGTCTGCAGGCAGGAAATTGTCCCCTCAGGGACAGCAGTGGCTCCTGTGGAAGTGTCCTTTGGTGTGACCTGCTGGCCACGGGGAGCCCTCAGCACAGGATAACCCCAAAGCTTTGCTGTGCCAAAGAGTCTTGGGGCAGGATTTAGGGACAGGAACAAAGCAGCCCTCACTTCACTAAGCAGGTTTTGGTGCTCGGCACTGATTGAGGAAAGAGGCAGAGCTGTTCTCCGTGGATTAGCAGCCCAAGCCTTGTTTCCCCTGTAATTCCAGGAAAGCTGGAATTTTTATTTCTGAATGCTGACCCCAGGCTGACCCCAGAGCCCAGGCTGGCTCTGAGCTGTGCACTCACCCTCTGACACTCCAAGGACCATAAATCACCCCCAGAATCATGGAATTAAGGTTGGAAAGACCTCCAAGATCATCAAGTCCAACCATCGGCCCAGCCCCACCATGTTCACCACAAACCCATGTCCCCCTGTGCCACATCCATGCGTTTTCTGAACACTTCCAGGGATGGGGACTCCACCACTTCCCTGCTTCAATGCTTGACAGCCCTTTCTGTGAAAGAATTTTCTAATCTCCAATCTAAACCTCCCCTGGCACAACTCGAGGCCATTCCCTCTCATCCTGTTATGATATTTGTACATAACCTGTATCTCTCTGGAATTCTGTGCCATGGAGATGCCACTTGGGGAATATTAAGTTTATTGGAGGTTCAAGCACTCAAAGAGCTCAGAAAGTGAGGAAGATCTACCCAAAACATCTTTGAGTGGTCAAAGATCCTTTTCTCTGAGCACAGATTCCAGCCATGGGAATCTCCTCCCTTTCCTGTTTGTTCTGTCAGGATCTGAGTATGATTAAAGGCTCCTTCTGCCCAATGTGAAGTCCCTGGAAGTGTCCAAGGTCAGGTTGGATGAGGCTTGGAGCAACCTGGGATAGTGGGAGGTGTCCCTGCCCATGGTCTTTAAGGCCAATTCCAACCCAAACCACTCCATGATTTAGGACAGCAATTTTAAGCCCTATGAAATGTGCACATTTCACAGCCAAACATGGAGCTATTCCTGTTTTTTTCCTCTGGAAAACATCACTTCACTTAAAACTAACATTTAACGCTGCTGGCTGTTCTTGATTTTAATTCTTAAATTTAATTTCCATGCAAAACACCAGGACACTCACACCCCTAAACCACTGGGACAAGCAAGGAGTGGGGTGGTTTCTTTTGGGGATCACTTGGCATATGTTTTCCAAGAAAACTGTCCAGTTCCTAAGAAAAACCTGGGCTGGCTTTTCCCTACCTGAGGGATTTGAGCAATGTAAATATTGTATAGAAGTGACAACGCCCATGTTTTGCACTGTTTGCTCTTTTCTGTATCTCTGTGGATGTGTGTGGATAATGAAAAAGGAAAGTTTTTTCCGGAAAAACAGAACGTGTGAGTGTGCTCATTTACCCTGACTTACACAAATACACTATATTAGCTGGAATAATATTTAAATTTCACTTTCTCTGCAGCCCTCTCAAATCCTGAGTACATCCAGCACACATGCAGATTTTCCTGGAAACCCTCAGCATGGAAACTGGTCATTCCTTTTTCTTGGTTTGTACAAATCCCCCCGTTTCTTCCATCATTAACCCAAATCACCTCTGCAGTCATGGAATACTTTCTTGGAACTTATTCCCTAGATCACTTCCCAGACCACAACACACAGAAAAAACCAAAGCTGTTGCACTGAACCTATTTTAATTTATCTTTCCCCAAGTTCCCATCTTTCCTGCACAGGGTGACACATTGCTAATGGAATAAAATTAACCTTAAAAATAGCTTTTGACCACTGGAAGGGCTGTGCTGCTTCCAAAGCTGGCCTCATGTGTTATCCCTGGAAGTGAGGTGGAATAAAAGCCCTCTCAGCACCAGGGAGAGTTGAAATCTTACTCAAGGAGTCTGAGAACCTCACGGATGACACTGAATTAGCAGCTGATCCCCAGGGGAGGTGTTATTTTATGTCCTAAATCAATATTAGCTGCATTAGGGAGCTGAGAAAGTGCTGTAGAAGAGGAGTCTCAGATCTCCTGCTGGACAGATGAAGAGTCTTGGGAAATAATTTACAAATTTTACATAGGTCACACAAAGAAAAAAATGATCCTGTTTGAACAGTGGCATGGTGGCATTATTAACATTATAAATTTTGGGTGCTCTGTAACTGCCCATTACACACTGAAAGCCTGCACTAAAGAAAAGCCCCCCAAAACAAGGCCTGCTGTAAGCCCAGGCCGTGATCCAGCAAGGCCAGGTGTTGATTGTGCAGCTCCAGGGAATATTTTGTTATTTATAACACGATCAGCACCGCTCAGAGCTCGAGCTCACAGCAGAGCTGAGATTTGCTCACACGACTGCAGAGCCATCAGAACCCAAATTTCCAGCACATGGGCAAAAAGTCCTCTTAAAACCAGGATTAAGCCAGGCCTGGAACTGGCTGACAGGCCCAGGAAGGGATTTGAGACCTTGCTTCATTTTCAGGTTTGGGCAGGAAAAAGGTTCAGATTTATTAAAGGGCAAATTTCAGTCCTAAGTCCAACAATCACATCCTGGAATACCTGGAGGAGGAATTTTCTCTTTCTGGCTTAGGGCTGCTGTTTTCCCCCTGGCACAGGGACAGCTGGAGGCCACAGACAGGGGGCCAAAGGATCCCGCTGAAATTCCTGCACTCACCTCCAGATTCTGCATTGCAAATGATATCATTTGAAAAGCTTCTTCCCTCAGGGTTACTCAGGAGAATAATTTGGCATTTTCCAACCCCATTCCCACTTGTGAGAGATGACATGGATGATGGAACCATCCCAATCCAAGGGAAAGGGGAATATTGGGGAAATTTGTCATGGTTTAGGCATAAAAGTGGCTTTTTGGCAATTCAGATTCCTGTCTTTTCCCATCTATTTCCTCATCATTCCAAACCAGCAGAGCAGTGAGGGATCCCAGTAGGACTGATAATGGGGACATACCTGTAAAACACTGTCCTGCCACATCCACTCCTTCCCAAATATTTATCCTCCAATTCCCCTTTTAAACACAATTCCTGGGTGTTCATTGATACTCTTTAAATCCAGGGCTCACAGGACATTTGCCCCTCTCTTTTTTTGGGGGGGGGGAGGACAATGACATTGATTCTGGAGGCTGCCGCCCTTTCTGCTCTCCACATCCCCCTCTGGCTCCCCCATTGCCTTGAGCTGTGCAGCACCTGCTTAGGAGGGCACGTTGTCCCCCAGCTCTCTGCAATATAAATTCCAATCAAATAGAACTCTAATTTCTACCACCTCCCCCAAAATGAGGTTTGTTTTTATTTTTAACCAGGATCCTGGGAACAGCTTTATCCCATCCACCCCTGTGCTGGCACAGGGAAGGTGTCCATGGAGGGAGGACAGTGGGAATTCTAAGCCAACTTTGCAGCCTCACAGAGCCCCTCTCCAGAGCAAACAGTAGGGACGTGCTGAAGGTGGACTTTTATTTCCATGAGAAGCCTTAAATACAACTCCTGAACACTGAAACTCCCTGGCTGACACCAGCAGCCCCTCAAAGCCACCTCATCCTCATAGACCTGTGGTTTAAATCAGAATTAAAGGGTGATTCTCACATTATTTCACCTCTTACTTCCATCTTTATTTCATTATCTGAACCTGTTTGGGTTTGCACTCCAGCCCTCACAAGAGCAGAGTTCTTTCTGCTAACAGAGCACCCTGTCCTTGGGACAGAAATGGAAAACACTGCTAAAAACATCCTTTAGTTCTTGGGAGCCAGCAGTTGAGGAAGGACAGTTATCTCTGGGTTGCTGTTAGACAAAGCAGGACAGATTGTGGGGATCAGTCACAAGACAAAGAGGGAAAAAATAATCAGGATAACCCCTGTCCAGCAGTGAGAACAAGGGTCTGAATTCCTGGGAAGTCCTTGATTTGCCACGGCCTTCAGCCAGACTGGGACTGATGTTAAAAGTGCAGGACTGGGCATTTGGGCTATTGAGGGATTTGAAATCCCACATGGATTTGTCTGCTACCAAAACTTCACCACAAATGCTGTAAGGTTTTCCCACCCCTATGGATGATGGCCTGGGAGCACATCCTTGGTGTATCCCAGCCTGTCTCCGACTGCACGCAGCGCTGGAAGAGCCAAAAGGGCAGAAAGGGAGGCAGGAAGGAGTCCAAGATAACTCCATGTGCATCTCCAGGAGCTAATTCAGGGAATTCTAGAAGGAGTAGCTCGTCCTACAAGGGAGGGTGAGGATATGGGGACATGGTTTATGGTCGTGCTCTTGGCAGTGCTGGGTTAACGGCTGGACTCGATCTCAGATGTCTTTTCCAACCTAAACAATTCCATGATTCGGAAGGAGGAAGGCTGAGGGAGAGGAGGGAGGCTGTGTGTTGGAATTAGATCATAAATTTCCCCAAATAACTCATGGACCTGAATCTTCCACAGGGGTCAGCTCCCCTTGCCAAGCTGGCCAGGTGCCCAGCAGCTCACACCTGAACCTGATCCTGCCCCAGCACAGCTCCAGGTTTCATAAATCCAGGGATTTCTGGCCAAGGAACAAGGCTGAGCTCACATAGCCCTTCTGTTTCCATTCGGGGCTTGGCTCACACCTGACCAGCCCCGAGCAGAGCAGCCCCAACATCTGCAGGAGCCCCCAGCCCCAAAACCTCAGGTGCTTTTCAAACACTGCAATGGCATTTTGATTACAAACAGGACTTTTTTAATCAGAAAAAGCTGGGAGCTTGTTCTGCAAACAAGTTTTATTGTCTTCAACTGGAGGTTTTATCGTCAACATCTTACACTGGAGGAGAGAAAAAAATCCCAGTGCATTGCCAAAGCCATTCCCCCTCTCCTGTGAGTCACAGGTTTGACCCAGCCTGGTGGGACAGGAGCCATCTGACAACAATGGGAGTCTGGCACTTTGCATCCCGGAGTTCAAGGAGCGCACGGGCCCTAAAAATAAACCCTGCTAAGCTGCTGGAGCTGTATTTTCCTACCAAATTTCCTGCTGAGCCGATCCAACCATCATTCGCCCACATGGATAGACCTCCTTGGTTATAGGCAGGGAGATTTAATTAGGAAGGAAGGAAGCAGGGAATTCCTGTTTGGAGGTTTGGTTTTTTTTTTGAGGGGGGAGTAGGAGGGAAGAACAAATGAGACAAAAAGAATTATGAGCAATGGACACGTTTTCCTGGCATTGGGATTGCTGCAGAGTAAAGGACGCTGCGAAACATCTCCTTCCTCCTCAGGGGGCTCTCTCTCCTTCCTGCCCTTCATCCAGCACGGTTTAAATAAAGAAACATCTGCAGCAACTCCCCAACAGATGAGCCCTAATCAGGGAAAGATAAATATGAGTATCTGGGATGTGTACAGAGGTACAGGAGGTGCAGGATGCCAAGGGGCTTTGTGGGAATTGGGTGCCAAGTCACTTGAGCTGCAGATTAGAGCTGGCAGGGATTCCACAGAGCCTGACCCCGGGAAAATGTGCTGCAGGACAGCCAGCCATGGGAATACTCACAGGAAAGGACACACTGAGGTACCACGGCTCAAAAAGGGTTTCTTGGTACAAGGAGAATGCTACGAATGGAACTACATAGCAGAGGGATGGAAAAATCCCTGATTCGACAGAGAAAACTGAGGTGTGTGGAGTGGACAAGAGCTGGAATTACCCTTGAGTTCAGGATCTCATCTCACATGTGGGAGCTCTCAGAAGCAGCTCTGTGCAATCTTTACATCTCTCCCTGTATTTAGGGAGAATCCAAGAGTTCCCACTCTGACAGGAGCTCTTTGGGAAATAAGAGCTGTTAAAATCCCCATCCCAGCCAAAGGTGCTTCCTGGATGCTTTACAGAAGGAGCCAGCTTGGACAGACCTTGGAGCAACCTTGGCTCTGGAAGTGTCCCTGCCCATGGAACGAGACGGGATTTAAGGCCCCATCAATCCCCAGCCACCCTGGGATCCTCTAAGGGGGGCACGTGCTCTGCTCCCTATGGATGTGCCTGATGCTTCCCACCTCGGGAGCAGCAGCCTGTGCACTCTGCCTGATTCCTGCAGAGCTCCTTGGCTGAGCTGCCTCATCCTTACCAATGACCTTTAGCTGGTAACAGAGATCACCCCAGAGCTCTCTCCCTGCTCCAAACAGGAAATCCCAAGCCAGCACCACGCAGGCTCGGAGCAAACAGGGACTTTTCCAGCAGCAGGATTTTCACACCTCTCCTGGGCTGCCCTTTCCCTTTGCTCTCCTGCTCAGTATTTCAGGGGAAAATGGATAACACGGGAGATTTAAAGCAGTTCCCAAGAAAACCAGCTCCATTTCACAGCTCCAGCAGGAAAATCTCCTCTGCTGAGGCTGAACAGGCACTTGCTGCTGGAGCAGGGGGAGACCAATGGCTACAACAGGATCTATTTTTCCTGGCTTTGTCTCACTCGACTGCTCCAAAGCAACCTAAGGGCTCTAGGCAAGGAGCAGAGATCAAATTCACTTCCTTTCCTTGCAGGGTTTGAAGTGAAAGATCCTATTCCACAGTGCTCTCTTAGGAAAACATATCCAGCATATTTTTACTCCTTTTTTTCCCCCCTCTCTTTTTCCTTTTTGCAATAAGCTCTGGATGAAGCCCAGAGCCAGGCCTGGTGTCTGTCTGGATCAGTGACATGCATTGGATGAGCTGAGCCTGTCCCAGTTTGAAGGATGCATTCCCAGGAAGAATTCAGCTCATTTTTGGGCTCTGGGAGAGGCCTGCAGGCACCTCCTGGAGCTGCTGAAAGCTGTGGCTCAGCTTTGTAACACCCTTTAAGCCAGACCTGAGGGGGGTTTATCACACCCAGGCAGATTGGGCAGCTCAAGGTCACAGCTTGCTCTTCCTGGAACAGCAGAGCCCAACTGCAGCTTCACACCAGGGAAAAAAAATCCTCCCACCTCAGTTATTTCACTATTTTTTCATCACTTTGTTCTTCCCAAACCTCCACCTGCCCAGGTACCACTGCAGCTCAGCATCCCAACATTCCCCAAGGGATCTCAGAGGCTGCCACTGAATTCCTCAGGAAAAAAAACTGGTGGCAAGTGCAGATTTCTGATGCGGAAATAGGAAGGAAGCTCCATCCCCACATGGAAATGAACATTTTAACTAAGGAAACACAGGATAAATCAAAACACAAGCGGATGCAAATAATTCAGGGGTTGAACTGTGTGTTAGCCAGCAAGCCCCAGTGGCATTTTGGAGACCACTCTAAGAAAAAGGCTGTTTATTCCCAGCTCCATAGCGACCAAAAATCACTCGTGTGAGCTCTGCTTGTCCTGCAGCCAGCCTGGTGTCTCCAGCAGGAAATCAGGGCAGGAATTTTGATTACAAGCGATCACTGCTGAAGATGTGTATTCAGATAAAAAAAGACTTTTCATCCAGTCCCCTTTGTTTCTTGATTCACAGTCAAACTCTAATCCTATGGCAAGCTGGAATTCCCATAGCAACTCTTCTTGAGCAGGAAAAGCTGGCAAGGGGGAAAGGGCATTATTTAAATACCTGATTACTGACTTCTGCAGCAAAGCTGCTGCCAAACACCCAAGAACAACTTCTTTTTAAGCTTGGGCTAGAAGTAAAACCCTTCTAAGGTGAACATCCAATGTGAAAATCCTTCCTTTGAGGAGCTGAACATTCTTGGTCTGCTCCCACTGCCTGTGCATCCACACAGCAGTCACACTCATGCTTCCTAATGCAAGAGGAGAAGTAGAAATCTTTCTGGTGATGATGCAGGCCAAGAGAGCAGATGAGGATTTATTTTCAAGGGAATCTTGCAGAAATACTTTTAACTAATCTTCTCTGCCCTAGTCCCTGATGTCAAAGCAGTTATTTTTTGTAGTCACACTGAGGGGCAGAGCAAGGGCCAGGGCAGGTTGCTGACGGAAACCTGATTTCCCTTTAAATAAGCCAGATTTTCTCTGTTAATTGGAGGACTGGAATTTGTACTGACTGTTTAGAAATACACAGAAAAGAAGAAAACCAACGCACACTGCTGCCCAAATTCATTTGGTTTTGAACACAGCCCAGCAGTGGCCTCAGCTCAGAGCTGTGCCACAGGACTGCTGTGACCCCAGCACAGCCTGCAGAGGGATCCTGAAGCCATCCCCAAATCCCGAGGGATGGAACAGCCTTAGGGAGCTCTGCTGAGCAGCCCTGAGCTGTCAGGACTCAGAAGCAGTGCTGGCTCAGGGCTCAGCCCAGCCCTTCCCCACATTCCAGGTTTCTCCCAAACCATGGAAATGACATGGACAATTTTCCCTCAAAACAACAACAACTGCCCTGGACACAGAGCTGTACAACCAAACCAGAAATCCACAAATCCAGAGTCTGCAGATCCTGCACTTTGGATACCTGGAGCACCAAACCACCCCTGCACCTGCTCAGGGCCTCCTGCACAGGGCCTTTCATGGACACACTGGTGACAAAAACCCAGCTCAAGTCCAATCCAGCAGTGGGAAGGAGGCTGTGCCCATCCAGCTGTGCCCTGGATCACTCTGGGTGGCCACAGATCCAACCACAGCCATCAGCCTGCCCGGCCTCCGGATGCCAAACCAGCGCTGCCACCTTGCATTTGGTGTTGGAGCTCAAGACAAGAGCCCTGAAATTATTTCAAAATAGCAAAAATTCGATTTCTAGGCACTCTCAGTTTTTCTCTTTGGTCTCTGAAGCTCTGGTGTACATTTCAAGTGAGAACTGAGGTTAAAATACCTGGTACAGGGCTCAGGGATAACTTGGCACAATCTCATGTCACTGGGATGGCTCGGGAGACACCACAACAAACAGAAATGCAAATTATCCCATCTCAGATAAGACTCTGGAAAAGGAACCACCTTATCTTCCAGCTTCCATGAACAACTCCAACATGGCCCACTCAAAATGGGGCTTTGCATGCTCAGCAAGGGGCTCTGGCTCCTCCCCTGTGATCCGAGGGCATGAGGCTCATGGGGAGCGGGACGTGATCAGGGATCTGTGGGCACGCGATGCTCCTGGAACGCTGCAGGGCTGATCAGCCAGGGTCAGGATGGAGGGTCATCCCAACCCTTCCTGCTGTGGGCTGGAGTTGGACCCTGGGAAGGAACAGGTTCATCAGGAGCCTGTGTTTGCACCCTGGGGGTACAGGGATGTCACCTGCTGCAGGCAGGTCCTGCCCACAGCACTTGGGGCACTTTTAAAGGTGCGAGCAGCCCTACTTCTGCCTTTCCAGCATCCACCTGCCCTTGGAAATCCACCTGGATACTGCCTGGCACCTGCTGCTCCCCAAACATCTCCTCAGCATACCCTGAGCTTGATTGTACCAGTTAAACGTGATAACCTGTGTGAAAAATCAAAGGCTGTGATCAGCTAAGATGGGCTGAAGGCTTTACCTAATTAAAAAATAGAGGAGATAGTTCAAAGCCCTTCTGTGATCCCAAGGGAATGGAGGATGCAAGGAACAATGGATAGAGATGAAAAGAGGATGTGCAGACAGCTGGGGGAAAGACATGAAGGGGTAAAAACAAAGATATGAAAGGAAGCCTCAAAGAACTAGAGGGAAGGACAGAGCTGCCTAGGAGCAAATACAGCAGGGCAGAAGAGGAAGGTGATGTAGGACAGATAGGGAAGAAATCCCCTAAATAAAGCATAAAATGCAAAAATCACTTAAACCAGCATGAGTCACGTTGTCATAGTCAGCCCATCTATCACATGCTGAAACTGCCTCTCCCAGGCACCAGGCAAAGGGCAGAGGCTCCGAGGTCCAGAATCACTGATGCTATCACCTCCTACACAGACGTTTGTCGGCCCAAAAAGCACCCACACCCCATCAGCCCATCCTGTTCCCTGCTGCAGAAATGACTGTGCTGGGGTAACGAGGCAGGAATTAAAAACACAGCAGTGCCTCTGCCAAATAAACAACGGTGTCCAGCTGCCTTTGGGGGGATTTTGGGCTACAGGGGCAGGCCAAAACCTCCCACCACTGCTTCCTAAATAATTCCCAGGCACGAGGCAGTGAGACCCTGGCACAGCTCTGCTGAGCAGAACGCTACCGAGCTGCTGCTACTACTACAAGTTTACAATCCCTCTCCTCATTAAACTGATTGAGTTTAGTCAGACTCCACAGAGCAGATTGCTGAGGAGGCAACTGCTGATTTACTTTGAGATCGCTCAGGGCTGAGGCAGCTCCTTTGCTCAGCAGCATCCCCAGACCCCATTTTCTGCAGAATCCTTTGGCTGGAGACTTTCTGGACCTGGTTGCTGTGCAGCCCCACAGCCCCCATCCCATCTCTAAACTCCCCAGGATCCAGATCTCCCGAATCCCTCAGGAGAGCTCTGACAGCCAAGGATGGGTGAGTGAGTGACTGACACCCCATTCCCACCCAAACCTCCTTCCCTGCAGCTCTCCCAGACTCAGCAGCATCCAGGGAGCTGCTTCCAGGGAGAAGGGGCTGCTCCCTAACCCCAGCTCCTGCCAGTCCCCCTCTCCAAGGAGTCTCTCCTGCTTTCTACCCAGCAAAGCTTCAGGAGGTGACGAGTCATAATTCCACTACTTAGAGATTCTGATTTTCCCCCTCGCCCCCGTGTGTGCTGCAGTGTGCAGGTGAGGGGTGCACCACTCCTAGACTTGGAAAAGTAGGGATTTTTCAGGGATATGTCCTGTGCTTTCCAGCCAGTCAAACTCCAATTCCCTAAAGCCCAGCATATTTAATGGGCAGATTACACAGTGAAACAAGAAATTAACGTTAAACCTTAGAAACCAGGACTGTTTGAGACCCCTTTTAGCAATGCCAGGAAGGAGATTTTGGCGAGTTTCAATCAATATTTTTTCCCACCCAGGGGACTGGAAGGTGGCCAGGGCTCTGGGGGAGCACTGGGGCTTTGTTTGCCTCAGTTCCCAGAAGGAACAAGTGCCTCGTCCCCTGTCCTGCTGCAGGAATTCGGTGTCAATAAACTCCACGGGCTGGGAGGGACTGGTAGCTCTGCCCTTGCTGTCATTAGGAGCTGGGCCTCATTAATTAACCTTTTCAGGGTGGAAAGTGCTGTGCTGAGACCTGGATTCCAACACCCTGGCGTGTTCAGGACTCTCCCCAAGGCAGGCACAAATCCCTGCTGGCTTTCCCAAAGGACAACTCTCAAAACTCTGCTGACCTTTCCTTTTTTAAGGCAGTTTTTGTAAAAGTCTGACCCCTGAAGGTGCCAAAAGATGCTTCTCGATTTTACCCATGCGATGATTTGGGTTCTGAGCACAAGGAGATCTTTCTCCAGTGATAAATAATTCCATCCACACCATCAGAGTTCTTCTCTGGGGTTTAGAAAAGCAGGAATATGCTCTTTACAGAGCTTTTTTCTCCACTCTTCTGCTAGAAAACATTCTTTATTCACAGTTAGGTAAATGTGTGCACTCAGGGACAAAAATCTCACTTTAAAGCCTTGAATTTCACAGGTTTTTTGCTACTTGTTTCAGTCACCTTGAAAGGGTGAATCCAAGGTGCTCCCAAATTCCTTAATCTGATTGTTTGGCTTTCTGGACCAAAAGCATTGTCCCACTCAAGGGAACAGAGCTTTTATTGCTGCCCAATTAAAGAAAAGAGCCACTTCTTGTGGGGTTTTTTCCTGTGCGACGCTCAGCACATCACAAAATCGTTATATGTATAAAAAAAGACAACAAGAAATGTTAAATCAGAAGGGAAAGGGTGCAGAAACTGTGAAGCCTTTAGTGAAGAACACAAATGGGGTTGTAAGAAACCACATTTTAGGGGGGAAAAAAATCTGTTATAACAAAATGGTGTCTTTATTAGGGCTTGTTCATTTAAGTCCTAAATTATACTTTCAAATGCAGTAACGGCACAAGAGAAGCAACATGAAACAAGCCCTCGGTAGCTGCAGGCTATGAAATCTCAATGAAAATCTGCTGAGTGACACCCAGGGACCTGCTCAGGGTTTCGAGAGCACCAGAGGGCAGCCGCGGGACACGAAAAACCTCCTTGGAGCTCACGGGAACCAGGGAAACACAGCAGAAAGAGCTGCCTTCCCTAAATTCATCCCTTGACAGAACAAAACTGAGGGTATTTTGCAGGAAAAGCATCCACACGAGCCCTGTAAGTAGAGGGAAGATAAGGAAAAAAAAAAAATCGTGAGGGCTCTTCAAAAGCAGCTCATCCAAAAGCTGCTTATCCCAGGCAGCCTGAGACGCTGCAAATCCTCTGCCATTTATTCCCACTTCTCCCCCTCCAGCTGCTTTGAGGGTCCTGCTCCCCTGGGACACCTTTATTCCAGCACCGAGAGATTCCTTGGATGAAAGGTTTGTTATTCCCGTGCCAGGAATGGCTTTTGCTGCGGCAGTGGCCTGAGCTGCAGACTGAGCGTCAGTCAAAGCCCAGCGTTATCTGCACTGGGAAGCCCCATCCTGCACAAATCCCACTGGGAGCCAAAGCCACAGGCACAGCCCCAGCAGGAAGCTCAGCAGTGTCAGGGATAAGGGCAGAAATTAATTAAAGGGGGGAAAAAAGGGATGGGTTGCATTTTTATACGGGAAAGGGAGAGATTTAAGCACAGGGGAATAAATCCTTCCTTTATCTCTTACAGGCTACTGCAGAGGAAAGGATTAGAATTAGAGAGTCCTGGAATGGTTTGGGTTGGATGAGACCTTAAAGATGATCCCATTCCACCTCTGCCATGGACAGGGACACCTTCCACTATCCCAGGTTGCTCCAAACTCCATCCAACCTGGCCTTGGACACTTCCAGGGATGGGGCAGCCACAGCTTCTCTGGGCAACCTGTGCCAGGGCCTCAGCACCCTCACAGCCAGGAATTCCTTCCCAATATCCCATCTAAACATTCTCTTCACCAGCTTAAAGCCATTCCCTGTGTCCTGTCCCTCCATCCCTTGTCCCAAGTCCCTCTCCAGCTCTCTTGGAGCTCCTTTAGGCACTGGAAAGGGCTCCAAGACCTCCCTGGAGCTTCTCATCTCCAGGCTGGACGCACCCAACACTTCCAGCCTGCCAAAGTTTGTTTTCCAGCGTTTGTGTTCCATGATTCCCACCATTACCAGGTGCAAGCAGTGCTGAGGCACCTGCTGCCATCCCACACCCAGAGGAAAACACTCCAGGTGAGAAAAGGAGCTTTGAAGCAGCTCAGAGTGGGAGTGAGAACAGCTCTGCTGTGCAAGCCCTTCAGCTCATCCTGCAACATCAGCTACTCCCTGGCACCAGTGTTTGGTGTGGATTTATTGCTCCGAGCAGCTCAGGTTGTTTGTCCAAACAAGATCTAAAATATCCCCACAGGAAGGAAGTTACCCCCCAGCAACACTGCTGTACTTCCTCAGGGTGCGGAGCAAACCCTCCCCTCAAATGGCACCGAGAGAATCCACAGAAGGGTGGTCAGAGCACAAAAAACCACCCAGAGCTACCCTAAATCCAATTATTAACCCACTCATCACACATAATCCTCTTCTCCTGCCGTCCCCATCCTGCTTCTGACCTGAGGGTGAGGCTCAGGTGTGGAACAAACCCCAGCTGGGCCCATTTTCCACCTTCCTTTCACCAGTTTCCCTCCCTGCCATGAGAAATTGCTCATGGATCTCAAATTGCCTCAAAGCTGCACTTCAGAGTCACCTCCTGGCACCGAGGTGGCAGAGCCACAATGCCACCAGCAGCAGTGTAGAAATTCTGGGAATGAGTGTGAGACCCTAAAAATCCAGGTGCTGTTTTTAGTGGTTTTCCTCATGAACCCCTTCATCCAGAGCATCCTTGCCCTCAAAGGGAACCCAAGTTCCCTTGGTCATTAGAACAGATTTTTCAAACCATTACAAACAGTTTATGGACATAAACAGGCTGAACTTTTGCTGTCTTCACAATTCCACAGTAAATCAGGAACTTCAGGCTCTGTTCCCAGCAGACACAGCCTGAAAATCATCCCATTTCCCATGGAAAGCTGATGTGAAACCCTGACCTTCAAAGCTGAAGTGGTTAAAAGTACAAAATACCCCAAACCAACACACCAAAAATACCTGTTAAAGTGTCAGCCCAAGCAAATTTATTTCTCCCTTGAGGTTTACAGAACAAAACTCTGTCTTGTCCCCACTCTCACACCATTTGGGAAGTTATTTAATTCTAAATTGAAAGCATTGATAATGACATTGGATGTCCCAGATAAATTCTGGGAGATGAATTGTGTCATGGACCCTCCTGGGCTGAAAGGATCTCATTATCAGCACCCCTCGAAATCGAGTTTTAATCAAAGATAAACCAGCAGCTGCAGAGTGGAAAGAGAGAAATGAAGCACTTGCTGAGGGAAATCTTTCCTTAAACCCCCCAGGTTTGTATTTATTGCTAAAAGAAATTCAGGTTGGATGGAAAAGTGTCAGACCAACAGTGGGGAAAGTGCTTTGTATCAGAATTCCATCAGGTTCTTTGTTTCCATAAAACATCTTGTCCTCCTCTCAAATCTTCTCAATAACAACTTCTGCTTTCCCTATGCCTTTTCACTCTTGTTTTCATTTCAGCCAGAAAATACTGAAAGTTCATTTAAAACCATTCAAGTGGAGGTCTTTTTGGTGATTATTTTGTTGCTTTTGGTATTTTTAACAACGAGCATTTTCTTCTATTTCTTCTCCACCTCTGTTTTATTCCCAGCTCCACATCCTCAGACTCCTGCATTAAAAACTCAAGACAGGATCCAGATTTTAACAGCACATTTGCAACGTTTTATATGGATAAATTCCTTTATTTCATTGCTTTCCAGTAGCTGATACCTTCCAGCCTGGGGCAAATAAGGGCTCACAGAAATTTTACTATCTCAAGTGGAACTGAAGCTGATTGTTACAAATAGTCCCATAATGAGGTTAAAAGGGCCATAAATCTTCACAAAGTCAAGTTCCTTCCTGTTCTGAAGGCACATTTTCAGCAAGGGAAAGTCTATTTAGGCAGAGCTTGGAGCTGAAAGAGAAACTTAAAATAGCGAGTCAGCCCAAGAAGCTAAAAATTCATTGTCAGAGAAATTATTTACCCTGGAAATACAAGTGTCTGAATTTGGGATGAACTCCAGGGAGCAAGAAATGGATGCCAGGGAAGAAGGGGGAGCCACATCATCCCGTTATGGGGGGTTTCATGCTTGAAAATAAAAAAAAAAAGTGGGATAGGCCCTGGATTGAAGGAGAAGGGGCCCTGCTCTGACTTTCATGCCAGAGCCAAAAAGGACTTTGGCAGCTCATGGAAAGGGAAACTGAGGAGCTGAAATCATAGGATATTTTCCTTTTCCCTGGGAACACATGGGAAGCACCAACACCTTGTCAAGCCCTGCATCCACTCCAAATCCCAACATTTCACCCTCTAACACCAGCCTCAAAGCCTACAAATCCATTGTTTGCTCCAACAGATTCCTTTGGGAGGGAGCAGCTCTCCAGGCACCCTCAGGAATTTGGGAACAGCCTTGGGCAGAGCAGGAGGCTGCCAGGGAACACGAGGGTGGCTGATCCCTAAAGATCTGGGATGCAAGGATAAACCCAGCACAGGGAATGCCCTCATCCCTCAGCTGAAACCCTCCTGGAGGGGCAGCTCATCCCATCAACAATCCCAGCCAGGACAAGCACAGTGCAGGGTCCATCCAGGCATTTCAGGCAGGAATAAAAGGACACAGAGCCAGGAGTAGGGTCAAGGCTATAACAAGACCCCAAAAACCAAGGTCAAAACCCAGCCTGGAGACAAATTCAATGCACATCCAAGGGCTCATCCCAGAGGGAAATTACCCGCATGGGGACGCTCTGTGCTGGAGGCAGGGTCAGAGCCGAGCATGCCCAAGGCAAGGAAGGGGATGAGGGCTCCAGGCCGAGCTTAAATGGAGCCGTGGGCAGGCGTGGGGAGCCCCAGGTGAGGCTGCTCAGGCCCATCAGGGAGTATTGAGGTGGCAAATGTTTATGTGGAAGAGCTGCTGACCATCCCTCCTGGGAGACTGGGGGCGGGGTGGCTCTGCAGCTTCCAGACTTTGCCACAAGAACACACTGGGTCACTCCCACACAAACTTCCATCCTTCCAGCAGCCCCCTGAAAATCTTCCTTTTCCTGCAAACCAGTGTCCTGTCTGCACAGTCGAGGCCTCTGTCCTTTCCTTGCCACCACCCTGACTGCTGATTCCAGGCTGGGAATGTGCTCCTGTGGATCCAGGACTGGTCCTTTCCCTCCAGCAGATCCCTGCTGGGCTCCTACAAGCCCAGGGCAGGATGTGGCTGGGGATGGGCCCAGGGACTGAAGTTTGGGGTTGGAAGCACAGAAATAGGGAGAGCTCTCAGGATGCATCCCTGCTTCCCTCCCTAGACGGAACAGGGAATGGATTGAGAACCAGCTGCTGCTCCAGAGGGAGGGATTTGGGATTGCTGTGGTCTTTAGGAAGGTTAAAAGGCCCTAAAATCTGTGAGGATGTTTTGGGGGGCTGTGATGTGGCCCACTCCAGGGATGCAGGGATGGACTGAGCTCTGCACAGGGAGGGCTCTCAGCAGGACGGGCAGCTCCAAAGCACAGCCAAGCCTGCAGTGACGTGAGGGGCTGGGGACAAAGGGACCAAGGCCAACATGAGGAATTAGAAGAAGAATTAAGAAATATCTTAGCCCTTGCTGTTTCTTCATCCTCTCCGTGAAACAGAGCTCACCCCACTGTGTCACCCGCTGGGCTGAGCCCATGAAAGCCCACGAGACGCTCAAATAATTCATCAGAGTTGTTATCTGCTACACCAACACGTCTGTCACAGCTCGGTGGCCTGCAGACCTGGGGAGCTAATGACAGTTTAGCCACAGCTGCACGAAACCAGAAGAGGCTGCGAGCCTGCATGCAAAGCTGCAGAAATATCCCCCCACCTCCTGCTCTGTGAGCTCCTGCAGCCCCTGCTCCGTGCTGAACACTCCGAGGGAAAAGGTTCTGCAGCAGCTGCAGCACAGGGACACGTGGGAATTGTGTCCTGTGGGATTATCCAACATGCCAGCGTTGCTTTGGGCTCTGGTCAGGGCTGTCACGCTCCAGTCAAACACATCAGGACGAGCAGTGGGGAGGAAAGGCCAAATTTATATAAAGGGACAGAATTCCCAACTTGCCACTCCAAAGGGAGTATTTCCTGAAGGAATGGGAAACCCCAGGGAATTCAGGCAGGCTCCTGTGTCGGTCTCAGCAGCCTTTTGCCTGAATTTACTCTTTTGTTTAGAAAAAAGCATTTTCCCCTCCAAGCCGTCTTTGGTGACCTCCATGGGCAAATCCTTTGGTGTCTTCCCTGGTCACCAGCTCCCCATCAGCAAGGACACTCCCAGACACTCAGGCTGAAGCTGGACAAAGGACTTGGGATTCTCAGGAGTGGTTTTGGTAAGAGAAGAAACAACTTGACAGCAAATAATGGGCATTTCCTGCCTGCAGGTCCAGCCTGCCTCCACCTGCACCTGACCCTGTGTCTGTCACTGCTCAGGGGCCGTGGTGACACCAGGTCCCTGCCTCCACCTGCCAGCCCAGAACTGCTCAGGACACGATTATCCCTTTCCTACACCTCTCCCATGGCAGCATCTTCCAGCATTTCTTGCTTTTTGGGCTGTCTGAGCATCCCCAGCTGGTGAAGCTGCTCAGCCTCTGGTGCTCCCTCCAGAATGTCCCTCCTGCCCCGGGAGCTGCTCTCCCCGGGGAAGGCACAGCTCCCCTTCCTCTGGAGCATCTGGGAGGCTGCTGACAAAAGGCAGGATATCGTTTTCCTGAAGCCTGATGGCTCTGGCTCTGCAGAAATCTAATTAATGCATGTTAATGAGGCTAATTCTAAATCCCTGATCCAGCGACTGCCCAGTGCTTTTTCCAGACTTCAGTTCTCCTTCCAGCTAGAAAGAAAGGAAGAAAAAGGAATTAGCAGAGCTGATCTTTGCATCTTGACACCGTTGCAGTTTCACTGATGTCTCAACCACAAACCAGCAGTCTCCTTTTTTTTTTCCCCTCCACCTGTACAAGAATTCTCAGAAAGAAAATGATTGCATCATGAATTTATGAGCTGAAGCTCTTGTGGACGAGGTGCTTGGTCATGCTGTCGCTACAAAGGTTTTTAATCCAGACACAAAAATGATGAGACAAATGATGAAAAAAGGAGAGATGAGGCCGATACCGAGGTGGAAGAGGAACCTGAGAGTTACTGACGAATCTGGGAAACACCTGGGTTCTGCTTATGAAGAGAAAACAGGAAAAAACCCAACCCTGACGCATTTTATGTAAACTCAGCAAGCAAAAAAACCAAACCAGGCCCAAACAAAAATACCCAAACTCCCAATAACTCAGCCTGAAATGAGAAAGTGAGAAGTGCAGTTCTAATTCATACATGATTATGATTTCCCAGTCAGAGCCCAGTGCAAACTGGGATTAGCTGGGGCCTGATTTATGGGGGAATCATAGGACTGTTGTGGATTCTTCCACTGATTTCAGGGGAGAAGGGAAAGAAGGAACTTTGCTTTTAGTCTAAAATTAGACTCTCTAAGAAGCCAGTTCTGAACTGTTTGTCTCCCTCACTTTTCACTGGGATGTTCTATGCGTGGAGCCTCCCCTGTGCTCCATTTTCTCAACAGAACTTAAAGGTGGAGGAGTTATCCCAATCCCAAAAGCCTCTTCTCAATCTCCCAAATGGATTCTCAAAGGTCCTCATTTAAAAGCAGCAAGATTTGAGAGTTCCAAGCCAATTAAAACTCTTTGGAAGTTGGTGGGATATTTGTTTTCTGCAGGGAGGGAGGACTGCTGGGATCTGGTGCCTTAAGGAGGTATCTCAGCTAAACTGCAGATTGATTGTGGGATGTGTCTGCAGAAAATGTCCCTAAAAAATGGGATTTTGCCAGTTAAAGTTTGGATTTAGCCCCAGTTCAAGGGATTCAAGGGTTCAAGGGGAGTGGAACTGGAAGTTGTGGTTTCCCTCTCTGAATACAATTGCAATATGGGGGAAAATCGATTTGGACTGACTCAAAGGCAGCAAATATTCCTTCTCCCAGCTCCTGACTCTAGGAATACATGGTTGGAAACATCCATTCAGAGTAAATCCCTTATAGCAGCTGATACCCTCAGTTCAGAGACACTATCCAAGGAATTGGTAGTTTGATACAATCCACATTATGGATAGCAAATTAAATTTAAAAGTGAGACAATAAGGGAAAAAAATGGAGAAATAGGGTGTAGCTTAACTGTTGTTTGATCCCAGAATGTGAAGGATTCTTTCTGCTGGACTGGAATGCTGCAAACATAACTTAGATATGATTGTGCTGCATTTCCTCCCCAGGTGTCAGAGAAAACTGAGGAGTGAAAGACAAATTTGAAAGAGAAAATAGAAACAAGGGGTAAACCTAAACACAGAGCTACGGGAGAAACCGTCAGAACACGAAGCAAAATCCAACAGGGCCAACAAATTTTGGCTGCCAAGGAAATCTTGACTCCTCTATCCAAAAGAACTCTTGTAAGAGTAAAGACTTACTTATCCTTTCCAAGGCCCAGCTGGATGTAACAGCCTTGTGGGATGTGAGCGAAGGACAGCGCTCTCCAAGAAGGGAAGCAGGCTCCAGGAGCTGCTGCCTCCTGCTCTGCTCCTCCCACCAGCTCCAGGAGACAAATCCACCTTGTTGGATGCCACAGCTCCTTCCCAGGTCTCCTTTGCTGTTGCTGAGAACTTGCTGGACTGAAGGTCTTCAGCTGTACCTCTGGAGGGCAAAAAGTTGGGGTTTGTGACTGGTGGGGTACAGCTGCAGCAGAGCCCAGGCACATCCGGGCACTTGGAGCAGGACTAAGAGCTGACAAGAGATCTTTATAAGGCAAAATCCCCCAAACAGATGATGCTGAGCTAATGTTTCTCAGGAAGAGCTGAGATCAAGCTGTTCCACCAACATCTGCACACATCACTGCACCTCTGCTGTTGGGCAGGGAAATCAAACCAGCTCCCAGGATTTTGTCCTGCTCATTTAGAATCCTGGGAAGCAGGGATAGAGCAAAACCATCTCATGGCTTTTCATTGTTCCAATCAGCCAGTGGAATGTGGGCTGTGGATGTTGTGATTCGACGGTGCTGACAGTGTTTCTGACCTTATTGAAATGCTAAAATGTCTCATGAGGCTGTTTTCTCCCAGGAAGCATTTTCCTTGGAGTCCTTCTGCAGCCAGGAGCAGCCAGAGCAGACTTGAGACACAACTGCTGCTGTTGATCTCTTGCTGTCAGCTGTTCATGGTATTGAATTAATTTTTTGCTCTGACCAGATTTACATCTTAGGCCCAGGCCTAAGCCTGTGTTCGTGTTTGTAACACACCCTACACATGTCCTCCGTGGCACCTGACTGGTTCCAAATCCAGGCTGGACAGGAATTTGAGCAACCATGTCTAGGTGGATACCTGGAAGGTGTCCCTGCCCATGGCAGGGGGTTGGAAGGAGATGAGATTTAAGGTCCCCTCCAGCCCAAACAGTCCTGTGATTCCATGAATAAAACCGGACAAGAATGAGGTCCCGCCTGGTCTTGGACTCTTCAGGAGTGGGGCAGCCACAGCTGCTCTGGGCAACGTGGGCCAAGGCCTCCCCACCCTCCCAGGGAAGGATTTCCTCCCAGTATCCTATCTAAAAGTCTCCTAATTTTAAATGCAATCAAATTCTCTCTTTACTGGAGTCTTTGCTGCTGTTCCCAGACGAAGTGAAAGGGGAAGCAGAGCCTCATGAAGAAAATGTGATGAAGAACATGACTGGGCTTGATCACATTCGTTGGCAGGGGGTTTTCTGGTCTCGGGAATTCCCCGTGGAGTTCATTGGGTTTGTGTTCCAGTTCTCTTGGACATTCTCACCCTTCTCTTTGGAGCCTTCATGGGGAGGCTGCACCAGTGTCACAGACGATATTTGGGACGTTGGCTTTCAGATCATGGAATCCCAGGATGGTCTGGGATGTGTCCAAGGTCACACCACGACTCTCACACTTGTCCTGCCACTACAGAGGGGCGAGTCACCTGTGGGTGAGAGGTGACAGAATTCCAGGGGATAGTTCCAAGCTGAGTTGGTTCCCTGAGCCTGATATTCCAGCACTGGATGATCCTTTTGCTGGAAGCTCTAAATTAACAAATAGAACCTTTCCATTTAGTCAGATCTCACCACATTGTGCTGATGATTCTCCTCTGGGAAAATCGAGCAATGCCTTTGGCATAAAGCTCCAGAAGGAACACAAACAATGCACTCAATTCCCTGTGCACGTAAGGAAAAGGAATTTCATGTGCCAGCCTGTGGCAGCTGCTCCAGGGTAACTCACCACTACAAAGACCCCCTTGGGAAGAGAACTTTTGCAAAGAAATTAAACTGGGCAAAGAAATTAAAACCACTGCAGGCAAAACTAAGAGTTCATTTTCCTCCCCAGGTCTCTCTCCCTCAAAAGTTTCATTTCTCCCCTCCAAAAAGGCTGCTGGAATCTGTCTGTCAAGGGATTCTGAGCTGCGAGGGATGAAGCAGAAGTTTCGGCAAAGAAAACCGATGATTATTTTTAGCATCAGCTGCATGGAAAATACTTCTCAGAGGCTCTGCTTGGTTAGAGTGGAAGATACATTTTCTGCTTTTTAGTTCCTGCTGAGAACCAGAATTTAGGAAGTAGAGAACTCTGACAAACAGCAATGGGTCCGACAGGCAAATCCTTGTGGCCGGCGTTGGCAAACCCCGGATCCGCCATTGGAAAACCTCCTTGGACTCTCATCCAGCTCCAGGGATTCAAGGTGCTCAGCTGCTCTGAATAAAATCCAGGGCCAGCTTCCAAGGGTTTGGGCACCCACACTTGAGAGCATTCCAAGATCTCCTTTCTCTTTCTGCTGTCAGGGAGGAGTATTTTCGTTCCTGTAGAAACCCTTGGTGCGAACGTTTTCAGCTCGTTATTTATCCCCAGTTCCAAGAGCCCACGGAAGGGAACGGCTGTCGTGGGATGCAGGGATGGGCTGGGACTCAGCTACCAGGCGGCTCTGGTAGGAAAAGCTGCTGGTTTGAATTAAAAATCGATTTCTTTGGAACAGAATCAGCCTCTCTTTTGGCCAGGAGGAATGTGTGTGTCTGTACTGGGGGCAGAGGAAATCGTTAACGACGTGAGTTAACGACGTGGTGCAGTTGTAGCTCTGTAACAGTAGAGAGAGTGGCACTAATGAGCAATGATATTTTAGTGGCCAGAAAATGCAGGTAATTCGAAGTTCTTTCTCACAGAACACAGTTCTGACTTTTTGCATGTGCTTCCTGCTCCTTTTTGTTGCAAGAGAAAAAATGATTATCAACGTGAGGCCCAAAACCAGAAATAAAAGGGCAGAATTTTGAAATGTTTGTCATTCTCTGTTCCTCTTTCTCTTGTCTGATTTATTAGAATAAACAACACCGTTATGTAATTTAACCTCCATCCATCCATTTCACTTTCCTTTAAATAATCCTTCAAATTCTCCGTAGAAAGAATCACAGAACCAGGATACAATTATTTATTTTCTCCTTGTCAGAGTACAATTTTTGACCGAACTTAGATAAATTTCTTGGTGTGATCTTTTGTTGAATATCTGCTTTTCCACACTCCAAAGGCTTGAGCTGACGGCAAAAGAAATTTGACATGAAATCTAAATCTTTCTGTTATTTATTGGCTGCTCCATCCAATATTATTATTATTTATTGGATGGCCCATCCCTGGAAGTGTCCAAGGCCAGGTTGGACAGGGCTTGGAGCACCCTGGGATAGTGGAAGGTGTCCCTGCCCATGGCATGGGGTGGAGCTGGATGGACTTTGAGGTCACTTCCCATCCAAATCTCCTGGGATTCTGTGATTTTAGACAAATTTTAATAATTATGCACTATTATGAATATTAATCTATTAATAGTACTATACAATGTACTACATTAATATTTTATATATACTAAATAATATATTTCCATAAATTACATACCTATCTCAATAATAATTTAGCAAAGCAGCTGCTTTTCCTCTGGCTCCCACCGAAGGGCTGTAATTTGTTTTATGCGAGGTTTTTCTTCCTTATTTGATTTCTCCCCTTGTAGATGTGGAAAACCTCTAAAAAACCAGTTACAAATATTCTATGGACTAAACCACAAAAAAGTCACAGAGCAGCAGCTTAATTTTGGATTTGGGGAAAGAACTTGGAAAGGAAACAGGAGCATGGAAAAGGCATGGAAACTTCTTTCTCTTTGAGATCATTGCACATCAAACCCAGCTCCTCAGCAGCAAACAGGCAAAGGTGGAGCTATCTTTTTGAGTTAAAACCATGGTATTGCTCAATTATCTGTCACATAATGATGGCACCGAAGTCTGGGTGGCCTTGCAGGAGCCAAGCTCTCCTTTAATCCAGGTAACTGTGGTAATTAATATTTCTGGGGAGCCATAACCGAGAGGAGGAAGACCCTTTCGCTGCACAAATCGAAGTTTTGCCCTCATAATGAGGGCAAAGAGTTCTACAAGGAAATTCCATCATACCCAGAATAACTGTCTGCACAGTCTCCAGGCAGTTGTGGTTTATCAGCAGAAAAAACCACTTCCTGAGCCCTTGTCTGCAGGATAACTGATAAACCTCCCCAGCAAACAGGGCTCACACCCTTGGGCTGCTCCAGTCCCTCTCCAGCTCCGAGGGCACACGGTGCTGCTCAGGTCACCCAGAGCTTTGGGACTGTAATTCCCAGCTGAGCCTTCCAGAAGCCCAGCCAGCAAAAGTCCTTCCGTTTCAGGCGGGAAAACGTGCTCCCCACTTTGCAACTGCACCTATTTAAGGAAGAAGGAATTCAGCAGGGTATTCTGCAGGTGCAATGAGTTGCGTTTTTAAATTTCCTGCGTGGCCCTAAAACTCTCATGGAACAACCTGCCCTAAACCAGAGCAGTTTATGGCCATGGGGAAGGGCAGGAATGGTGCTGCATCTTTTCCCTCTCCTTTTTTCTACAAGGATTTTAGCTTTTGCTCAGATCAGTCACGTCTGTCCTAGATGGAGGCTCATGCAGAGAAGAGCATCTGCACAAGAGCTGGTAACGAGGGTGGGGAGGCCCTGGCACAGGGTGCCCAGAGAAGCTGTGGCTGCCCCTGGATCCCTGGAAGTGTCCAGGGCCAGGTTGGACAGGGCTTGGAGCAGTCTGGGACAGTGGAAGTTGTCCCTGCCCGTGGCAGGGGGTGGAACAAGATAAGCTTTAAACTCCTTTGCATTCCAAACCATGCCGTGATTCTGTGATTCTCTGAGTGTTTGTTTTCCACAGATGCTGGTGAGGTCAGTCAGGGAAATGCTGTTCCCAAATTCTCAGCTTGCCAGGCTGCAGAGTGCACTGATTTTATGTGAAAGACAATTTTGCGATTGGATAAGTTCCAGCAAATATGTTTCCATTGCTGAGGAAAAAAAAATCAGCTAAACAGGATGTGCTGATAAACACTGCAGCACCAGCCAGAACCTCAGTATTGATTTGCACAAGGCCCATGTAAATAATTCTAAAATAAACGCCTGGCAAGCTCTGAACTTCTGCCAACCTCCTTTGACAACTCATGGAAACGAGACCATCTGGAAAGCACAGCACTGCATTTTAGGGAGTGCTCATATGGAATTTTCTGAATGAGAGCCATCAGTTTTGTTTCTGAGGTTTCTGAGCTGTCAGACATCAACACTTACATTGTCCCACACCAGGCAGGAGCTGCTGTGACATTTGACTTCACACTATGAAACCACACCAGAGTTCAACTGGTGAGGACAGGGACAGTCGAGTGCTGAGAGCCAGATCCCAGAGAGGCAAAGCAGGGAAGATTCCTGGTGTCTTCCTGAAGATCCAAGCAGCGAGATCCTCCAAGAGGGTAAAGCTGTAGCCGCAGCTGTGTATTTATCCCCTGGGATCAGGTGAGGCTGGATCTGTGCCCGTTCCTTGAAGCAATGTCAGAAGTGCCACCCTTGGGCATTGCTGGCAGGGAGATCCAGCGAGTGTAAACCGAGCTGGGGACTTTTTTAGTTCAGGACAAATGTCAGGCAAGGCTCACACTGTGCTAAAAAAAGCCATTGGGAAGTCGGACCTCAGCTGCAGGAGGATTGAGCCGGAGCAGAGCACCCAGCGGGTCCCCAGCCCGGGGGCAGCAGAGGACAGCAGGGCTGAGCTGCCAGGCAGGAGCGGGCAGAAACCTCGGGAGCGTTTCCAGGGTCTGCTCAGAGCTGTGCTTGGAGGGGAGGAAGAGTTGGAGGGGAGGAAGGGGTGCCCTGCACCCAGCTCCACCTGGGATCTTCCCAGTGGGTGCTGAGCCAACCCGGCAGAGCCACCGGACAGAAAACACCTGGGACAAAGGCACATAACCCCATTTTGGGGTCATTGTGGGGACACCTGAGCAGGACTGAGCTGGCAGGGCTGGGAGCAGAGAGGGGCAGCCGAGGGTCTCAGCAGAGGGGCAGGGCTGGAGCAGTGGCAAGGCAAAAGCAGCACCTTTTGTGGCATCTCGTGATGTCACCCAGGTCCCCTCGCTCGTGTAAACAGTGGTGCAGGGGACATTCCACTTCCTCCTGAGCACGCACTCGGCTGCGCTGAGCACGGCTGTGCCTGCAAAGGTAAGGCTGCTTCAAACCCTCTCCTTGCGATCTAGAACCGCGCCCGTGCCGCTTCCTGCAGAAAGCTCCCTCTCCTCGGGCTTTTCCTTAGGGGGTGGCTCTTGCCAGGAGATTTGTGGCACTTGGAGCCCTGCAGCAGCGGCAGCCGCTGCTCTCCTCGTGTGCCAATGCTCCGGGTGAACACACGGAGGAGTTCAAACAGCGGCTGCTGCGCCTGCAAAAACACAAACGTCAGGCGTGGGCAATTAGCGGCGCTCCAACTGTTCTCCGGTGTCATTAATAGCGATAATTTCCTTCTTTTGCCTGATTCCTCCGGGAAAATATTTTATTTTAAAGTCGTACTTGACAGTAAGGGTAACGTGCAGATCTGTTTTTCCCAGCGGTGATTTATATTGCCATTAAATAACATCCATGTGCTGCCCATCTTTGTGCCATCCAGGGCTCTGCGAGTGAGCAGCGACAGGAGGAAATTAATACTAGTGAGGGGACACAAGATGACAAAAAGAGCAGGATTGCCTGGACCTGCTTTTGCTAATGAGAATCCTGAGGTGGTTTTAATTCCTAATTCACACTGCAGTCACTGCTCTGGGTTAAAACTTAACTTCGTGGGCTGAAGCTTTTAAACTTGACTGCACGGACTGAAGGTTTTAAACTTCATGGGCTGAAGGTTTTAAACTTCACGGGCTGAAGGTTTTGAGCTTGACTTCATGGGCTGCAGGTTTGCAGCTGTACTGTGTAAAAGGCGCTTTTCTGCTGGCTTTGCTTGCACCTGCACCAGCAGCTCAGCTCTGCTGGGAGCCCAGCAAACAGCCTGTGGAGGTGGTCACAGACAGGATTTAGAGTGGGTGGCCCTTGAAACCGAGATTTGTGCAAGTGGATCAAGAGGGAATCTCTCAGAAGGTGAGTCAGGGTGTCAGGATCTGCAGGAGGGGATTCCTCAGCAGGCTGGAGCCCGAGCTGTGCAGGGACAGTGGGTTCTTTTCAAGGGCACGTTTTTGGGGTCAAGTAAAAGTGCTGGGATTTTGGCCCCGGTGCCAGCATCATCAGCCATGGGAATTACATCCATGATGGAAGTGCATCTGTGGGACAGCCCTTGCCCAGCCTGGAGCCAGCGCTCTGGGGGGGCTGTTGGTGTTTCTGCTGGAGCTGCAGGAAGGAGTTCCATCAATGCTGCAGAACGAAAACACCGCAGACAACCCAGACCTGCTCTTTTTCTCTGAAAGAAAACAGAAAAAAGTGCATTTAACTGTAGAAAGTTCCACTCTTGAGTGCAGAGGTTTCGCCCTGGTGTCATGGCCGTGCACTGAGCGCAGAGCGTGGAGATGTTTGTGCCCCAATCAAATCAATTAATCTGGCTCTGATGGTCACCTCAGACAGATCCAGGACTGTGGAATGACATCCCTGTGATTCTCAGCCTATCCAGATGAGCATCTTTTTCCTAGAAATGCCATGCTTATCTTCCAAAGCTCCAGTAATAACACGCTCACTTCTTATATCCTTACTGCAACAGCATCAGGGATACAGAATCTCACAAAAATGTAAAAAACAGTGGTTGGATCTCAGCGTGTTTATTTGCTACCAATTGTAAAAAAAAAATTTCACATTCTGAAAGCAATGTTGCAGTGGGAGCTGCCTGTCTGCAAGAATGTAAATGAGCAGTGATAAAATCTACTGGAGCTTTTCGGCCTTCTGCAGCCTCTGCTGCACACCCACCACGCAGTGAAGGACTTTGGAGATGCAATTTTAGGACCCTCAGCAGTATCTCGAGGGTCTGCTTTTGTGCACAGGTGGGAAGAGAAGGGGTTGCTGTGGGATTAAGCCTCAGTCTGAGCCAAAGTGAGAGGAAAGGCAGAAATGCAGTCGTTTTGTGGTGTCCTGTGCGTGTCTGGGTGCATTTTGTTTAGAGATGGTTTAATCTCATTATGTTTTTATGGCTTTGTAATGAAATCATTCATCCTCAGAAAGGGCCCTGCTGATGAGCCAGCAGACACCCCCCCAGTGCATATTAATTGAGTTACTGTATTAATTGTGTGCACTGCCAGCCAGGTCACCCTGCTCAGACCCTGAGCTCCCTGAATGCACAGAGGGATTTTCTGGCCCCAGGGCATCCACCTCCTGTTCCCTGAGTTAGAACCATCCCTGCTGGGCTGGTGGGGCTGGGACATTGCCTGCAGGGTGGGTTTTGTAACCTCTTGGCTCCAAGGTTCACCACAGCTTCATGATCTCCATCAAAGTGCAGCTTTTCAGGACTCTTCTACTTGCAAATTGAATCACAGAATCATTTAGGTTGGAAAAGACCTTTAAGGATCAGCAGCAAAGATACCAGCAACCAGGCCCACTCCTGGGAGCAATTTTTTCCCTAATATCAGTTATTCAGCAATGCTGGATGTTTTCAGTTTGGGATCTTCCTAAATGATGGCAACATGGACTCGTGAGAGCTCCCACTGCTGCCACTCACACACCACTTGGGGTGAGAAAAATAGCTTGGAGGGCAAAGAAATGAAATTTGGATGAACTCTGACACCTGGTGGACAATTAGCAGATGAAGGTGATGGACAAGGGGGAAGCTCTCCATGCTCTGGGCTCTCCCAGGGCCTCAGGCTCCTGCCTGGGCAGAGTTTGTCCCACTGGAGAGCCGAGGCTGAACTCTGGGATGGAGTGTGTGCCCTCAGCATCACCCTGTGTTCCAGGGACACGTCCTGGACACAGCAGTTTGCCCTAAAACCTCTGTTCAGAGCCCAGTTTGAGTCAGCAGCCCTTCACCCCGTTACCTCAATTGTCCTTAGTGTCACATGAGACCTAAGTCACAGAAGCACAGAATATTCTGGGTTGGAAGGGACTAAATAAGGCCCAACAGGATTTAAGGACCTTGATAAGCAAATTGGCAGCTGTCACTCATTGGACTGAAGAACAAGCACACACTGGCCAGCATTTAATTAGATCATTAATTATGAAAGTGTCTTTAAAATATAACATTTTGCGGATGTACCTAATCCTGTGTGGTTTTGATGGCCATCCACCAGCTGTGTCTGGAGGAGCAGCAGGCAGGCCATCCAGCTTTGATATCCAGGGAAATCCAGGCACACGGGGACTTGGAAAATGGTTTCTTGGCCAAGGGGGAGGTGACCCGAAGGGACAGAAGGTGCAGTGGGCAGTGCTCTTACCAGAGATAAGGGCAGCAGGTGGCCATGGCCAGCTGGACAACAGCTGGAGAGGGACGAACCCTCCCGAGCAGCAGAAATTCCCAGCTCTCCCAGGAACTGGGGTGTAAGCCATGCCCACCACTCTGAGGGGAGGAACACCCCAGTGCTCAGCTCCATTCCCTCTTCACTCCCTGTCCCAACAACTCCAGGATGGAGAGCGGGAGGCCTCCAGTGCTGCCTCTCAGGGCAGATAAATCCGTGAGCCAGCTGAATCTTTCTCCTGTGTTTCCAGCACAGTTCGAGTCTCTTCTCTCCTTATGGGCCTGTTTTGGCCTCATGGCAGGAGCAAGGCTGTGGTGTCCTGGGATGGGGCTGCTGGGGAACACGGAGCAGAGCATCTTGTCCCAGAGCTGTGTGTGGGGATGGGACTGGGAGGGAGCTGGAGGAACAAAACCAGCTCTGAGGGCCTGGGATCCAGCATTTTGGTGAAGGAAGGGGATGAGCCAGAGAGTTTCCTGAGGGCAGCACTTCCCCGATGCTCAGAGCAGCTGGAGCTGCTAAAGCTGAGGCTGCTGCAGGAGATAAACACAAAGACCCGGATTTTTGAAGGTTGTGGGAACATGAAAGAGAAGCTGAGAAAGAAAAGCAAGAATCTGTCTGGGGAGCCTGCAGCAGCAGGGTTACCAGGCCCTGCTCACTGCCCGTGCCCCGTGTGGGACTTTGCCACATCCAGGCATTTTGGGGGCCGAATCCCAACCCTTCCATGGCAGCCTGGAGCAGTGTCTGGATGAGCTGCCAAATGCAAGCACCACAATGATTAAGGGGCTGAAAACGCAGCTATTTGTGCTCTGTGTCACTGAGAGCTCTAAACTCAACGCTTTCGGTAACACGAAGGAAAAAGCTTTAGTAACAGGGTAGGAGTTACTAATTTCTACCTACAGAGACAGTTTTTCTGGCAAATGCCCCTTGCAGGAAATGAGTCAGAGGAGTGAATCAGTGTCTGCAGTGCCACATGAAGCTGATTTTCAGTTTTAACTGTTATATTCAACACGGGAGGGAATTGGTGTAATGAAAATTATAACCCTGGGAGGAAACCCCCGATAAACCCCAACTCCTCCTGCCTGTGTTGCCTTGCTGAGGATGAGTTGCCAAGCTTACTGGTCCCAGTTACAAAAGCTGGCAAGAGAAAGGTGGCCCAACAGTTCAACACGTGGCATTTTGCTGATGGCCGAGAGGCAGGAATTGGCAGTACCTAAAAAATAAAATTATCTGATGGAAAAAAGAGTCAGACTGAGGCTGCCATGGTGATGAGAAATAGAAGTTGGTGGCGTGACCAGGTCTCTATGTGTTCCATCAGCTTAAATACATTAACAGAACACTTCAGGAGCACTGGCTGTGTTCACAACAGTCACATTTTCCAAACCCACTCCCTGCTACTCTTTTCCATGTGGTCTGTGCCCATAATGCCAGAGAAAGTGAGTCCATGAGGTCCTCTGAGGGGCTCAGGAGACCTGTTCCCCACATAATGCCCAACGCCCAACATATCCCTAGAAGTGCTCAAGGCCAGGTTGGACGGGGCTTGGAGCAGCCTGGGATAGTGGAAGGTGTCCCTGCCCATGGCAGGGGGTGGGACTGGATGGGCTTTAAGGTTCCCTCCAACCCAAATCATTCCATGATTCAGTGCTTGGCATCCACACTCTGATCGTTGGGCCAAGACCGTGATGGAGGCTGGGATATGGCCCACCTTTCATCCATGTTTTCCAGCTCCCAGAGACCAAACCACAGGAGACCTTGAGGAGATGGCCAAAGGACAGGCAGCCTGTCCTGCTGCCCCGTGACCAGTGTGGCACAGCTTCACTGGTGCTCCTGGGGCTGACACACCAGGAATGGTCTCCCATGTCTGTGGGAACAGTGGGATCTCTGACAGGGCGGCTCTGAACACGAAACCAGGATATTTCATGCAGACATCATTCCCAAACCTCTGCTTTGTGCTCAACAGCCAAATGGGAAATGCAGACGTGAGTATTGACAATTCCTGCAGTGCCTTTGCCTTCACAGCTCGTTTTCCTCTCCACAGGAATGACCCACCTGCCCTACACCACCGCTGCCTCTTCCAGCAACCCAGTCATGACCCAGAGCAACCAGAGCTGCCCCCTTTCCGACAACCCCTTCAAGAGCACCCTCTACGCCACCACCTACACCCTCATCTTCATCCCGGGGCTGCTGGCCAACAGCGCTGCCCTGTGGGTCCTGTGCCGCTTCATCGGCCGGAAGAGCAAAGCCATCATCTTCATGATCAACCTGGCCGTGGCCGACCTGGCCCACGTCCTCTCACTGCCCCTGCGCATCTACTACTACATCAACCACAGCTGGCCCTTTGGGAGCTTCCTGTGCTTGCTGTGCTTCTACCTGAAGTACCTCAACATGTACGCCAGCATCTGCTTCCTCACCTGCATCAGCATCCAGCGCTACTTATTCCTGTACCACCCCTTCCGAGCCAAGGGCTGGAAGCGCCGCTACGACGCCGCCATCAGCGCCCTGGTCTGGCTCGTGGTGGGGGCTGCCTGCGCGCCCTTCCCCATCATGAGGAGTTATGGGCTGGAAAAAAACACCAGCTCCTGCTTTGCCGACCTGCCGGTGACGCTGATCGACAGCAAGGTGGGCACGGTGCTGATGACCGGCACCGCCGAGCTCCTGGGCTTCGTGGGCCCGCTCATCATCATCTTATACTGCACTTGGAAAACAAGAGACTCCATCCGGGGCTTCCGTATCCCGCAGGAGAACAGCATGGAGAGGCGGAAGGCCCTCAGGATGGTTTCCATGTGTGCCGTTGTGTTCTGTGTGTGTTTTGTTCCCTACCACATCAACTTCTTCTTCTTCATGTTGGTGAAGGAGCAAGTCATCACCAACTGCTTCCTGAGTACCATCACGCTCTACACCCAGCCCTTCTGCCTGAGCCTCGCCAGCTTCGACTGCTGCTTGGATCCCATCATCTACTTCTTCACGACTTCCGAGTTCCAGGAACAGATTTCCAGGCACAGCAGCACGGTCATCCGGAGCCGGCTCATGAGCAAAGAGAGCGCCTCATCAACGAAGGAATGACAAGAAAGCCACTTGGAAAAAACAAAGGTATTTCATATGAAATCTGAGACTGCTCTGGGATACTCCATTACCAACTCTGTTGTGGAAGATCCTGCAGGTTTATCCAGGGGAATTTTGTGGCAGTGGAATTTTTTCAGTATATAGAAGATAAAACTCTGTCTAAGACTGAGTGGTGTGTTGGAATCTGGTGAGTGACCCAATCGGTGTGACTGTCCCCCCACTGTGCCACCCCACCTGACCCCGCTGGACTACAAAATACACAGGAGAGAGTGACAAAGCTTTTACTGGGAAATGACAAAACTTTTACTGGGAAATGGTGGAAAAGTCCCAGGCTTTTCTTCTATTTTCCCAGTTCCAGGCTCTATGATCAAGCCAAAGACAATCCCACATCCATACACTGACATCTGCTGAAGGATCTTCTCTGGGAAAACCGCACAAGAACCTGAAACTGGCCAGTGGCAAGCAAAGGACACTGTGGTGTGTGCAGTGGGGGCTGTGGGCAGGTGAAGGTGTGCAGCTGGTTTCCATGTGCTCCTGGGTTCAGCGCATCCCACAGGTCACCAGCGACCTCTGTTCCCCTTTCCCGCACTCCCCCTCCAGCTCTGCTCCTCCTTTCCCTCCTCACCCAGCGCTGTTTGCTCCCCAATTGCTGACACATCCCAGAATTTGCACCTCTGGCTGGTGCAAGACCCTCTGCAAGACAAATTCTCCTCAAACATTCAGAGAGCAGCACCTTCCCTTGCTCCAGGTGACTTTCTTCCCCTCCAAGCTGGCCAGGGGCACATGGGCAGGTGGCTTTTGCCTCTGGACCCCTTGGGGCAGGACCATGGTGGTCCTGGGGTCAGTGCAGGTGGGTTTGATGGTGCTGGTGGTACCAGCAGCTCCTCACTGCCTTCTGTGTGTGGTCCAGAGGTACCTGAGATGAATCTGCCCCAAAAAAGCTCAGCTCAACCTGTTCAGTTGATGCAACTTTTAAAAAAGAGAGGAGTCCTTGCCAAGGGGATTTCACTGATAGAGCAGAAGTTACGTTCATAAATTATTGTGATTTTTTTTCCACCAGGTCCTCTCGTGATCTTAATGTTTGCATTTTTACGTAGCTATGCAAAGCAGCGACAAGGAAGGATTAATTTACCCCTTATTTTTAATTAGTTACAGCTCTTCAGCCGAGTCCACCCACTCCGTAACTTCAAGGGTATCTCGTGATACCTGGGGATGGATTTGGCTGAACAGTTACCAATTTATTGCCTTTGGAAATCTATTTGCAAAAGAATGTGGACAATTTGTACAGTCTTGCAACAAAACCAGAAGAAATACCAGAAACACTTGCTCTGTGTATTTTAACTCCAACCACTCAATTCCACTGAGTTACATCTTAGCTCTGCCAAATATTTCCTGTATATTGTGTTTTCCCAGTTCTCTGTTTTACAAAAAAAAATGGGGAAAAGCCAAGAATTAAGGTTTAAACAACCATTTCCCTGGAGTTTCTCTAAAAGGCCACAACACCAGCTGAACACAATAAGCTCTCATAGTTCTCCTCCCAGGTGTGAGAAGAAGATTTTGGGCTGAGTAGGATGCGCTGGAGTCGATGGAAATGTTGTCTCTGATGTCACTGGCACAATAAATGTTTACACTCTGCAAGGAACCCCCTTCCAAAGGGACAGAGTTAACCTCACACAATTCAACTGCTGTCAGTTCAGCAGTCTCTCATAAGCTACACCCTGTATAAAGTTGTCAGGGCACAAGACTTCAGTTTCAGTGCTTGTTTTGAGGATTTTTATAGACCTTGCTCAGCCTCCACGTGACTGGGAGCTGTTTCCTGTCCCTTCACTTTCACACCCTTCTCCCTTGATCAGGTGAAAACAAGCTGAGGGCACTTACGGGAACTCTGTAGCTCGTTCTGTGGGTTTTATTTCCCAAGAACTGATGCTCAAAAAAATAAAGGCTGTTTTGCAAACATCAGCTGAGTTTTGTAGCCATCACTGGTACCTGGAAAACTGCTTGGGATCAGCTCCTCCTGGGATCAGGGTTCAAGTGATTGAGCACAACTTTTATAATTCTTTAACAGATTTGTTGCTTGTTTTCACTCCAAATAGTGGTTATTTACTTCGTTTTTAAAGCTGCCACACTTAGATTTAGGAGTACTTTGAGGATGGGAAGGTGTCCTGGATAGTGGAAGATGGGCATGGCATGGGAATACCCACTCCAGCTGCTGAGTGTCCAGGAGCGACAGTCCTGCCCATAACCTTAGCATGGATTCGGTGTCTCCATCAGGGATAACATTCTCCATCTCCAGGATGGCATCCCTGAGCACCTCAGCTGCCCCCATTTTCCTGCCTCACTCACCCTCTGAACTCCTTCAGGCTCCCCAAAATGTTCCTTTTCCATACTGCAGTCCCAGCCTGTGAGGAAAGGTCACACACTCAACACTTGCAGTCCTATGGTGTGCAGGGGACCAGACAACTCGGACTAAAGCTCTCTTCTGGTGTGGGGGCAAGTGCCCTGGTTTTGGTTGGGGCAGAGCTAAACCAGCTCTGTGGGGTTCAGCTGCCAGATGGGATTAAACCACCACAGAAAGTCAGTCAGGCTGGGCCAGCCTAGAGAGCAACAAGCTCAGAGCAAAGAGAGATCAGGGAAAACCTGCACTTTTCCTAAAGTTCAAGATGATCTGTTTGGCCTCCACAACCCTCAGAGTCTTTAGTTCAGGCCTTCCAAAACCTCAGCGTGCACCTCAAGAGAAGAACAGTCATTGCAGGGAGAAGGAGAGTATTCCAGCTGCCTTCCCAGCTGGCTGGTGCTGGATCTGACCCAGGCCCTGGGCTGCAGGGGCTGCTTTGCCTCACACCGTCAGAGGCACAACAAGCCTGGCTCAGGTTCCTGTAATTCACCCCATTTCCTGTGACCAAAAAACATGTTTATTATTTTGACAAGAGGAAATATAATTTCATGATGTTGCTCCTGGATTATCTCTCGTGCTGGTCCCGCTGCTCAGACTCACCAGTAGAAAAACACTTTTCCTCCTTCTTGGGCAGACACAAAATAGCTGTTTAAACAGGGATGCCACAGAAAGGCAGAGTCCAACCAAACTAAGAGGTTGGGTACACAGGTGCATGAAGATGGATCTGAAGGGCTCCTGGGGCTGGAGCATCTCACCCTGAAGGGAACTGCTCAGGATGGAGACATGGTGAGGTCTCCAAGCCACCTGCGCTGGCACAGTGCCTGTCCCCAAGGCACAGGCCTGGGCAAACACATTTCTTTTCCTCTAGAACATGAGCCATTCATCTTTCAGCAAAAGCAAATGTGTTTCTCTGCAGTACCACCCCATCCTAACCAGGAGCAGAAGTCTGGTATCTCCTCTCCTGCTTGAAAGGGCCCTCCCCTGCATGACAACAAACATATTTGGAAGGAACTCCCGAGGGATTCAAAGCCTTTCTGCAGCTTCTGGTTCTGAGCTGCAGGATCTTGCAGTACCTCTTGCTTCCCTTAAATGAAAGTACCAGCTCTCTGCCCAGAGGACAAACAAAATGTGCTGGAAATGCAGGATAACCACCCCACAGCCAGTTCAAAACCGTGAAACCACTTCATCACACTTACAAGATTTTGGGGATGACTTTTTGACTGGTGCATTTTAACCACAAGTGCTGGGGTTGTGGATTAGGCAAAGGCTTAGCCCAAAAAGTAAGGGAGGGATTGACAATTGTTTGCTGGGAAATGAATCGGAGCTTCCCAAAATGCTGTCCCTGCAGCGAGCTCTGTGTGACAGCAAGAGGGACAATGAGCTGGGGCCTCACCCAGCCCCACTCAGCTCCCTGCACAAGGGTGAAGCTGCTTTGTGTGAACAAACCTCCTCCTCCCCCTGCTTTTCATACATCCTTCAGGTGCATCCTGTCAGATATTCTCAATGCTGAGCGCTTGAGAGATGCTGATCATCTGCGTTTGGCCTCCTGCCCACAGGATACCAGGCTGCAGGAGAAGAGACCTTTATCTGGAGGCCTTAGATAAAGTCTCACAGTTGTTTAGAAAGTTATTTAAAAGTTCCTTTGTGCCTTCTGCCTTTGAAAGCAGAACGTTGCCAAGTGTGAAAGGTACGTTAGTGTTGGGGATGAGCCAGAGAAACAGAAATGCTAAACAAAAACTTGCCCAAGTTGAAAGAAGAAAGGAGAGGTTGATCCCTGTGTGTTGAAGGATGAGCCTTGAGGTTTGTCAGTCCCTCAGATTTTCATGGCCAGGAATGTTGTGATCTTCTGCAAAAGTTGTCCAAAAAGCCAAGGAGCAGAGGAAGGGCTCATCTTGGTTACAAACCCCTCGCTTGGGTCTGACATCCACTGGTCTCTCCTTCCCCAGCAGCACAGCTGGAAACAACCACCTAAAAATAGGGCTCAGGGATGGCTGGACACACTGCTGCAGACACAGAAATAGGATGTCCCAGGCAGGATATCCTGATAAAACAGCCCCTTCGTTCTGGGATTAACCTCTGCCCTCTGGAGAGGGATGGGGCACACTGCCAGCCTCCCTTCTGTGCTCTGTGAACGCTCCACAAACACACGAGCACCGCTCCTTCTTCCCAGGATCAGCACCAGCTGCTGGAAGAGATGCACGGGAAGAAAACTGGGAGTGATAAACAGCTCTTGCATGTCCCAAACCCTCTGAGATGAGAGCCATGGGGATTTAGGGTGCCCAGAGAAGCTGTGGCTGCTCCATCCCTGGAAGTGTCCAAGGCTGGGCTTGGAACAACCTGGGATAGCGGGAGGTGTCCGTGCCCATGGCAGGGGTGTTGGAATCAGAGAGTCTTTAAGGTCCCCAACCCAAATCACTCTCGGATTCCATGATTTCTTGGCACAAGGAGAGCTGGCAGCTGAGTGGGTGGCAGAGCACTCCTCATCCCAGCACCTGAGCTGGTTACTAAAGGTTATAAGAGCTTCCTCCTTTTGTTTCTCTTTCACAGTTCTGTTCCTGTTAATTTTGTGAGGTCACAGAACCATTTACAAAAAATAGGGTAAGAATATTTCTATTTTTACATCACCTCCAGGAAGGGAAAGTTGCCAACAGCTAAATTATCTGTCCAAGCCCTGGGCTGTGAGCTGTGACCCTGGGTATCAGGTAAAACTGCTCAGCTGGAAAAAAGGCAGCTCAGAAGAAGTCACACCATGAAGTTACACCACTTGTTCAGCCACATAGGAAGGAGGTCACGCTCTGCAGGCAGAAAAACAGCTAAAAACTCTCTATATGTGCGCAGATACAGGAAGGGTATTAAGGGAGACAAAAAGAAAAAGATCGGGAATGATGCACATCACGGTTTCTTTAAACAACAGTATTTTGGGAAAATCTCCACCTTAAACCATCACATTATTTCAGGAATAAAGTCCAAACCCTCCAGCTTTAGCCTGCAGCCTTGATAGTCTGAGGCTAACCAAGCTTCCAAGAAAATGAGGGAAAATTACTCCCTTCAGTAACTTACACTGGCAGAGTGCTTGGTTTCCCTTCAGCGAGCACTTATTGGGAGGTTGCTTCTGTATTTTACAGCTCTTCCTAGGCACAGTGGCCGTGGAGAGCAGCAGGAGCAGCCGGAGGGAAGGGCAGCATCCCCTCCCACAGCCCCTGTGCCCAGAGGCGACAGAAATCCACGGTCTCCATCCCTGGGCACTGGCACCAAACGACGTCATCGCCTTCCCAGCGGCTTTAACGTCATTAACTGCACACGTTTGGTGAGGAGAAGAGAAACAAAATACAGGATTTCCTGTTCTGCAGCCACTGGACCGGGCTGCAGATGCCGGCAGGATTCCAGCGCTCCGAAAACATGTGGAAGTTAAGCGAGGAGGCGCTGGGACTGCTGAGAAAATCGGTGGGAAATAAAAGCAGGACGCTGGCTGCTCCTGCTCCCTAGCACGGCTATGACCCCCCCGGAGCATGGGAAGCACAGGAAGGTGAGTGGCATTTCTGCTCTTTTCTTCAGGGGACTGAAACCGGCGCAGTTTTAGCAACTTTATCACCTCTTTGTAGTTCTTCAAGAGATGGTATCGGGCAGGAGCTGGTGCAACATCCTCAGCCGCTGCTGCTGTGCCCACGAATTTGTCTGCGAGGGTGGGTGAGGGGAGTCGGTGCCTAGGGCAGGCTGTGGTGTGCGGGAGGACGTGAGGAGAGGCTGTTTTAGCCAAAAAACCTCAATTTTGTCCTTACTGACAGAGGCTGCCGTAAGTGACCAGCTCTATTTACGCATTTCCTATTAGTGCCTAGATTAAACAAACAAAATCATTGCTTACAACCCCAGAGCCAGAGAACTCCACTACGTAAACCAAGACCTTATTTCAAGCCATAAGTGGTTTTTGTTTTTTTTTTTAATTATTTTTCCCCAAGCCTGCTTTTCCCGCCAGCATCCCAGCGCTGAAGGGAGGCAGCTCTGCCCCCATCCCCCAGCTCGGAGGGCTCTCCCCAGCCGTGCCTGGAGTTCAGCTTTAGCCTGCGTTGTCCAAGCAGCCCATGGAAAAGATGAGGGCGAGTTTGCCAATGGACCGGGAGCAGCAAATGCAGCAACACCCCGGCGGTGTGGGGCTGGGTGGGGCACGGGCTGATTCACAGGAGCCGGGCGGTTTCCAGCACTGACAGCCACATTTGCCTCCGGGAACAGACACTGCTCCAACGCAGTCCAAAAATCAACCCCCGGTGCTCCAAGAGCTGCCTTGGCCTCCTAATTAATTGCAGAGTTATTTGATGTTTAATGAATGGCGGGGCTGCATCCACAGCCAGTGCTCTGACACCTCGGGCACTGATATCGGGCTCCCTTCTGGCATTTCAGCTGATTAAAGCTCAGCTTTGCCAAAAAACCCCACTCCCTGCTCCTGCCTGTGTTTAAATCCATCCGTGGGTGAAATGGGAAGATAATCAAGGAATGGCAGGAATATTTTATTTATAAAATATTTTAAAATTTAAGATTTATAAAGTCGCTGGACAAAACTCTGGCCGGAGCCCACACGAGCGTCTCTGTCCTGACACCACCAGCAGAGCAGGGGGAAGCTGGAGGGACCTGGGGCAAAGGGAAAACTGGAAAACAATAACACATTTACAACTCCACCTTCCCAAGAATTGTTGTAGTGAACAAGCCCGGCCTGACCCCAGCCCAGGGTGGGGCTCTCAGCTGCTTTCCTGCCAGTGCCCTCCAGAGCGCTGCCACCCAAAGCTGTGTCGGGTACCAGGAGTGCCACCCGGCCCTCCCGCCAGGAACAGGCACTGCTGTGCTCCCAGGGAAAGTCAGAAAACATGGAAAAAACCAGCAGGGAGGCTCCCCATGGAAGAGGTGTAGGATCTGGGCTGAGTTGCTTGGCAGGGACACCGGGGGCTCTGCGGCCCTTGCCATGAGCCCACACCAAGTGCCACCTCTGTCACTGGATAGCCGTGACAAGAGCTGGGAACAGCTGCATTCCCCATGCTCCCTGGCAGTTTCCCTCTCTGTTTCCTGCAGGGATGTGAAGACAAGTCCTGCCACCCCTTTCCCAGGCTCAAACAGACCGAGTGCAAAGGGCACAAGTCCCTCATGGATTTTCGGGCAGGTGAAGAGCACAGGGACACTGCCAGGACTAAGGAGCTGTTTCCCACTATTCCCTCAGCACAGATGTCCCCTCTTCCCTGGCTTTCCCAACTCAGTGGAGCAATCACAAACCTCTGGCACAGTCAGCAACCGAGAAGGGCCCTCACCCAACAGCCCCAGTTCCACTCCAGCCTTGCTCTGCTTTCAGCCAAAGCCTGGAAGAACAAGGAAAAGCAAGAAGGCAGTTTGGGAAAGGCTCGGTTTGGAAAGCAGGGTGTGAGCACTGACCCTCCTCACGTCAGAGCTGAGCGTGGGGGGCAGCCAGCCGAGAGGCCAGGGCTGTATTTTAGATATTTATCTGCACATAAAAATATAAAATATCTAAAATAATGATTTCTTCCTGAACCTGAAAACGTGGTAACCCCGCCAAAGAGCTGCCCAGGTGAGGAGGAGCAGGATGAAGGAGACTTCATCCTGTACCTTGAAGCATTGGAATGGATTAGCTCCTGGAAATCCCTCCCTGTGACAAACTCTGGCTCAGGGCTCCGGGAAACAGCACCGTGGCTGCTTCTTAATTAATTACCACTGCTGAGGAGCTGGGTGACAGTGACAGGAGGTGCTGAGGGCTCTGCCAGCCCCAGCTCCAGGCAGGGAAGGGCAGGGCAGGCTGTCCACCCCTCATGGGCTCCATTTCCAAGGGGAAAATCCCACTGTTTGTTACAGACGATGCTGCAGCCCCTGGGTTTGTATCCTGCTGTTGCCAAATCCCCTCTTCCCAAAAGAACAGATTGTTTCCCATGGGATCTGCTCATGAATGGCAAAATCCATCCCCTCTCCAGAGAGCGCAGGAGCACCTGAACTCTGCGTGACCCGCTAATAAATCCCCTCAGCACTGGGTGAGCTGAGGTGGGTAAATGGAGGAGAAGAATTTCTACTTTAACTAGAAGGGAGGTGTATTTATCTCCCTGCATGTCCTGAGCAGGTGCTGAAGGATAATTCCTGCTGCTGAGGGATAATTCCTGCTGCTCCAGCGCAATGCCTGCACAATGTGCTGGGAGTGCCGGAATTGAGTTAGCAGGACCAGCAGGGCAACTGGCGTGTGTTTGGCCAGTTATTAACTTATAAATCCAGCTTTAACTCTGGAGCCAGAGCTGATGGATCTGTCTGCAGCTCTCCCCAGCCTCAGCTGCCTGTGGATGTTAGTTACTGCCTTTGCTGCCGATTCACATCAGATCCCTGCACGGATCTGCAAAGACAGTGCCTAAATCCATTTCAAATCCCTGTTTATTTACAGTCCAGCTGAAATTGCTCGTCGATGTAGAGCACCAATTTGACAGATACTGTGATGGAAAACTTGATGAAATAAAAGTGGTCCTGGAAAACCCGGGGAGCTGCAGAAGCTCTGTGGCAATAAAGGGAGGGATGTTACAGAGCTCAGTGTGTTCACTGTAATTGGGGCATCTCACGAGATCCCACAGAGCACCTGTGAGGGAGAGGGTGGAGGATGCCTGGAATCGCTCCCTGGGAGTGGGGTCACCCCTCCCCACACCCACATTGACTTGCACACACACCCACACATGTTACTCTTCTGTCCTAGAGCGCATTTACTCCATGGGGAGATTTTGGCTTTACAGCATCTTTTTACCCACTCCAGAACCCCTCCCCCTGCCGTGACCGCCCCATGAGCGAAGAGACCCAGCCAGGATGGAGAGCAACGTGTCCTCCGGGAACTGTTCCGACCCCCAGATGTCCTTCCAGTCCACCCTCTACGCCACCACCTACACCCTCATCTTCATCCCGGGGCTGCTGGCCAACAGCGCTGCCCTGTGGGTCCTGTGCCGCTTCATCAGCCGGAAGAGCAAAGCCGTCATCTTCATGATCAACCTGGCCGTGGCCGACCTGGCCCACGTCCTCTCACTGCCCCTGCGGACCTACTACTACATCAACCACAGCTGGCCCTTTGGGAGCTTCCTGTGCCAGGTGTGCTTCTACCTGAAGTACCTCAACATGTACGCCAGCATCTGCTTCCTCAGCTGCATCAGCATCCAGCGGTACCTGTTCCTGCTGCACCCCTTCCGAGCCAAGGGCTGGAAGCGCCGCTACGACGCCGCCATCAGCGCCCTGGTCTGGCTCCTGGTGGGGGCCGCCTGCCTGCCCCTCATCATCGTCAGGAGCCCAGCCCTGTCCAACTCCATCAACAGCTGCTTCTCGGACCTGGGCGTGAAGCAGCTCAGCCCGGGGGCCGCCATCGCGCTGGTGACGGTGGCGGAGCTGTTCGGCTTCGTCATCCCCTTCGGCACCATCGCCTGGTGCACGTGGCGGATGTGGCATTCCCTGCGGGACGGCCCCACGGCGCTGCAGGATGCGGGTGAGAAGCGGAAGGCCCTGAGGATGGTCCTCATGTGCGCCGCCGTCTTCTTCATCTGCTTCACCCCCTACCACATCAACTTCCCCTTCTTCATGATGGTGATCGAGAACATCATCCGGGACTGCGCCGTGCACCGCAGCACGCTGCGCTTCCACCCCATCTCCCTGTGCCTGGCCAGCCTCAACTGCTGCCTGGACCCCGTCCTCTACTACTTCATGACCTCCGAGTTCCAGGCGCAGCTGCTGCGCCACGGCTGCGTGGCCCTGCGAGCCCGGCTCCCGCCCCGCCGGAGCAGCGCCTCCGGCACCGACACCGCCCATGACATCCGCGTCAGAAAGAGGAATCTCCCTCGCCTCAAGTTCTGGTCTCTTCCCAAGTTCTTCGGCCAAATAAACAGCATGGACATCCCCCCCGTGCCGCCCGACGAGCTGCTGCTGGAGTCCATCTCGTGAGCACCAGCCAGCCCTGTCCGTGCAGGGGCTTCTCAGAGCTGCAGTGAGGACTGGTGCACTCTCCAGTTGTCCTTGTGTGCCGCAGGTGCCAGGACCTGATCCAAAAGGACGTTGTGACACCAAAAGGTTTGATGGTTGTGTTGTTGCTGCTGGGGACCGTTGCTTTCCATCCCCTCAAAAGCCATTGTTGATGCCGAAGTTTCTCCTGTGCTGAACTGCAGTGGGTTCAGGTGCCTCATTTCAGGTGTTTCAGTGCTTCTGCATATTTGCGTTTTTTGGGAATCCTTCTGAATCCCGAGCTGTGAGTGAGCGGCTCAGCCTTGGCACAGCTCCGGGAATTCCAGCCTTGACCCTGGGTACTCACAGCCACCATCACCTGGAGCATCCACCACGCTCACACAAGGCTCTGGGTCAGGACAGTTCATTATCTCCACGTAAACTGAACCTTTTTCCACTACAAAAATCCATCGCCTGGGTCCGATCCAGTCTAACCTGGACTGCCAGACTATAACTGTACCAAGCAAAGAGTATTAACCTATACCAGGGTTACAGGGAGGGTTCAAACAAACTGGGCTCAGCTCACGCTGCTGGAAAAGGCACCCCGAGCTGAGCAAAGGGACCCACCTGGCTCCTGGGAGCTGCAGGTGCTTGGCTGATTATGGGGGATCAGTATTTGGGAGACAAATTGTGATGGATATGCCACGAGCAAAGAGGGAGATGTGACACCTCCCAGGGCACGTTAACTCACATTAGAGCTCTGGTGTGAGCTGCAGAAACAGGGATTTGTCCTTGGTGTCTCTTGTGTAATTGGGAGTCTTGTGTTATTTGTCACGTTGCTGACGCGTGTGGTTGCACATCAAGATGCTATCCAAACCTTCAGTTTTGCTTTGAACACCAAAAACCATCCCAAGCCTCGCGGGGTACAGAGAAAATTTACAAAACTGGCTCCAGTACACCCTGAAAGCTTCAAACTCTGAGGAAATAAAATGATCCCAATGTGTATTTGAGCTTCAGGAGTATTATTTTAAGTGCTTGGAAATATTATGCCCCACATCTGCTCTTAGAGCAGTGACACAATTTGGGGGGGGACACCCCAGTTTGGGGCTCAGAGAGGCCTCGAACAGTGGCCAGTGCAGGGGTTCTGAGGCCTCCTCCTCCCAAGAAGCCCTCAGGGAATTTTATAAGTAAACGTAGGCAGAGAGGGATTGATAGAAAACAGCTTTTCCCATGATTGGATGCACATTTCCACCCCGTGCAGCGTTTCTGGGAAGCACGGAATGGGTGGTGGTTTATCCTCACAGTGCTGAGGCTGGATGGGGAGACCAGATGGGAGATCCAGACAAACTGGAGGAATTTGCTTTGGTACTTAAAGTGTGCCAGAGCCAGGCAGCAAACCCCGGGAACAGGCAGCAAAGCTGCTGCCCTGGGGCTCATTCTGTCCCAAATCTCCTCCTCCTCCCACAAAAAATATAAATAACAAAAGGCCATGTTTTCCTTGTTTGCTTGAGGGGAGAAAAAGAGCTTTCAGGGCTGGAAAAATGCTGTTTCAGATGGCTCAAACCCAGCAGCGGGCAGAGGCAAAACAGGAAACCCAAGGAAACCTCACCGATGCCGGGACTGGCTCCGGGCAGCTCCCACAGACAGGACAAGCCACAGCACCAGGATCTTCACCAGGATTGTGGCTTTTCCCGGGTGTTTTGGGAATGGCACAACCCCAAACACCTGGGCTGGGCATCCAGGTGGCCCTCAGTGACCACAGACAGGTCATTCATAAGCCCCCACTGAGCAACAGCAAATCCTGGATTGTGGCTCCAGCTTCACTGGCAGCACCAGCTCCCGGTTTCCCAGGAGCTCCAGTTCCCCCGGGATTTTGCCAGGTTGTTTTCAGACTGCTTTTCTGACATTTCTGCAACACAGCTTGCCCTTCCAAACAGAGCACAGGAAAGAGAAAGCAAACCCAAAACTCTCACTAATCTGTCACATGGAGACTCAACATCAAACCCTCCCTCGGGTTGTCCCGAGGGAAATACAGCGGAAGGATCCCTCGCTGGGTTGGACGCCCTGGATAGAAGGGATTTTGCTGGGTTTTCTGTAATTCAATCCCTGAAGAAATATCCTTTTCCAGTACAAACTGCTGCTTCCTGCCCTTCCAATACCCGCCAGCCTCCTGTTTTATCAGTCACAGGATCATCATGGAATGGTTTGGGTTGGGAGGGACCTCACAGCTCATCCCATCCCACCCCCTGCCATGGGCCGGGACACCTTCCACCCTCCCAGGTTGCTCCAAGCCCCTGGCCTTGGACACTTCCAGGGATCCAAGGGCAGCCACAGCTTCTCTGGGCAACTTCTGCGAGGGCCTCCCCACCCTCACAGGGAACAATTTTTTCCCAAGATCCCATCTAACTCTACACTTACATATCCCTAAAATTACGCTGTATTTGGGAGTATCCAAGCTGTCCCTTGTACAGCTCGTTTTAGGGCCCCACAGGGAGGGAGGGAGGGAAGCTGCTTTTCTCCTTGCTAAAAATACCTTTATCCTCCCTCCATGACCACATGCTCCCAGTCCAGCCCCAAATTTTTGCCTCTGGAAATCCCAGTTTTGCCTCTGGAAAACCACTCAGCCTCTGCAGAGTCCTCACCACCGAGCCTCAGACTCCTCTCCTGATTTTTGGCACCAGTGCTGGCAAGGAGCAGCTCCTCCACCCACCCACCTCGTGCTGGAGAGGGGAAGTGCTGTCCCTGGCAAGGGAACAAACACCAACAACTCCAATCCTGAGCACGACTCCAACGCACGGAAAGCGAATTTTGCTGCTTCAAACCCAGCCGAGCCAGGGAGGGGTTCTCCAAGCCAGGGAGCCGTTTTCCAGACAGCCATGATTTCATCAGATCCCAATCCAATTTTTTATTCATGTGCTCAGCCAGCAACACCCTGCAAAGCCCAAGTTTGGGGTGTGGTGGGACAGCACTGTGAGACAGCCCCAGGTGTGTCCATCAGCACCTCCCATGCTCCAGGGTCCTGCTCAGGGCACAGGGGAGAGGATTTGGGAATTTTGAGTGGATGCCACGGCAGCGTTCAGCACTAGGAGGGTGCTCAGCACTCCAAGGAACAGCCAAAGCCTCATCCCTGCACAGCCAGCACGTCCTTCCCGGCAGGCGCTGCCACGCCATCGCTCAGCCCTGCTCCTTCTGCAGGGATTCTTTGGTTTTTAAAGAGAATTCCCTGCTGCAGGCACACAGGGCAGGAAAATCCAGCAGCTTTCAGCCCGGTGTCAGCAGCATGGCTGCATCCCCGGCTCCACGGGAGCCCTGCTGATGCCAGGAGCTGCATCCATGGACCTGCTCCCCGTTTCCAGACACGCTCCCTTCCCCTGGGACAGCCCCAGCCGTGCGGAGAGCAGACAGACAACCTCTTCCCAGGAATTATTTCTATTAAAGACAGGCAGTGCAGCTCAGAAAGACCTGAGCTGGTTCTCTCTGGGGATCTCCTACAAGGTCATGAAGCACAAGCTTAAATAAACAGAGAACTTCCAATTCTTATAAGATAAAAATGTAAATAAAGATAAAAATATAACAACACAAGAGAAAAATACAACTTTTGAAGTTTTACTTTACGCTGTAAAATAATTGCTTTGGGATTTGGTACCCAGCTCCAAGACCTCCTGATTTTTGGTGGCCTCAACTACAGCAGGACTGGCAGGTCCAGCCAGGGTTTTTCCTGGGGACAGCAGAACTCAGAGACTGGCACTTGCCTGCTGATAAAGGCACCCTCAGTTCCCACCCCACACCCCAGGAACGCTTCCGGAGTGATGGGAAATGGGATGGATGCTGGTGGCAATGCACACGGAGCATAGCACCAGCAAAACAGGATTTGAGGATGCTCTACAAAGTGGTTTTGAAACAAAACCTCCCTCAGTACCCTGCATCCCCTCACTGCCCTGAGCTCAGGCTCTGCTTTCCCACAGCCAGGCTGACTGCTGTGGAAATGCAAGTGAAACGGAGCATCCATCCGATGCCAGAGTGGGAAAAGCAAAGGAGCCCATCCCCGAGCCCAGGTGCTGCTCAGCCACAGGGATTTGGTGATTCCTGGACTGGCCTCAATTTTATTGTCTATTAAAGTCACCTCCAGACCATCCTCCTTGATCCTTGCGGGAGGCAAGGAGGTGCCAGGGTCACACAGGGAAATGCTGCTGGGGCAGGGGGAGCCTGGGGACCCCCAGGTGTCACATCCCACAATTCTGGGGAGAGGGAGAGGAAATAAATGAGAGCACGGCCGAGGCAGCTGCTGGGAGGTGCTGGGGAAGTTTCACATCCCAGATCCTGCTGAAATTAGGGAAACACTCCCTGACTGACGTGAGCTGAGGCACCATCCTCCATGGAGAGCTCCGTGAGACCACAACACCAACGAGCCCCTAAACCCCAACCCCCACTGCCGCCAGCCCAAAAGCACCAGTCCAAAACCCAGCCCTGCACCACGGGGGCAGCTCTGACCAGAAGATCCCACAGTGCTGAAAGCTCTGGCTCCCACATTAACTAAAACCCATCAAATCATCAGCAGCTTCAGAGTAAAGCTGGAAGCTTTAACCAGGGCCAGCATCAGCTGCTGGAACAGGCACACAGCTGCATTTTTGGGAGATGGGATCCACAGAGCCTTAGAGAGGGGCTGGGCCACCACAGGGTGACAAACCCTGTGCTCTGCAAGGCTGTAAGAGCCATTAACCTCCTGTAAACCACCATAAAAAGGAGTGTAGAGAGCTACAGAGCCTAAGTTGGAATTGTGATAGGAGTAAATCAATGGTGCTTTAAAGGAGCAGGTGTAATGTAACATATGCAATATATGTATAATATATAGTATATAATGTACAATATACATGTGTGCTGCTCTCCCAGGAAGATGTGTAAGAAAAATGAATAAATGCAAACTAAAAAGTTGGAAATCTCTTCAGAACTTCTCCAGAAATGGTTTAAAAAGTCACTTTTTTTTCAAATTAACCAACTGAATCGTTGCTCCCTCTTGATCTTAACAAGAATTCTTGATGTTTCTTGAGCTGGAGTCCTCCGCTGGATAAGCAGGGAAGTGCTGCTTTTCAAGCTCAAAGCGCAGCCAGCTCTGCCCTCTGCCGATGGCCGGGGACCACGATGGCCCAGGGATGTGGCCGTGGGTGACACCAGTTCATGGCACTTTTGGAAAAGGAGAGCCCTTGGAGCTCACCCTGGTTTGCTCCATGAGAGCGGTGGGAATCCCCTGAGTAAGATAATAATGACCACGGAGAACTCGCTGCTTTTGGGGAGCCCAAACCCGCCCACGATCAGCTTCGAGGGGACCCTAAAGCCCCCAAAAGCACCGGGAGCAGGGACTGCAGCACAGGGGTGGGAACATCCAGGCAAGAGGGAAGGAGCCTTTCCCAGCAAGCTGCGGAAGGAAAATAATGGATGAATCCTCATTCCCTCGGCTCCGTGGCCGTCACAGAGGGGCTCTGCCAGCGGGTCCCTGTCCCCGGCAGCTGAGGGGTCAAGCCCCCCTGACCCCACCCCCGGCAGCAGGACCAGCTACTGGGCTGACACCAACCTCACAGCGACAGCTCCCAAAACACCCCGAGGCCACCAGCACCCCTAAGAACATCTGTAAAACCACAAAAAGAGACGGAAAGCGGGCGATTCCAGGCAGGATCCGGGGCAGGGACACCCCAGAGCGGTGCCGCCGGGCCCCGCCGTGCCCCTGGCGCTCCCCACAGCGCAGCCGCTCCCCGCAGTTGCACTTTTGCTTTGCAGGGTGAGGGCGGGACCCGCCCGGGAACCTGCTGCAGCCCCGCGGGGACACACCGGAGCGGCCCCCGGGACAGCAAAGGTAGGGCTGGATTCCTCCATCCCCGTTACCTTCGGGTCAGGCTGGGCGGGTTAAATTGGAGTGGCTTTTTTGGATTGTTGTGCCGTGGATTTGGCGCGGCTCCTCCGGGAGTGCTGAGAGGGGATGGGGCAGCCCAGGGACAGCCAGGGGGGGTCCTGCCTTCACCACAGACCTGGTGTAACTCCCAAAGTAAATGGGTAGAAGGGAGATGATGCAGAGTCAGCCCAGCTATAGGTAAGGAGCTAATAATTCATTTATTGAAGAGCTCCTGTGCGTGCCCATGGGATGCTCTGAGCATCTAAGGGAGAGGAGGGGGATGGCTGAAGCTAAAACACCCAGCCTTGAAGATTGAAGCTGTGTTTTCTGCTACCATTGTGTGAGCAGCTGAATTCAAGGATTAACCCCAACTCCAGCGATTCTCAGCCTCTGCAAAGCCAGCACTAGCTGGGATGGGACTCGTCTGTGAGGGGCCTCTGAGGCCACACAACCCCATCCCCCCAGCACAGGGATAACTGACCCAATTCCCACTGCTCCAGGTTTTCCTTGGGTTTGTCTCCCTCTGTTTGTGCCATGAATTTTCCCAAGCTGTCTGTTGCTCACAAGTGGCACCACACTGATTTTCCACGGGCCGATTTCCATCTAATTGCAAGAACCAGGGAGGAAGAGGACAGGGTTATCACAGCACAGGGACACGGCTGTGCATCCCTGGGGGTCGTGTGCTGATGGTTTGAGGGGATAACTCACGACTTTGGTGCCAGGAACATCTCCCAGGGACATGAGGGCGTGCCAGGAAGGGAGAAGGAGGGTGGGGGATTAGGCTGACACACAGCACTGCTGCTCCGGGTTATTTTCCCTTCTTAACCAGGATAAATATTAACAAAGGAGGACAAGAGCTTTTGCAAAGGATTAAATAGCAAAAGCAGAGTATTTCACATGGCATTAAACCAGAGCATTTATCTTTTTCCTGCATATTCTTGGAATTTAGTTAGCAGAGCAAGGGGCAACCTCGCTCCTATGAAGAAAGATCTAAATCCCGAGTATCTACCAGGAAACTACTTCAAGGCAGAGAAGCCTCTTCCTCTGTCATTTGTTAAAAGAACAAAAAGCCAACCCCATGCAACATTCAGTTTCTGGTTTTATCACTTCTATTTTCAGTTAACACCTTGTAAATTCTACTCCTGCCAAAGCAGGACAGCAGCACTTCAGGTGAGCCAGAGAACAGAGAGGGCACTGGGAGAAGCCCAGAGCACCCCTGGGCCAGCTGTCCCTCTGTAACAGAGCCACCCTCACCCCGCCTCCACTCGCACAGGAAACTGAATTTCCATTTGATGTTTCCCCTGTGCATGTTCTGCTTTTATTTTAGGTTGTGGAGGAGAAGAAGGAAAAACACAAGAGAGGTGGCAGGCACAGCCCGGCCCAGCTCCCCCAGGAGGGAGAGCGAGCAGGGGACACCAGGGTGCTGCTGCTGTGCCCCTGTCACAGGTTTTATGTGTTCCTAAAACACACCCCCACACTGAACACTGGGGGACTGAGCAGCCCCAGCTCACCTGGGCCAGCAGCAAGAGCAGGGCTTGGTGGAGGATCCAGGCTGGTCCCTCACTGGCTCTGGGGAGGAGCAGGAAGCGTTGGCAGATCCCAGCTCTGAGAAGGTCCCAGGCACGAGGCTGCAGCAGGGACAGCACCCACAAACCGAGCCCAGCCAGGAGCTGCTTTCAAAGCCTCTCCCCCCCAGCTGGGTTTAGGAGCTGCTGTGGGTTAAACCCCCCAGGATTTGCTAACGAGGATCCACATTGGCCTGGACACCTCTAACCAGCCTCAGGTGAGGAGCCTGAGCTCTGCTGAGGGTGATGAGCTCTGCTGAGGGTGTGGGACAGAGCCCACCTGTGACCAGGATGAGGGGCTGCTCCCACACCCCCAGCTCCTGCGGGTGTTCTCATGGAGCAGAGGGATACACGGCTGCCCTCCAGCACATGGAAAATGCTTTACCTGGGACATGCCCAGTTCTAACCAGCTGATTTTAGGCTGGCTGCAACCCTTATCTGCTGCTCCAACTCATTAGCCACAAATCTTCATCCAGTGCCCCAACATGGCTGATTTGGAGGGTACCCATGGAAAAATCAGGGGGAAAAGCTGTTCAGGGGAAGAAGGAGGCTGTGCCTGTGAAGAGTCTCTCACCCAGCCACCCCCTCGCAGTGAGGGGAAGCGAGCACAGAGCATGCAAACCCAAATTTCCTCTTTCTGGAGATTTTTTTAGCATCCTGCTGGTTTTTTACACAGCACACGGGGATGAACTCTGTGATGTTGCTGCTTGGGATTTCCAAAGCACCGTTTCTCACATTGCTGTGTTTTTACACCTCCTCCCCAGCTCCGAGGGTGCCTCTGGGTGCCCTGGCTGAGCCCCCTCACTGTTCCCCATGTTCAGCTGGGCCTTGGGGACCCCTTGTGCCACAGGGACAGGCAGAAAGTGCTGCAAGTGCCTCCCTGCCCCAGGGCCTGGCTGGAGGGAGCAGAGAATGGAGTTCCAGCAAAGCTGCTGTGCAGTGGGGATGGGGAAGGGCAGGAGCTGGGGGGCAGCAGGAAAAAGAAGATGTGCACATGTGGAAGGGCTGGGGCTGCACCTTGTCCTTGCCCCGGTGTGTGCCATGGCCCAGAGATGGAGTTAAAGTGGGTTTTCCCACCTGGGAATGCAGCCAGAGGAAAAGGAGCATGATTGAGTCTTCCTGAGTGGGTGACAGGAGCCTCTGCCAACAGGAGAGGAAAGACAAGCTAGTATAAATTAATAAGAAAAGTTATTAAAATAAAAATATTACAAATTGTCACTTCTGAAGCATAGCAGGATCATGTCACGAGGCATTTTACTCCACTGGTTGGGGTAGATGCTCCCTCTCTAGAAGGAAGGAAGACATTTCAGTCTCCTTGGTGAGCGAACATACAAAAATAGACATGTTTCCTTTTGTAGCAGATTTTCTGTTTCTACCCAAAACTACTTCAAAGTTTTGCTGCCAGCACGTGTTGAACACCATTAATAAGTGTTCACACTTTGTACCTCAGCACTGGAAAAAAAACCAGCAGGGACTGCAGCAGATGTCATTTTACCTTTAAAATTAAATTTTAAAAAATTAAATTTAAAAAATTGAAATGTTTTAAATCAAGTAAATGTGCCTTTGGCATCTGGGATGGTACCTACGAACTTCTCCCACTTAGAGCTGCAGAATAATTCTTCACATGGAAGCCAAAGAAAATCCTGAGAGGGTTTGGGAAGAGATCTGAATTTCCTCTAGATTTATCAGATCTGGATGAGGTTTTTGTGTCTGACACATTCAGATAACATCACCTGTTTGGCCTGCAAGCAATTTTAAATTAAATCTACCTCCAGCCTCCTTAGTACCAGTTCTGGTATTACCAACAGCCCCAGATGTGCACAATGGGTAAGGACAGGCTTAGAAAAAGCAGCTGTGAGAAAGTCAAATTGGATCAAATGCAGGTAGTTCTGCAAAGGATGATTCATGTTGTATTTATAAAAGCAAAATGAAAAAGTTGACCCTGGTTTGCTGAAAGCCACTGACCTGGGACTTCCACCCACAGTGACACAGAGGCAGTGGCTGCACTGGGGGAAAGGTTTGGGAGCACATGTGTTACACCAGCACATTTCCTTCTGTCATCTGCAGCTGGGGAGGGTGGGAATCTCCAGAGGGCTTTCCTGGGAAGCCAGGGGGTGTTCCCCTCAGGAGTTTGTGGGAGGTGAGAGTATCCCCAGCGAGGGAGGCAGGTCCGGCGCTCACCGGGGCATCTCAGCACTGACCGCGTGCTTGGACACAGGAAGAGCAACACCCCCAGGTTTGTAGCACAGAATGAACACGATTTCTATTTATTCTTGGTGGTTTTGCACCTCCACTGGACAGGGCATGGTGCTTGCTGGGCAGCAGAAGAGCTGATCACCACCAAAGCCACACAGGTTTCTGCTGGAGAGATGCTCCAGCTCCTTCCAGTTCTCCCATAACTCTTGCTCTGCTCCACCCCTGTCTCCCAACAATGCTCCAACTGCGCCTTTCTGTCTTCCAGCTGCGGGGCCACGTCAGCTGCTGAACCCCTGTGCTGAGAGAAGAGGCTGAAATGCCACCCAAAAGGTGACAGAGACACAGCTCTGGTGAGGAAGTGTCCACTCGGGCACAGGGCGATGCTTTTCCCGGTGTGGATCCCTCCTGCCCATCCTGCAGGTGACCCCAGCAAGCTCTGACCCAGAGCATGAGCAGGGCACGAGGGCAGGACCTGAATTAACTCCCCCCACGCCAAAGCTCCCCACGATGAGCCGGTGAGCGGAGCCTCCCACACGGATTCCTGGGCTGGACTGTTCCCTTTGGATCCTGAGGCCACCCTGGCTGCAGGACAGGCGGGATGGACGTGTTATGATGCCGGGGCTGAGCACGGAGCCGGAGCACAACCATGAGCAACAGCTCCAACTGCAACGAGACAGACCTCAAGGCCTACTACGCCGTCACCTACACCATGATCCTGATCCCCGGGCTCATCGGGAACACCCTGGCCTTGTGGGTCTTCTATGGATACATGAAAGAGACTAAAAGGGCCGTGATATTTATGATCAATTTAGCCATTGCTGACTTATCACAGGTGCTGTCCTTGCCCCTGAGGATTTTTTACTACCTGACGGGCACGTGGGAGTTTGGAGGAGGCCTCTGCATGCTCTGCTTCTACCTGAAGTACGTCAATATGTACGCCAGCATCTACTTCTTGGTGTGCATCAGCGTGAGGAGGTACCTGTTCCTCATGCACCCCTTCAAATTCAGCGACTGCAGGCGTATCTGCGATGTCTACATCAGCATCGTGGGCTGGGTCGTGGTCTGTGTGGGCTGCCTGCCTTTCCCGCTCCTCAGGCTGCACCAGGATGATAAAAACACCTGTTTTGTGGATCTTCCCATCAAGAAACTCGACCTCCCCACCTCCATCACGCTGATGACCTTAGGGGAGTTGGTGGGGTTCGTGACGCCCCTGCTCATCATCCTGTACTGCTCCTGGAAGACAGTCTTATCACTAAAGGAGAGGAACTCTGCTTCCCGGGACCTGGGGGAGAAGAAAAAGGCTCTAAAGATGATCCTCACCTGCGCCCTGGTGTTCCTGATTTGCTTTGCACCTTATCACATCAGCTTCCCGCTGGACTTCTTTGTGAAAACCAGGCAGATCCGGGAGGGCTGCGTGCAGATCTCGGTGTTCCACGCCGTGGCTTTGTGCCTGGCCAGCCTCAACTCCTGCGTGGATCCCGTCATCTACTACTTCACCACGGATGAGTTCAGGAGACGCCTCTCCAGGCAGGATCTGCAGGACAGCATCCAGCTCCAGCCCCTCAGCTACGGCAGGAAGCACTCCAGGGACGTGCTCGGGGAGGACACCACGGAATACGAGAGCTGCCCTTCCCAAACAGCTGCCAGCACTTCCAACATTCATTAGATTTTGGCCTTTGCCACAATTTTTTTCCCTCAGGATGCTGCGAACAACAACTCAAACTTCTGCTTTCAGTGAGGGTTGGAATAAATAAACAATCCCTCCCCCAAAAACCCCAAACATGACCAAAAATGTGTTGATTTAATACTTCAGTTGCAAATTTTCACTGAATATAAACAGGAGCATTTCCATGCCTCAGCTGGGCAGCAGGAGGTCACAGACCCATGGGAGAGGTGACACTGTGCCCCACCCGTGGCATCACCCAGCCATGTCCTGGTCAGCAAGAAACAGCAAAGATTTTGGGGCCTTGCTGTGCAGGAAGAATTCCATCCTAAAAAGTACTGGATGCCACAATATTCTCTGTTTCTGAAGCACAAGACAATCCAGCAGATACTGCTTCTCCAGAAAGTGCCCAGAGCCTGCTCCAGCCACGCTGAGCATGGAGTGAGGAGCAGAAGGTGGCCCCAAAGGACTTCCCATTTAAGTAATTACTGAAGCCTCATTTTGGGGTGCAGCAAATGCCATCACCCCAAATCACACAGTCAGTGAAGCTTTCACACACTATTTTTCTGCCATCAGTTCCCACTTCTGTATGGAAAGACAAGGGTTGGAGCCATGCCATGAGTTTTGAGCCATGGGCTTGTGAATTTTGAACCACGGGGTTGTGCTTGGAGGGTATTTATTCAAGCCAGGTGTCCATCAAGCCTTTCAGGTCCTCTTTTCACCAAAAACGGGGCAAATTATTTCCCTTTCGCTGATAAATGACCCACAGCCATCACATCCACTCCTCATCAACAGCAGCAGGATTCAAACAGAGGATCCAAACCTTTCCCAAGTTTGCTGCAATGGGAACTCCCTGGAAGCAGAGTCAAAGGTGCCACGAGAGATTTTTAAGAAAGGCTCAAACATGGATGTATTTTTAATAATATTTGCTTTAAATTCAAACCACAGAACCTTCAAGCCTGACTTTGGTATTTTGTTTGCACCTTCTTGTAAAATGTTATTTTTCTGTGAACATTGGAAACATTACATTTGGAAGCGTAAAATACTGTGACAGTATTTTTTTTATTTATGCAAATGTTGTTTTATAATTTATATAAGGGACATACACATTGTAGGAAAATGATGTGAAAATGATGCTCCTGTCAGAACACAGGAAGTTTTCTTTTTCTTTTCAAAAACTCTTTCATATAATAAAAGAAAACTCCACCACCTCTTCCCTACAGGAATCTGAGCCAGTGCCTGATGGCTGAGCAAGCACTGATAATTCATGGAAACCACAAAGCACATGCAGAGTGATGAAAAAAATATTTATTTTTATATTTCCTGTTGTATATAATAAAATAATCATTTCTAAAAAACGTTTTTTAAATGAAATTCTTGGCTCCTTCTCCCCCCTGCATCAACAATACACACGAACATGTGGCAGCACCTGGGTTTGATGCCTCTTGGGCACCTGCAGAACATTTTAGATGCTTTTCTGAAATTATTTTACCCTTCTCACACTGGCGAGAAAAGCCAAGGGACAGGTTTCCCAGGATAATGGGAATTCCTCCAGCTGCAGGAATCCAGCCCATCCCTGTCCTTTCTGGCCCCCCTTGGAGGGGAGCAGGGTGGCCCTGTCCAACCCCCCCCAGAGTCACTTTCAGCTCCTGAGGGGAAAAAGCTGTTACATAAAGTGGTGTCAGAAGTTCAGAAATTGTTCAATGAGAGAAACCTCAAGCAGCTGAAGTTTTCCACCCAGAAAATCCCGTGGGTGCAGCAGCAGCGCCTTCCCCTCCTGCCACGGCAACGGGGCTTATTCAAATGAGTGTTAATTATCTCTTTTTACAGGAAGCTGGTGCAATGGCCGGGGCTGGTGACACGAGACAAATTCAGGGGACACCTCCCTGCCCTCCCCCAGGGCACCTCTGCTCCAGGTGGGATCTGCTCGGGCCACACTGAGGTCTCACAAACCCCTGGTGATGCTGCCACCAACAACTGGAGAATCAAGATATTAATTAGATTACCAAGAGGTGGATATTCATGACATGGGTATTTTTTCTGTGCCTCCGTATTTTCAGTGTCTCAGGATCCACAAGCTGGACTCAGTGATCCTTGGGAGCCCCTTCCAACTCAGAATGTTCGCTAAAATAATCTGAATATTCTAGTCTGCAGCACTGGAATGGGAATCTGAATGAGAATGGAACTGAGAATGAAAAACCCCAAACCCCAAAATATCCCCTTTATTCTGCAGGAAAGGCTTCCTCTGGTCGCAGCCCTCCCCCAGCGCGTTGTTATCACCGAGCAGCAAAGCACCGAGGTCTCTGCCAGTGCCCTCACCAGGCTGGCTCTGTGCTGAAGTGACAAGTGGCTTTTGGGCACAGAACCAGGTTTAATTCGTGCTGGGCCAAAAGGAAAGCCATTGCGGCAAGGGTGCAGCCTCAGGGGTGGTTTGAGGGATGCCTGGGGAGCTCGAGCTGTTCAGAACCAGCAGGGAGTGGTTTGGGAGGCACGAGGCGGGTGAGGGCGGCAGGGTCAGGGGGAAGCAGAGCTCCGGGTCTGCTCCGACCCTGCCCCGCTTCCATCGCCTCGCCGGCGCTCCCAGCCCAGCACCAACCTCTCATCCCCCTCGGGCACCGCCTCTTCCCCTGCCCCCGTCCCCGTGAGAAGACACAGCGGCTGCCTTGGGGTTTTTCTGAGCGTGCCGAGACAGCCCGCGGTGGGAGCGCGGCCCTTCCCGCCCTCCCCTTGCCTTGCCAAGGCGGCCGTGTCGGGATCGGGGCCTGGCCACCAGCCTGAACCCCCGGCGATCCCCGAGGTCTGCTGCTGATGAATTCCCTGCTCTAGTTCCATGTCGTTGCTGCTTTGAGCCAGCCCATGACGGCACCTTTGGGCCCCGGGAGCAGCCGCTTCCCTTTTCACCTCCTCCGCGGGATTTGTGCCCCAGCCTTGGGGGAGGTGACACCCCACAATGCTCAGAATCCCCAGCCACTCCTGCCCCCGAGCTGGGAGAGGGGCCCCGTGTCCTCCAACATTTCCAGTGCCCTCCTCATCCTCTGCCATCACCCCGAACCATCCATGGAATCCCAAAGAACTCCTTTCACCACGAAAGGGGCTGATTTACAGCTTCTCTTACCACAGCAGAATTTTTGTCCCCTCACATATCTTTTACCAGCACTGTTTTATTTGCTGTTTTGTCACATGGTTGCTCAACATCCTGAGCTGAGTCTCCGTTTCTTTGTAACTCGTTAGATTTTCCTGCTGGGGTTAAGGCAGCTTTGGCAGATTTCACTGCACTGTTTACCTCCTTTCCACTTTGCTGTTAAAAATGAGCCTCAGCCCCAGCCTGTTGGGTGTAAATGCACATCCAGAGCACCCCTGGCAGTGCTGGACTCTGTTCCTCAGACCTCAATAACTAAAAACAACCTCCAGAGAGTGACCCAAATATGAGCCCACCCCATCCAATACAAAAACAAAAAGCTAAAATCTTGTCAGAGATGTTTTGATAAAAACCATGACCAGAAATAAGCTGGGCCCCTCAGGGCAGTGCCTGGTTCATGCTGCCAGTTAAGTCAGGGCAGAGGAGCTGCAGCCTTTGGGGTGATAAACTCTGAGAATTTGATCTACACGATCTACAGCTGCGGCCAAAAAAATCTGATTTAGAAGAAAAGATTTGGTTATGTAAAGCCATGAGAACAAAATAATGGTGATAAAATGTAGTATTGTCACTGCCTCAGAGGGGAAGGCCTGGTTCTGGTTCCTGCTTCCAGCTCTGTTCCTGCACCTTGGGTCAGACCAACCCAGCCAGGGCCAGTGTTTGGTCTGGGCTACACAGAGGTGCCACCGTGGGCTTAAAGGGAGCGGGAGATTGAAAATCCTTGGATGTCAGGTACCTCCATGGTCACCACAAGGTTGAGCTCCAGTCATCAAGATGACCATTTTTGATGCCATTTTGCTCAAGTTTCCTTCTACTCCCACTTTTCCCCCCCTGAATTCAGGGAAGAAAATGAAAAGCCCAAGCAACCAGCAAAAGCAGGATGAACACAATGATGCAACCGAGTGCCATGAGGAGTTGTGAGCATGAACCACTCTTAACTCATCTCCCATTTTCCCAGTGGCCCAACAGTGCTGTGAAAAGGGAATATCTTGGTGAGGCTCCAGCTCATGGAGGTCATGGCTTTTACCACCCGCAACATCCAGCTTTGCCTCCCCACTTGTGCTCCCACAAGTCCCAAGGGAAAAAACTTATTTGAAAGATTTTAACCCACCCAAACTCTGGTTTTGGCTGACTCGTTTCCCTCGTGCTGTCAGATCAGCAGTCCTGTGATCAGTGCCATTATTTGGGACAAATCCACAGTCACAGGACACTGGATATTTAAGGGCAGGGTAACTCCCTGTGGTCACACAAAAGTCTGCACAGCTCCAGACAAAGTTCCCAGGAGACCTGAGTCAAACAGAAGCTGAAACTCAGAGAGCTCTGACGTTCTGGTTGAATGAGAAGCTTCTTATTTAAGTGAATCAACACAGACCATCCAAGCCCACAGCCCAGCCTGTTCCTGCTGCTAACAGCCTGAAAATCCTAAAGCAGCACCATCCCAAACCCAAAAAGAACAGCAGCACTGCCCACATTGGTGTAATGCTGCTCCTTGAGTTCCTTCACCCAAAATTTCTCCCTCTGGGCTCATCTGCCCCAGCCCAAGAGTCTCTCATGGAACTTCAAATCCGTGGTGAGATCTGGTTCAAATCATCACTGTGCTCTGCCATAAATCCCAGCTCTGCAGGCAAGGACACATCTTGCCTTCGAGCACAATAAACTTTTGGTTGTTTTTTTCAAAGAAAATATAAATGAAAACACAAACCCCCAAGAAAATCAAATGATATGAAGAAAGCAGAATGAAGAGTTTTGTGGAGGGAAACCATCAGCTGCACTGAGAAACAACAAACACTGGGAGTCTGCAAAAGGATAAATGCACGTGTTATCCAATATATCTGCAAATGGGATATTTGCTGGAGAAACACAAAGTGTTCCTGGTCTAGGAACCTGGTTGAGTGGGAGGTGAACTGGCAGGGGGATGGAACTAGGTGGGCTTTAAGGTTCCTTCCAACCCAAATCATTCTGGGATTCTAAAGGCTGGGAAGATCTGGAGCTCACTTTTTACTCAGCCAGCCACAAATTTGGTTTTCCCTCAATCAAGGGTCTTGATCCAGGGGGAGAACAGGGCCAGCAGGCAGCAATCCTGGGGTAAGCTGTGCTCAGCCACCTCCACCAGTGCAGCCTCACCACGGCAAACCCTTGGAGATGGGCGGGAAGAGAAGGAGCCGTGGCTCTGGAGCATCCAGAGGGATCCAGCGGTGCCCTGCGACTCATCACGGGAGCAGTGAGGGGAGCAGGGGGACTCGTCCCCACAGGAAGGCAGCTCATGGTGAGGCACAGATGGATCTGATAAGCACAGAGCCTTCCTGTGCCCCAGGGCTGCTCATGGGTGGGAAGCAGCAGCAGCCCCGCTCACCACGGAAGTGTCAGCCCTGGGTTGTGTGAAAGTCTGATCCTCCCGCCTGTTTGGGGTTTGTTTGGTCATAATATGAGGGGGCAAAGCTGTAACTGCTTCCAACTTCAGGCTGGGTGACAATGCACACTGGTAAAGGAAGGGTGGTCTGAAGTGGGGCTTCTATGTCACTCTTATTTAAAAAAAAAAAGTAAGGATTAATTAGTGCAAAGGGCTGAGAACATGAGATGACAAAAGCTACGACCACCAAGGGCAGAGAATTTGAAGTAGTGAATTACTTACCACCAAGTGACCACTGAGATCATCACCCCACAGAACCACACGCCCTCCACAGCCCTTCCCTCCCAAGGAATTTTGAGGCACCAGGTGGAAGGTGTAGGTTTATCCATAGAACCATGGAATGGCTTGGGTGGGAAGGGACATTTAAGGTGATCTCATTCCACCCCTGCCATGGGCAGGGACACCTTCCACTATCCCAGGCTGCTCCAAGCCCTGTCCAACCTGGCCTTGGACACTTCCAGGGATCCAGGGGCAGCCACAGCTTCTCTGGGCACCCTGTGCCAGGGCCTCCCCACCCTCACAGGGAAGGATTTCTTCTCAATATCCCTTTTAAACCTCCTCCATGCATGGATCTGTTCCTGATGAATCCCACGTGCTGACACTCTCATTCCAGAATAAAAGCACTGGGTTCCACACCAACAAGGGATTAGGTCTGGAGGAAGGAAGTTCCTTGTTCCAGAATCAGGTGTCCACCCATGGATTTAACCCACAACAGCTTTGAACATCAACAAGCCCCAAAATGGAACAGCTCAGGAGAACCCAAACGTTTCTGCAAGACACAAGCCACCATCCACAGTGAGAATGAGTCTGCAGCCAGGAAACTCACATTGACATCTGTTAAGGTGGAATTCAGGGCTGTCACAGCACAAAAAGAGAGAATATACATTTAAGCAAACAGAATAGTTGAACTATAAGAAATAATTTCCTTGGGAGGTGGAGCGGTAGGTGGAGAGCCTCTAATTACTCTTAAGACAGGAAATACACCCATCCTATTGCCTAGGTAATATCACAAATATATACTCTTAATGAAGAAATAATGCTAATGCAATAATGTCACTGTAATTATCCATATTGTAATTATTTTGGTGGCAGCCTGGAAGCTTCAATCAGTGCTGGCATTTGGGCTCTGTGCCACAGTTGGCAGCGGAGCCATCCCCCACCCGGCCTGGAATTAGGACAGGCAAAGCAGCTTTAATCCTTCCAAGCCTGACCTCGAGCTCAGCCCTCCCAGGGGGTAATTCAGCCACAAAGTGGAGGTTTGGAGGCTGCACCCCATTTATCTGGTCCTGCACAGCTCTGCTGAGACCCCACCTGCAGTGCCATGTCCGGTGCTGGTGTCCCCAACATCAGAAGGACATGGGGCTGTTGGAATAAGTCCAGAGGAGGCCAAGTTGTTAAGGGGACTGCAGCACATCCCCTTTGGAGACAGGCTGGGAGAGCTGGGGCTGCTTAGCCTGGAGAAGAGAAGGTTCTGGAGGAAGAGACCTTCCAGTGTCTGAGGGGCTACAAGGAGGCTGGAGAGGGACTGTTCATCAGGAAGTAGTGACAGGACAAGGTGGGTTGGGTTCACACTGAAAGATGGGAAATTCAGATACACAGAAGAAATTCTTCCCTGGCATAGGGTGCCCAGAGAAGCTGTGGCTGCCTCTGGATCCCTGCAAGTGTCCAGGTTGGACGGGGCTTGGAGCGACCTGGGATAGTGGGAGGTGTCCCTGCCTGTGGCAGGGGGTGGCACTGGATGAGCTTTAAGGTCCCTTCCAACCCATACAGCCTGGGGATGCTGGGACACGAATTCTCCTCAGGTCCGGGCTGTTCAGTGCTGAGATTTCAGCCATCACTCACCCCAGACTCTGCTGAGCACAGCTGCATTTTGGGGAGTTTTCCCAAGAACTAATGAAGTCCACAGGAGCCAGCCCCATCTTGCTGGAGTCCCAGCAGGCTCTTTGTCCCCCTGACCCATGCACAGACTCTGGGAGAGCTGCTGTGGGTGGGAGGTGACAGTTTCTCACTGCTGCACCGAGCACAGCTGTGCTGCAACAGGCCGCAGCACAGAGCTGAGCTTAGGGCCAGAAAAGCCTGGTTTAGACAAGCAGTTTATCAAGTCTGAGATGCTAAAGCTCCTTTTCATACCAGCCTCAGACCTCAGGGTGTTTTTCAAAGGTCTCCACGCTACCCCTATTTTTTTTCTCCGTATCTTCATCTCAAGATATATATATGCAAAGAAGTTCAATTTTTATCAGCAGTAAGGCTGGAAGAGACTGAAGTTCTAATTTAGACTATTATATACTCTAATGGAAGAGTCTGTCACCACAGCCACCCACACCTCAGCAGTCACACAGAGCAGCAGGTTCTGCAAAGGGCAACAACCAAAATCAACTGTGTTCTCAATAACGATTTCTCATGTGCTTTTCTGGTTAAAAAAAAGCCCAAACGAACTCAATGGTAATGCTGCAAGAGGAAATATCAAAGCACTGCATTGCCAGCTTCACATTGATAGAGGTATTTAAAATTTACATCTGATTTTTAATTTTTAATTTATAGGGTCAGAAAATGAAGCTGCCAGCTCCCCCAAGTCCAAAGTGCCTGCAGAGATCCTGCCGATTGGCCCGTGCCCACAGGATGCTTCTGCAGTAAACACAGATGTACATGAGGCTCTTACAGTAAATTAGTTTGCATTTGCATCCCGGCAGTGTCACCCCCTCAGTCACCACACCCATGCCTGCAGTACAGTTCCACTCAGATATTAACAGGGTTTTACACAGTTACAGTTGTTTTATAAAAATGTTCCTCACTATAGATACAAACGAAGCCAAGACACGAAGCACTAGCTGGAGGAAGCTTTGATCAAACCATTTTTAGGTTTAATTTTGGTAAAATAGCTGAAAAACTGTCTGTTGGATGAATGCCCCAAGTTTTTACCCGTTATACACACTTTACACCCAAGTGTTTGCTGCCTGTGCCATCTACTGGTGCAAAGGACTCCTCCAACTCATGCTCCCTCCTGCTTCTACAGCCCAGCTGAACACAGGAGCTGCTCAAAGCCAAACACAGCATTGGAAGATCCCAGGAGCACCTTAAAATTCCAGTATTTTGGCTTGGACACCCAGCCCCAGCCTGAAACGCTTAGGGATAGGTAACAAGCCCAGCAGAGCACACGTGTGACCAAACCCAGCTCCCTGCTCACCTCAGAGCAGGTGAGAACAATCTGTTCCTGCTGTCCCTGGCTCCCTGCCTGGAACATCCAATAACATCTTAAAGAATTGACTTCACTTTGTTCCAAAGGTACAGAAAGTGTTCCAGCCCATGTGGAAGCAGGTCCAGCATTCCTGGCTGGAGGTGCATCCACTGCATGGACACTCTGAGCAGGAAAGAACAACTCCTGGGGTTTATTTTCCATAAAATCACACCTCAGTGCTACAAGCAGATGCTTCTTGCTCTCCACAACCAACACATCTCCAAGTCCTTCCACTCAAGGCTCCCAAAAGAACCCATCCTGGGTATCCTCTCAGTCAGTCCAGAGGAGCAGGAAATCACCCCTTGTCCAAGGGCACAAAGTCTGGAGGAAAAACTTCCCAGCACAGCTGCTTCTCCCAGTAACACCTGTGAGTGAAGGAAACCTGGCTCCCAGTGACAGGAATTAGAGCTTTCTACAGCATTTTACTTCATTATATACTTCAATTTACTGAAATACTCTCCTACACGCACTATTTTAGAGCCAAAGCTCTGGTTTTGGGACACATCCTTGGGGGAAGAGCTGTGTTAGTTTCTGTGCTAAAATTCCTGTGTTCTCCTTTCTCCTGCAGTTTCCTGAGCAATGACAGAGCAGCAACTCCTACAGGCACCTCTCCCTCCCACAGCTCTCTGTGCAGAAATCCTGCTGCTTTCCTTCCAGCTGCACAATCCCAGGCACTTTCCAGGAAAGCCACAAGGGTTCAGCACCACTTTAGCTCTGAGCCCCAGCAGTTTCAGGGCAGGACTCTCCTGTATGAGCTTCCAGCAAAGCTCAGGGTCAGAGCTGAGGGTTCATTAACCTCTGCCCATCCCGATGTGCTGAACAGCCCCTCATTAACACCCATGAACAGCCTGGGACAAGCAAACCTTCAATCACAGCCTCATCACCAGCAATATTCAAATGAATTGTAAATACATCCTGCCCTTGCAGTGAACACCCCCCCAGGGGCAGATCCCATTTGGAGAGAGCTGTCTGTTCTTCCCCCTGTTCCTCGAGCTTGTCTGACATCACAAAGCATTTCCACAGCACCCGGAAGAGGAAATTCAGCTTCACAAGCTCAAAAAAAAGTAAGAAGGATAAGAGAAGAGCACTGCATGCTGCCCCAGGCCCACAGCATCACCCCCCTCATCTCTGAGCACCAGGAAATCACACAAACACCAAAAGTTTTAGAGAAACATTTATTATAGGGTTGCAGAATTTATGCCAATATAAAGTCCCTTAATAAAACTCTCAGGTTTATCAACTGCAGGACACTAACTCTTCATTCTCTTTAGACTGCAGCTTTCCAAAAAAAGGGAACAATGCTCTGACTGCAGCAGTAATGCTACTTGCTCATAAAAAGTTGATCTAAAAAGTTTATATAAGCCCAAGTAGTTCAAGTTTACAACTACAGTCACGTTCACAAGTGAGCTATACCAGAACAGACCCTGGAAATAGGAAGTTACAGGATAAACCAAGTCATAACCAAAAATACTGACAAGCTTTAAGAGCAACTCTATCTGAACCTAACAACTAAATGCCACAAAACCAAACTAAGGGAGAAGAACTCAACATAAGCTCAGGGAAGGTTCCAAATATACATATGAATTCAATACAGTAATTGCACAAAAAGAAACAGGGTAGTGTTAAAGGTTTCTGATCACTGAGCTTGGATTTTACATGCTGCACACATGGTCGTTAAAATAAACCTTTAATGAGCCAGATCAGGAAGGTTTTTGAGCCAGGATACGGAGTGCAGAGCTATTCTACAGAACTACACAAGATGTGCAAACCACAGATTATTAATATTAATCATTCTGTGAAAGTTAAGGTGAACATAACTGGTTCCAGCCAAGGAACTGGTTAACATTTTTATATATATATATTTTTCTGCCATTCCCAGATTACACTAAATCAAACACATTCAACAGATAAACTGATATTAGCCTTCTAAAAAAAAACCTTACTCAAATTTAAGTTTTACATGAGACAACTAAAAAGTTATACCAAGGATCAACGAAAGCTGAAATGGTGACTTTGTCTTCTGAAATACAAGCAATACACAGAAAATGCATAAGGCTTTTGATTATCACTGCACGGTTTAATTGCAGAAGTCGATGTCTAACGCTGACTTCTCCAAGAAGGTGTGACCTGGTCACCTCCCATCTGTCACCTTTCACTGCTGACAGATCTTTGTCTCAACCACGAAAGAGTTTTCAAAGTGTCTGATTGAGTGACAGTTCTCCGCTGCCCGTTTCTGCACACCTGGGGACGAGAGACAACAAGAGGCTGAGTGAAGGGATCCACAGCCCAGAGCAAGCATTGCCAGCTTTCCATCATTACAAGACACAACCACTCAGTGCTTTGTGTTTCTCCAGCCAGGAATTGCCACCAGAGCCTGCTATGGGCTTGTTTTGCATCCCAAATCCCTGGCCCAGTGCATTTGCACAGGGTGTGCTTTGCAGAGCACTTCACCTTGGGAGGATTTACCTCACTCCGGTTCTTCCTAACACTATTAAGGTGATTTTCTCTATTTTGGGACATGCCAGCACTGGGTCTGACCCAGGCAGTTTACCTGTATCAGCTGTGGCTCAGTAAGAGACAAGAACACAGCAGTCCTACCATCAAAGAGCTGCTCTGCTCAATCACTTCTATTTGCAACAATTCAGAGAAGATTTAGTTTGTTTAATTAGAAGAGAATTGTTCAGAGTAAGCAAGAGAAGCACCAGCTCTTTACCTAACCCCAGCAGGGCACTGCTTTGGTTTATAAACACCTAAAATCCCAGCTGTCCTTCAATTCCAAGGCATCAGGATGGAGGTGAAGTTTCCAACGTCCACCTAACAGGATGACCTGGGTTCCTCCCATGCCCTCAAGTTACAACTCCAGGGAATTGCCACAGCACCTGAGGTCAGTTTGATCTAACAGATGAACACACAAACTCCACGAAAGCTGAGAGCTGAGGCAGCACTAGCAAAATGAGAAGAAATGAGAAGACTTTCCCAGAGAAGTTACAGCAGTTTATCCACTGCAGTCTCATTTCTGTGCCATGGCTCATACACTGTGTGCTAGAAATGAGGTGGGGAAGGCAAGGCAAGACTTGCCCCTGAACAATTTTCTCCTCAGTTTGATTAGACTTCCCACCCTCTCCCCTCCACAGGCAAACAGGGAGAGAGTTACAGCACAGCAGCTGCACCAGGAAACATTTTCCATTTACCAGAATCCTTTTGTGCAAGTGCTCTGCAGGAATCTTTTGCTCTGCAGCAAAGATGTCAACAACATGTTAGAGCAGGATGATTTCAGGGAACATCATAAACACTCTTCACAGGGCTGTCTATAGACACAGCAGCTGTCAATTTAGCCTTGTTCCCAAAATCATCCTCACAACAGCTCAGTCACACGCCTCTGCCTCCCATGAGGGCAGCATTTAGTGTTCCTTCATGTGCCCTACACAGAAGCCCTTTGCTGCTCCCACAGAGGGAGCCTTCCTTCCATCCACAACAGGATGTTGTGCGCAGCAAGCAGCAGATGTGGCTCCTGATGCTGCAACTGGGCTGAGGAAACTCTTGCCTAAGAATTTGGCAGCCAAACCAGAGCACAGAGTCCTGACAAACCAAACATTTGCATTCTGAAAGGCTCTAACTGACAAAGGATTAGCTCACTGTGTTTGGTGGGAGCAGCAAATATGAAATGCTTTGAGCTACAGTGAAGCAAAACTCACAGCACCAGATCCCTGCCCCTCAGGCCTCGTCCCAGTAGGTCAGAGCATGGACACCTCAGCTCAGGCCCTGTCACAGAGTGGCAGGGGGTGGCAGGAGCACACAGGCTATAAAGAACCAGAGCTCAGCAGTTCCTCTGGAGTGTTCTTCCTCTTTCAGAGAGGAAGTCTGGGATGGCCGGAGCTCACTGCTCAATTACTTTTTTTTTCAGAGCAAGTAAAGCAGAAGAAAATGTTTTTATTTGGTGCTCCTGTAACCCAGTTTTAGATAGGACAGGGACGGAATGAGCTGCGCCTACAGAGACTCACATTATCTGATGGATTATATGAATTTTGGGGTCAAACTAACTTATAAGTTCAACCAAAAGATGGAACAGAAACAGACTTTAATTTGGTTTGGGCATGTAACCTGTAATTGCGTAACTGAAACTTTCTCAGCATGTTCAAGTGACACTTCACATTCAGACATGAAGGGAGGGGAAATACCCAGCAGGGCCAGAAGTAGCCTCAGCTTCTGCTGAGCACTCAGATTCCCAAGACTAAAAACTCCCCAGGTTTAAGTATTTACCCCTTCCCTAGTTAAACAAAACATTTGCTTTTTCCTGCGGGGAACTTACCCATGATTTGGTCTCTGCGCTGAAGCCTGAAGGTCTCTTTTCCCACACAGAGCTGGTAGATGAAGATGCCCAGATCAGACACGTTATCAATCTCCTCTGTAACCACCATCTCCTCACGCACCAGGTACGTCTGAGGCAGGTAAGAGCCAGTCTGGAAGAGACAAAACCTGCAGGTACAGACTGCTGCTTACCACTACATTTTACTCTTTGCTTTGGAAGGGATTCAAGCAGCAGAGTTCAGCTTTCCTGATTTTTAATATCAAGATACGCTGAGCTCAACCAGTCACATACCAGGGAAGTTAAAAACTGACAGAGGCCATTTCAAACAGCTACAGTTACATCCAAACAAAGCACAATTAACCTCAACTCTGCAAGCCTCACGTGAAGCAAATGTAAATAGAACCTGATCAGGTTTATCTGTATACAAAATTTGCAGCTATAAGACAAACAAAATATTGTGAAAGACTCCAGGTTAGAGGCAATGTATTTCTAATATAAAAAAGGCAGGGCAACCTACAAAAGGCTTCACCAGATGCTCCCAGCACTACTGAAACAGCTTCCTACCCCTCAACTCCTAAAACAGGGGCAGGGACATACATTTACAGCTTGTCTTCATGGGGCTAAAAAAAATAATGCAACAAGCTAAACTAGACCAGTGGTCTATAGAACCAGATGTAAGAGAGTCAATGATCTTTTTAAAAAGTCCATTTGACACATGATAGCCAAGTATTGCATTTAACTGGGAAGCAGCAGCAAGCTCTGTTAACTTGACCCATAAATCATCTTGGAAAAACACCAGTTTTAGTCACTGAAGAGTCAAATGCTTGTGGTGATCTCATAACTGCAGTGCCAATAACTGGGGAACAAGTTCACATTGTTCTTTTCAGCAAAACCCTCACGGGGCGAGCGAGCTTGCTGGGAGTAACTCTCAGGTTTAGGCTTTCAATGATATTTGGAGCTTTATCAAATTCCTTTCTAACAGCTAAATTTAACCTTATCTGCTGGTTGCTTTCAGCTCTCATAAAGCCAGGTATTAATAAGAGCATTAGGCATGAATCTACTCAACATAATATACACTGACAGCTGGCCTTAACTTCAGTGCAGTGACTGAGCCGGGGGATTATGGACTTTGATGGAGGGAGGACTGTTCTAGCAAGGTCCTGGAGTTCAGGAGCAGCACCCAGCACTCTTAGCAAAAGGCAGCCTGTCAGCAGAACCCAGCAGCAAAGCTCCCACATACCGCCAGCTTGGCGAAGAGATCCATCAGATTCCTTGGAGGCATGACTATGGAAGTGTTCAGCGGGATCACGTAGCAGTTCCCCAGCTGCAGGTCGAGATACGCCGTCAAAAGCTGTTTTAAAAACAAGTTTTCAATTAGTCAGGGGGCCTTTGATTAGCAGAACACAATTCTACCAGGAGCAAGGCAAGCTAAAAAAGCTGGAGATCACTCACAGCTACTACAAGAGTGATGCATTTAGGAACCACCCAGTGTAAGAACTGAGCTGTTACCGCTTTGGTAAACCAAGTGGTTACAGTAGTAGTTCAAAAAACTTTTGCAGATAAGAGAAAGCTGAATAGAAAAGCAGCTTCTGCCACAATTGTAAAGGAGTACAGTTTGTACTAACACAGAGGAAGTATTTGGGAGTATGATCTCAGAACTGAAAAGGTCTAATTAAGCACAGTGCAAACAAAAGGTATCCAGCTGCTGATAAACAATCATTCCCTTTAAATAGTTCTTCAGGAAAAGTGTTAGTTCCTACAAACATCTCATCAGCATTGCCACTGAGCACAAGAACTGCAGCAACCAGAATTATCTGTTTATTCTATCTGCACTGCCAAGGCTGGATTTACAACCAACCTCTGAGAGCTTTTACAGCTGACTGAGGATAAATGTTAACACTATCAACACAGCTTTAATAAAAAAGTCAAATGAAAGCCATCCTCTCCTCTTCACCTTACAGAAACTCCATGCAACTACACAGCATTGTCAGGTTCCAAGTTTCAGCTGCCTGAAGTGATTTTTCAAGGCCCTTCTCCAAGGCCCACACCTGTTTGCAATTCAACATTTTGCTGTGACATTGTGCTGAGTCCTCAGTCCCTTAACTCACATTTATGCTATTCCCCATTTACATGGGATTCTTGACCAAACAGCCAGTGGCACTTCCAGATATCCCACAGGCACCAGTAGAGCTGCACAGCACTGAGACGCATTTTTCTGGGAAACAACTCAGAGTTCCTACCCACAGTGACTGTACCGCCACTGCAGAGTTAATCCCACTGTTACAGGGTTCACAGGGTCAGCTGTGCCACACTTAAACCCAAGGAGCACTGGCGCTGACAGCGAGCTCTAAAGCCCCGAGCGCAATCCCCGGGGCTGTGCGCGCTGCCCCCGCACACTGACCCTGTCGAAGTCGTGCACGATGGCGGCGGGGTCGCTGTCGGAGAACTTGGGCACGGGCACATCGATGATGGCGATGTTGTCGTCCTCGCGGATGTCGGCCTCCTCGGCGATGGGCAGGAAGTACGGCTCCACCGCGCGCTCCCGGCCCTCGTTCTCAAAGTAGCACATCTCCCCACGGTACACCTTGTGCTGGGACACGAGCAAGGGCAGTTAACTCACAGCAAAGCAGCTCTAACGCTGCATTTCTGTGTGTCGAGACTGAGCACAGCTCTGTCACACCCAAAAGACACACGGTCTTCGTGGCCCCGTGATCCTTCTTTCCCCTTCATCTTTCCAGTCTAGTGATAACCCATTTATACTTTTTAATCAATGCTGTTTAAATAAAAAAGAACTCTCGGATTACCTTTGGCATGAAGTACTTGTAGATGCAGGCTCCACCCACAACAACCCCTGCCAAGATGAACGCCAGGCCCAGCAGAGTCAAGAGACATCTTCCAGATGAGTTTTCAGCCCTGTGTGTGGCAACTTCTGGGTCCTTTAAATAAAGAAAGGTGAGAGCTTAGAAAGGGCAGCTGCTCTGTATTTGAAGTGAGTTGTTATCAACTGCTTCACTTTGACCCACTGTCTTCTATTTCTCCTAGGTGTGGGAATTACAAGTCAGCATCATAAAATAAGAAAACACTCACATGAAATGTTACTGCATCAGATTAAGACCAGTTTTCAAACAGCACCAAGAGTATTTTACGAGTTAGAGGATGTTTTCTAGACAAACCTTTGTCCAGGAACTATTTGCGTTGTAAGAAACTTAAATAACTGTAACAAAAGGTACTGTGCTGCAGTCACGTTCTAGTACAGGAAAGCAGGATTTGTAGATCAAGGTCATTAAAGGTACACAGAGTCTTCAGGCCTCTTCCCAAAAGCCTCTTTCCCCTCCTCCTCTCGCTATCACTTGCATTAACATTACTTTTCCTCCCAAAGCTGGATTAACAGAAGAAGCCAAGATGCAATTTTGTCTCTTGGCTGGAGAACAGACAACTGACACGAGTCACCAGGTTTTGGAACTTTTAATATGCACAAGCAAAGTCCATTATGAAAGAAAACCACTCGTCAGCTTAAACACAGCTTCCAATTATGCCAAATAAAAACAAGTCCCTGTGGCACATCCTACCCTGCAGCCTCAAAATAACCTCTCTCCTACCCAAATCCCAGGAAGTTTTGTTTCCAACAGCCTGAAACTTCCCTCTTTAGCTCAGCAGCTTGTTTTCCCCCACCCAGTGTTCTCTCAAAAGATGACTGCACCCAAAGGAAACTACTCTCAGGTGGTGGTGAGTTGTGCAATCCTCACTGCAAAGGCAGAGGTGGCGTCTGAAAGGAAAGTTTAACCCTCCAGAGCTCCTGCAGCACCTTCCCAGACTTCCAGCTGCAAGGCTCAGGCAAGCCAACTGAAGAGAACAGCAGAAGTACTGTCAAATACCAAACAATCAGAAGAGACATTCCCTCCTGGAATCACACACTGGGCTTGAGTCTTTAAAAGGAAAAAACAAAACACAAAAACAACCACCAAACCCTAAATGTTTAGATAACCTCTATATTTGGTCAAGAATGTCCCTTTAATGATTCCTGACTCCAGGATTTAATAGCTTGCTTTCAAGATCTGCTCTTTGTCCTGGTCAGGAAGGAAGAAAATTGGATTTCACAGTAAAAGAGCTTTTCCTTTGAGGTATTCCCAGAATCAGTGGCTGGGTTGGGCACAGCAGCTTCCACGGCCTTTCTTTATTTGGGTCCTGCAGAACACAACACATTTAGTGACCTGTGCTCCCAACAAGCGCCAGCATTATCACTGAGGCTGCAATATATCCATGCTCAGCAAGACGCAGCAGCATAAAAGTCAAAGCCATCAGTTATGCAAGTGCTGAAACAAACCCCAAGCTGTTTTGTGAAAGTCAATACTCCCACATTCCACTCGCGCATCCTCCAAACACAAAAATGTTGGTTCAGCAGGACACAAGCTGCTACAATTGGCATGTGAAGCATTTGTTAAAAAAGAAACAAAAACTACAAAAACAAAGCCAAACCCTGGTTTCAAGTCAGAATGATGCCACATTTCTATGGCACTGTGTGAAAACCATCTTTCAGGGTTAAGCAGCTGTAAGATGGAGATTAATTCTGTTCTCTCCATGTTCACCTCCACCTTGGAGGTCCTTACTCATCCAGCCTGTCCCTACTTGAACACACCAGTCTGCACCAGTTTTGGCACTCCAGCCATCCCAGTGCAGGGATGATGTCGACATCTAATTAGCTACACTTGCACTGCACGTATTTCAAACAAAGCAAAGGTAGTTCAGCATATTAAGCAGCAATGTGGGCAGCTGAACCTGAGAGGAAAGAGTTGACAGAGCTGCTAAGGGAACACAATAGGAAGATTTTGCTCCAGCAGGTTACAAAACCTCTGCACAAAAGTAACAGATAAAAGTCATCAAAAACCTACAAAGAAAATGCAGTTCTAAGCTGTAACAAGCAAAGCAAACGAGGGATAAGAGACAAGAAGAAAAATCACTTGTTTTAACACTGCTGACAGCCCCAAAGAACCTGCAGGGAGAATTTTCTGCAAGCTCAAGGGTTTTGTGCAGATACTCCAGGGGACTTTTATTGTGCTGTTTCAGCCAACATTAGCCTTTAAGCTTGTTTGCTCTGCACAAATATTCCAGCAAAAGAAGACATTAACAACCACTCCAACAAGTTTGTCTTGGAGTAAAATTATGAACTTGATGTTTACACGCAATTCCAAGCCCTGAAGTCAGAATGAAGAGTTGTTAAAAACCCATGTACGTGTGTGCAAACACACAGGATATTCCAAATCGAGAGGAGCAGCTCTCATGAGAACACAAAAAGGGGTGTGTTTATTAGAACTATTCCAGTCAGAGCTTTCACAGTACAGGGCTAGTAAATGTATGTATAACCAGTTGCCTCAGGAGTAGCTGAGGAGTTTGTCCCACAAGAAATTGGCTGGGCTAATGACATCTTCAAATTTTAAATCCTTTATCTACCCTGTTTTCCTACTTTCTCTCCTTTTGATCCTGTAAGACAGTGCTACTATATTAAATGTGCACACATCAAACTCTGACAGCTCAGAAGAGTGCACTGAGCAGGAAAATCACTCTGCATCCCTTCTCCTTCCAAAGGGAGGCTATTTCAGGTGAGGTTGTGTAGGCTGGAAGGGAAGCTGCTTTCCTGATTACAGCTTAGAAGGGGGAAAAAAAAAAGAAAAAACAGAACTAGAGTCCAACTCCACAAGTTTTGTTGTTTTAAAAATTTTCTTACTTTCCGATAACAAACAAACTCAGCCCAGGCCATCTTCCCCGTCTAGAGCCACTGATGTATTTACCTACAGGCTGAGCTTCTCCATCTGCCTAAAACGCAAGACACCTTCAAAACAAATTTCCCACAAACTGGGAAAGTTCCACGCAAGCCAGCGACGCGCAGCTCGTTGCGAAGGAAAAGCCAACCACAGGGTGCTAGCCTGGGTTTCTATTTAAAACCCTTTATGGCAGGTTTCTTAATTTAAGCGCGACACCGACGCCTCACCGCAGCTGCCGGGAGGCTCCGAGCGCCGCCGGCAGCGGAGGACNTCCCAGCTCCCTCAGCCACTCCTGGTGCTCCCTGGGCACCTGTCCCAGTGTTCTGCCCCCTCCATGGAAAGCAATTCTTCCTCATGTTGAGGTGGAACTTGTTACGGTTTGGTTTATGGCCACTGCTCCTTGTCCTGTCGCTGGCACCACTGCACAGAGCCTGACACCATCCTCTGGCACCCCTTGGAGAGATATTGGTATGGATTGGTGAGATCCTCTCCAAGTCTTCCCTTCTCCAGACTAATCAAGCCCAGCTCCCACACCCTCTCCTCATCAAGGAGATGCTCCAGACTCCTCATCATCAGCCCGCTTTGTTTGCCTGGAAGGCGCCGGCCGAGCGCTGCCCGCGCCGGGGGGGGACCTCCCTGCGCTTCCCTGGCCGGCCCAGGGCCGAGCTGGGAGCTTTAAAGCGCCGTCAGGAAACGCGGCGCTGGCACGGGCCCAGCTCGAGATAAACACCCGGTGCCGGCGCTGGCCCGGGGGTGTCACGGGACATCGCACCGCGACGGGGCTGCGGAGAGGGACAACACCGCGGCACCAGGGTCCCGCAGCCTCTCACGGCTGAGGGGAGACGCTCCCGCAGCCCCGGGCAGGGCGCGGCGGGGCAGCCGCCACAGCAGCGCGAGC
>VZRS01007514.1:201811-222894 GCA_013398055.1 Ifrita kowaldi
CCTTTCCCAGCTCCCTCAGCCACTCCTGGTGCTCCCTGGGCACCTGTCCCAGTGTTCTGCCCCCTCCATGGAAAGCAATTCTTCCTCATGTTGAGGTGGAACTTGTTACGGTTTGGTTTATGGCCACTGCTCCTTGTCCTGTCGCTGGCACCACTGCACAGAGCCTGACACCATCCTCTGGCACCCCTTGGAGAGATATTGGTATGGATTGGTGAGATCCTCTCCAAGTCTTCCCTTCTCCAGACTAATCAAGCCCAGCTCCCACACCCTCTCCTCATCAATGAGATGCTCCAGACTCCTCATCATCTTTGTGGCCTCCACTGGGCCATCTCCAGCAGCTCCTTGTCTTTCTTGTTCTCAAGAAGCCCAGACCTGGGCACGGCCCTCCAGATGTGCCTCAGAAGGGAGAATGAAACACTTAATACATTAGACTGTGTGAAAAAATGTGCTCCTTCATATGGATGGAAATCTGTGTCCGTCTCACTAGAATTTGGCTTTACAGCTCTACAAAGAAATCTGGTTTGAATCTGGTGCCCACACCACGGAATCCTCCCTCGCAGACAGCTGTAATTAAACAGAGCTGAACACTTATGCAAATATTGCAATAAGTAATTCTTCTAAGTGTAAACAACATGCAGTGTGTATTCCAGCATTCAAAGCATGTTCCTGTTATTCCACAGATGGAATACACTGTGTTTCCTTTCAAGATCATAGGTTTGATATTGCTGCCTTTCATGTTTGTAAGAATTTTGACTTTGACTTCAGTCAGAGAAGAACAAAGTGTTTTATGTCTATTTAGCCTGACTTGTTCTAGTAACAGAAAACACTTTAACTTCATTTTACCAAGAAACCAGTGAAAAATCAATTTTCATACTTCCTAGCTTTAGCATGTTGGGAATAAGTCAAGCTCTACTCTCAAAGTCCCTGGAAGACAGATTTAGCACAAATGAAGAAGTTTCCTGTATGGCTAATGCAATATTTGTGCTCTCCAAACTGGCAGTTGATAAATGCTATGAGTAGTTTTTGGTATCTTAATCTAATGTAATTACTTCTTAAACAAATTGAGTTTATCTTCCAATTACCCAACACCTTTATTTAAAAAATAAGACTGAAATAAAACTAGAATAAAACACAAATAGACCCTTGCTTTTTATCAAGACTAGTATCTGTACATCCCAGCTGCCTCACTGTCCATGTTCTGTTGCAAGGGGTGGACACACCTGGAAATATTGTGCTCAGAAAATAAAGAAGTTAAAGAATAGAAGAGGTTTTTTTATATTTGTCTGCACTCAAATTTGCAAAACTGGAATTTTCATATTGTTTGTCGTGGATTTTGTTTAATGTGCATTTCTGTAGTGTTTGTGACAATAATCTGTCTTAACGTGTTCAAAACTTATTTAAAATGTGCAGTGTCTGGGGGAAAGTAATTCCAATATCATCAAACAGTTTTACACATCTGATGCTGTCAGTTCAGTCGGTACCAACTCCTTCCAAACACATCTCCTCCTACAATAATCCGTGTTTTGTAGAATACCAGGTTGGGAAGACATAGGAAAACTCAGGGGTTTTTTCCATCTAGAAATCATCAGACTGTTTGACTGAATAAATATTAGAGAACCCCATGGGTGACTCCCCCACTTCACCCCTAAAATGCTTTTTCACCTTAGTCCTGGCCCAGTTTTCTGTCAGACTTTTGCCATGTATTGATTGCAGTTAGGCCTGGAAATCCCAAGCCATCTAAAGAAATCATATCTCTTCTTCTTTTGAATTCTGCAATATTGCTGCTTTTCTTTACCATTAAAATACTCTGGGGTTAATTTACTGGTATTTATTCTGAGATGGTCTTTGTCACCTTGGCAGGCAGGAGATTATCCCCTGATGCTTAATTATCTTTGCAATCCTTCTGGTGTCTGTAAAATTAAAGCAACACTGCTTTAAAAAAATGACAAATACATGGAGCAAGTTGTCTTAGAGATGGGAGAAATTGGGCCAAAAAAAAAAAAAAAAAGGAGAACTGGAATGCCGTGGTGGCTGTGATTCTGTTACCTTTACCCACAGAGAACAGAACTGTTTTTCTTAGAAGTGCCACTAAACCCCAACACCTCCCTTTTAGCAGTAGTGATGACATAAGGAGCCCAGACAGTCTAAGAATATTAAAGACCAGGCTTTGCAAGGTGAGGTTGTACCTTGTATTGCACCAGGCAGTGACTCAGCAGATAATCCCACTGGAAGCTCTTTTTTGAGCAATCCTAAATTAATTTTTAACGTGTAGGAGTTTTTTAACTCTTCTAATACACTTTTTAAAAACTCCAGCCTTAAGATGTGTTCACATTTATTCTATCTCCTCTTTTTTTTCTGTCAGGAGAACACTTCCTTACCTTCTGGGAACAATGGGATGTTCTGTTTATCCTAGTTTTTGAAGTGAAGTATTCTCCCGCTTTGAAGTAGAAGGTGCTGTGTGTGTGCATAATTCCGACTCGAGTATCTTGTCCTGGCTCAAACAGAGCTGGGAGGAGGAGGAGGCTGCAGGCTGGCAGGGCATGTGAGCACATGTTCTGCATTTCAATGGTCACTCACAGCTCCTTAAACCTGATTAAGTGTTTTGTTAGACCTAAATCCATGCGCAGAGTTCAGCGCTGAAGTGTAAATTCACTTAGCTGAGCTTCACACCCTCACCGGCACTGCAGGAGCTCACAGGGACAAGGACTCCCAGAGCTCCAACCTGGACTCAAGGTGTAAAGAAACAGTAATTAATACAAGTAATAATTAACAGTTTTAAGTATACACTTTATCCAGCAGTTGGGTTTTTTATGAGCAGTGTAATTACTGACAGAAGTGCCATTAAAGTAAACAAGTGTGTCATGCAGGGCTGTTAAAAATGAAAGAGAAATGACAAACTCTCTCCTTTGCAAAAGACCTTCTCCCAGTTTGACATTTTATATTTATCCAGATGTCTGAAATTCTGCTTTCTGCCTCCAGTCCTTTCCCAGCTCTCTTGCTAAGCATTCCTCCCTCACCACCTCCTCCCGTTTTCCCTCACTCTCTAGCTCTGGTATTCCATTTCCATTCCTTCCCTAATCGGTGACCTGGGACCTCTTTTACCTTTCTGCCTTTTTCCTAAGGCTGTTGATACTGAATCCATCTGGATTTCAGACCACAAAACTGCAAAACTGGGAGCTGCCAGTGTAGACTTTTGTGGAGGAAAGATTTTCCCACCAAATTTGGGCCCTTGAGTGGGGATCTGTGTGTCTGGAGAGGAAATGTTGTTTGCTCCGCTGCCTTCCCCTACTGCCTGGCAGGCTTTTCTCCGCTGCAGCAGTGTTAGATTAGGATCTGTGGCAAAGAAAACACATATTACTCACTTCTACTGATGCCTTGTTACAAAACACTACAACAGGAATGTTGGTTATGTGGAGAATTGCCTATTTCCATGCAGGGAGAAGTCAGGAGTCCCTTTTCTCTGCAGTGTCCAGCTGTGGGAGGGATGAGAAGAGGGAGCCTGAAGAGCACAGAGATCCTGTTGATGTGGTCAGGTCAGTGTTGAGGAGACCTCACTTCCCACACAGCCATTGCCTCACAGAGCAGAATTCCACAAGAAATTCCAGTCCTCTGGAACATCTGCCAAGCGAGCAGCACGCCCAGAGTGATCAGCAGCCCCAGAGAATGGAAGGGCCAAATGTGCCTGTGGTGTAACTGCAGTGAAGCAAGCAGAGATCTGTCAGGAACCCAGAGTCCTGGCAGGTCTGTAGCAGCATTGCCACACTCTGCTGCTGGAGGAAACCCAACAATCGCTCAAAGCTCAAAGTGCCACCTACTGAACTGGCCAAATAGACGTTTTTGGACAGAGATTCATGTTTGCCTTGGCACTGGGGGGTGGCATCTGGGATTCCCCCGTTTTCCTTTCAGGCATGCTTACCCCCAAACCCACTCCAGGAGTTCTCCCTCTGGCCAGGTGGGCTGGCAGAAGCTCAGCTCTCCTGGGGCTGTCATAGGGGAGGGTATGTTTTTGTTTGAATGGGGGCTGTTAGCTGTTGGACACCCTAAATGGACAAGTGCTGAAGAAAACCCGCCCCTTCATCCTTGGCATTCTTCCTGTCTGCTGATCCCTACTTGAGCAGGAACTTCAGTGGCTCTGCCATCCTGCTGGAATGCTGCACATCAGGAGAGCCCACATTTCCCCATGCAGCCTCCTCTCAAACAGCCCAGGCTTGGCCCTGCTGTGACCAAGTCATGTTTGAGCTCGGTTTAGCGATGAGTGTGGACGTTGGGATGCCTTGTTCAGCTGTGCTGTCCAGAACGCGATGCTGTCCCTGCCCTGGGCCGGGTGAGGATGTTCCCAGATGCACAGGGCTGTGCTGGCAGAGGTCCCCAGTGCCCTGGCAGAACTCTGCAGTGACTGGTGAAGCTCGTTCAACTTGTTCCCTGTGGGTTTGCTCTGCGCCTGTCGATAGGGCCGTGCCCACAGGGACAGCTCTGTCCTGCCTTAATGGAAGTAGTACCTATAGAGTTGGTGCTCCTGGACTTGGGAAGGATTACTGGGAGCTCACATTATCAATTTAACATCCATTAAGTCTTGCAGTGAGTCACAGGATCATTAAGGTTGGAAAGACCTCCAAGATCATCCAGCCCAACCTTTGACCGAGCACCATCATGTCAAATAAACAATAGCACTGAGTGCCATGCACAGTCATTTCTTTAAGACCTCCAGGGATGGGGACTCCACCACCTCCCTGTGCAGCCCCTTCCAATGCCTGACCACCCTTTCCATGAAGAAATTCCTCCTGATGTCCATTCCTCCTGATGTCCAACCTGACACAGCCTGAGGCCGTTCCCTCTCCTCCTGTCCCTGTTCCCCGGGAGCAGAGCCCGACCCCCCCCGGCTGCCCCCTCCTGTCAGGGAGTTGTGCAGAGCCACAGGGTCCCCCCTGAGCCTCCTTTGCTCCAGGCTGAGCCCCTTTCCCAGCTCCCTCAGCCGCTCCTGGGGCTCCAGCCCCTTCCCCAGCTCTGGCAACATAAAAAGGGAAAATTCTTTAAGAGAAAAAGAANCATCCAGCCCAACCTTTGACCGAGCACCATCATGTCAAATAAACAATAGCACTGAGTGCCATGCACAGTCATTTCTTTAAGACCTCCAGGGATGGGGACTCCACCACCTCCCTGTGCAGCCCCTTCCAATGCCTGACCACCCTTTCCATGAAGAAATTCCTCCTGATGTCCATTCCTCCTGATGTCCAACCTGACACAGCCTGAGGCCATTCCCTCTCCTCCTGTCCCTGTTCCCCGGGAGCAGAGCCCGACCCCCCCCGGCTGCCCCCTCCTGTCAGGGAGTTGTGCAGAGCCACAGGGTCCCCCCTGAGCCTCCTTTGCTCCAGGCTGAGCCCCTTTCCCAGCTCCCTCAGCCGCTCCTGGGGCTCCAGCCCCTTCCCCAGCTCTGGCAACATAAAAAGGGAAAATTCTTTAAGAGAAAAAGAAGACAGAAGGAGAACTCCTAAAACCCCAACAGTTGCCCAAAGATGCAGCTCTGGAAACAGCCAAGGAAAGGAGAGCCCTGCCTCGGTCTGTTTACATCCCTGTGTGTTCCATGCACACCACCTGCACACGGAGCAGCTCCATCTGTTAATATGACATTAATGAAGGATTTATGGCCAGACCACATTCCAGCTGGAGAATTTTCTTATGTACGAGGTGCTGTAATTAGGCACCGCTAAGAGGCTGTAGAAGGTTTTGGAGCAGGGGTGAAAAAACCTTCTGAAACCAGAAGGTTTTTGGTCACAGGTGAATCTTTCAAGGGCTTTAGCAGAGCTCTGTGCATCATCCAGAGCTGGATCCGAACTGGGATTGGGAGTCTCCAGTGAGTAGAAAAGGCATAATTCAATTATAGAGAGACCTTTTCTACAAACTTCATTAACACTGACAGAAATCAACCCTGGACTGTGACTAAGAACATGTTACCAATTTTTGTAGCCAGCTTTCACCTGAAGAAATAATGCAAACTTTGCAAATTAGAATTACTGATGGAAAATGAAGCTGCCTTCACCCTCATCTACTCCTGTGGGTGCTTTTTTTTTAGAATACAGGTGTCCCTTTTCATCTGCGCGGCGCCTGTCAAAAATAGCAATCCCGCAGAACACCTGTGCTAACAGAGCTGGAGTACAAATCTTGTCAGTTAAAGAGATTTATGGGGGTTTTTGTGAAGTTGTGCAGGTTTTCTGTTGAGCAGCAGAGGTGGCAGTGGTCTCCTGTGGTGATGTTTATCTGTGAGCCGAGGTCTGCCAGCTCCGAGAGGCAAAGCCTCAGCAGGGTGCGGTGGCTGCTGCTGGGGACGGAGCCAGCTGGGGGGTGACACTGCCAAGCCTGGCCCGGGCTTCCTCTTCTCAATGCAGAGAGCAGGAAGCCTCTGATCTGAGCCACGAGTTTCCTGTGTGCAGTGCAGGCAGGAACAGACGTGGTCACACACACGCACAGGCTCAGCACGGCCTTACCAAACCCAGGTTTAATCCATGTATGAAATATTGTGTTGAAACAGACCTTAAGAAACACGTGAAGTTTTTATGTCCTGCTTTGGAGAAGATGCCTTTTGATTTGAAGGAGAAGCAAATCTACTGCCCACAGCATTTTTACAGAGCACAGGTTTCAGTGCAGGAGGTGTTTTCTGTTCATAGCACAGATACCACCGCACGGTACGGGAAATAACTTGTGGTTCTTTCTTTTCCTGTTCCAAAAAATCTCTTCACAGTGAGGAGACACCTGGTGATGTTACAAGGCTTTGATGGGACCCGTGCTGCTGTATTTGAACCTGTTGACTCTCCAGCAGACAGCAGAGCGAACAGCATTTGTATTTTGAAGGATTGGAATGAAGAAATCCCCCCAAAATCGGTGGTTTTCTTCTATTGCATTTTAGTATGAAACCTCCCAGCCCAAAAGAAAGTTTAAGGAAAGCAATTGAGGGCATATTGAAATCTCCCCAGGTGAACATTAAAGAGATGCACTGGCCTGAATTTAAGACCACAGAAACATGGGAACGTTTTTTGGAAGAGAATTCTTTTGGTTTTTAGCCCAACCTCCCACTCAAAGCAGAACTATCACCAACATTAGATTTGGTTTTGTGCAGCTGAATCTTGGAAAACACCAAGGATGGAGACTCTCCAACCTCCCTGGGTAACCTTCTCCAGCACTACACTCCCTTCCTACCAGCTTTTTTTCCCTGAGGTCCAACCTGTGTCTCCCAAGCCACAATTTGTGTCCATGTTCACTCTTTGGCCTCCTCTTCTTCAGGAACAGTGGTTAAATAAAATGTTTTGAGACTCTGGTTTATATAATCAATATTTAAAAACTACAAATCAACTGTATGATGGACTGATGGGAATATTCACACCCACAGCCCAATGTTCCATTCCTTAAGAACCTTCCAGTCTCCAATGTAGTGGAGGAAATCGTGTTCCCACTGCCCCAGTTCTAACCCCTGGCTGTTCCCCTGCCTATCTCAGCTGAGGGTACAGAATGAAGGGTTCCCAGCAATGTGACCTTTTGGCCAAGTAAACAAATCCCTGTTTTCTGCAATTTAGAAATTCCTTTAAAATTCAGCAGCTCTTTCGAAGTGTCCATCGTTTCCATGCTCGGAGCCGTTTCTTCAAGGTGGCAATGCAGCCATCCCAAAGGAAGAACCAAGGGGCAGGAGGAAGTGTTTACTTCCACTTCTCCAGGGATTGCATCCCACAGAAATTCAGTTCTGGGCAGGTCTGGTGCGATGTTTCATGTCCTGGTGATGCTTGGATAAACCAGAACTAAATTATGGCCCAGCTTTGATAACCTCGAATGGCCCATGTGAGAGTAATCTCAGAATCCTTGTGCTGGGAATTCCCACAGGATCATTTTCCCTGAAGACTCTTTACAGACTCTCCTCTTGGGATTTCTGATATTTCCACAGAAATTAGAGCTGCTGCCTTTGCTGCCGTGTGAAGTGGGATCCTCATCCTTGTCAGGCTCAGCAGGAAAACGAGTTCAGTCTCAGCTCTGCCTGAGTGCCCCCCGGGGCTGCCAGGGGAACAATGACCTTATTTCTGGGTTATTTTCTCCTCCTTCTTCCCAGGGGGATATTCCCATTAGTGAAGGACATGACCTCCCCTCCTGTGTCCCCCTTACTTGGTGTCACACTGGGGGCCTGGAGATGGTGCCATCTTGAATCCAAATTTAACCATTCTCCTAAAATTCACCTGCTTGCAGTCAGCAGAGTTGGATGGTGTTTGCTGATAGGAAAAGATGCCACAGAAATTATTACAGCATTAGCAATTCTTCCACTTGAATCCTGTATTCCTGCAGGGAATAATAAATACACGGTGTATAAGCTATATCCTTGGAATTGCCTGCTTCAATTTCTTGGATGAGCTGCTTTTTCACCTTAATTAGCAGAGCTGGCTCTGGTTCCTTTTAAGACTTATTGAAAATTAATCTCAGCTGAGGCAGTTTCAGTTCAATTCCTGCACTAGAGGCCAAGGTGCATCCCCAGCCCTGGTTTCCAGCGTGGAGACGTTGGAATTGGTCATTCCGCTACACTGTTCATTCCTAATGAAGTGGCTCCCTGGGTTTTAATTAGTCTGGACAGTGAGACAGGAAGGGTTGGAAGGTGGTGGGCAAGGGATGGAGCTGGTGAGACAAGGAAAACAAGAGGCATGAGAGGGAAAGAGGTGCAGGGCAGTGCTGGGAAAAGACAGAAGGAAGTAGTGCCATAATGTAAAATCCAGTGTTCCTTAAAAATACTCTACCCTTGGAGTACTCTGGAGAGCTTAGAGCTCCTTCCAATGACTAAAGGGACTCCAAGAGAGCTGGAGAGGGACTTTGGACAAGGGGTGGAGGGACAGGACACAGGGAATGGCTTCCCCCTGCCAGAGGGCAGGGCTGGATGGGATATTGGGAAGGAATTGTTCCCTGTGAGGGTGGAGAGGCCCTGGCACAGGGTGCCCAGAGAAGCTGCCCCATCCCTGGAAGTGTGCAAGGCCAGGCTGGGTGGGGTTTTGAGCAGCCATTCCATGATTCCATGATTCAGAGATCCATTCTGGGCAAGGCACTGCAGCCATGAGGGAGCCCTGGTCTGAGGGCAGTTCCACAGCTCCGTTTATTCTCAGGAAGTGTATCCTCAAGCTGAGCACATCCCTGTCTCCTTGCATTCCTGTCTGTCTGAGGAACACTGACATTTTCAATTAGAAAGCAGAAAAAAAGGAGCAAAATCCTTTGCCATGCCTGGAAGTGAAGGTTTGGGCACAGCAGAGTCACAATTTACAATTTTTTTTTTTTTTTTTGAAAAAGGAGCCGGTGCAAGAAAGCGCACGAAAGGGTGTGGGCCTTTTATCTGCAAAAGGCAAAGATCTCTCCGAGGGCGGGGCTCCCAGGACAGGGATTGCTCAGCCCCGGAGCTGCCGAGGGCTGGAGAGGCTGCGGGAAGCCTGCCCGATCCTGCCTGTCCTGCCTGCTTCCCAGCCTCAGCAGGCTCCTGGACTTGTGCTCTTGGCTGGGGACAGGCAGGGACTGGGAATATTCCACACAAAATCCTGGCCAGGAAGGCAGCAGCAGTCCGGACTGCTGGAAGGATGTGGGCAGCTCCGGAGCGCTGGGAAGCTTGGAGTGCTGACATCCAGGGTCAGGCTGACCCTGGAAGTGGATGTGCTGATCCAGCCCTTCATTCCCTCTGCTCAGACTGCATTTCAGGCCTTTGCTGTTCCCTTCTGATCTAGAGATAATCCCACACTGGTTTGGGGTTCAAGGGGACCTTACAGAGCATCTCATCCCACCCCTGCTGTGGGCAGGGACACCTCCCACTGTCCCAGGCTGCTCCAAGCCCCACCCAACCTGGCCTTGGACACTTCCAGGGATGGGGCAGCCACAGCTTCTCTGGGCACCCTGTGCCAGGGCCTCCCCACCCTCACAGGGCACAATTTCCTCCTAATGTTTAATTTAGTGTGATGCCAAGGGTGAAATTCAGCAGGGACACTCTTGATCCATGAGCAGGACCATTCCTTTGGGGTCCATGAACCAAAGGAGACAGAAGGCCAGAGGGATGGGGATGCCAAGGAGTCTTCTTGCAGGAATGATGCCTAAATCCACACATTTGTGTTGTTTTTCCTGTAAACCCCCTTTCAGAGAATTCTCTAGAAGAGAATTCTCTAGAGCTCAAATGCCCTCATCAAAAAATCCAAACCTCGCTTCTTTTCCAGTTTTTCCAGAATAATTTCAACTAGAAAATGAAAACAACCCCCCAGGAAAGTACTGTGTGACACAAAAAGGCCAAAGGGAAGTGAAATCAGAAGAGATCAGAAGAGAGATGAAATTTGTGCACTCAGGCTTTATATTTTGGGGAAGTGCTTGTTGGCGAGGGGCAGGGAGGAGGATCTTGCTGGGAGGGCTGACTCAAATCCTGCTGCTGCTATCAAACCCTGGAACTCAGTACAACATTTACATGGATCATTTTCCACTGCACTTCAGAAATAACTGTGGCTGACATAATTAGGGGATTTTGCAGAAGTAAACTTGAGCCAGGAGGTGAATAAGGAGAAAAAAAGGCTCTGGCTTCCCAAATATCCTTCTTTTGTCCCCATTGATGCCTCAGCTTTCCCACAAAGTGCCCTTTCTTCTCCATCTCCTCCCTCCCAGGTAATATCACCTGGTTTGGAGCATGAATTCTTGTGACAGAAGAAAAGCTGCATTGTTCAATACCTTCCTCCTCTGAGTTATGCCAGTGGCACCTATTTTGACAGTCTTCATAGTTTCCTCATATCTGACTAATTAGAGCTGATGAAAACCATGATTCGTTGAAAAAACACAGATAATCATCTGAGCAAATCCAACCTCCGTCTTCAAATGGGGCTGAATGTTCTTAAATACCCATCAAACCGCAAAGAAATGATTTAATCTCAAGGCTCCATCTTGTGGCAAAGTAAAGCAAAGTCACTGATTGGGAAATTAATATTTGTTCTGCCTGAATATTTGTTTTTCCTTAATATTTGTTCTTCCTTAATTTCCCCTGCTTCTTCTTTAATAACCTCATGCATGTGTTTGCTCATGTACAGGAAAAGTTTAATTTAATACCCTTGAAAACCTAGGGCAGCACTCAGAGCTGTGGTAATTCTGACATATCCCGAGTTTCCCAAATTTCTGAGTGTCCATGTCCAATATGATCGTGCTTGGGTGTATTTGTATTAAAAATCTCTTGTAAAAGGGTAGGATTTGGCATTAATTTTTGGCTGGAATCTCCCATGGAGTTTCTTTAACTCCTTCATTCTGAATTGCACCAATAGTGCAAAGCAGAGAAAAAGTGTTATAATTACCATGAATGATTTTTCATCAGTTAGAAATTCTGATTAAAAAGAGGATTTTCAAGGGGCAAGGGCTTACCTGGTGTTTGATCAGGTAATTAAAAAATCATGAAGGTTGGAAAAGACCTCCAAGGTCATTAAGTCCAACCTTCAATCAAATCCCACCACTAAACCCCATCACCAAGGGCCACATCTGCTTGATTTTTGAATTCTTCCAGGGATGAGGACTCCACCACCTCCCTGGGCAGCGCTTCCAGTGCCTGACCTTTCTTCCAGGGAAGAAATTTTTCCTGCTGTCCAACCTGAACCTCCCCTGACCCAGCCTGAGGCCATTCCCTCTCCTCCTGTCCCTGTTCCCTGGGAGCAGAGCCCGACCCGCCCCCCCGGCTGCCCCCTCCTGTCAGGGAGTTGTGCAGAGCCACAAGGTCCCCCCTGAGCCTCCTTTGCTCCAGGCTGAGCCCCTTTCCCAGCTCCCTCAGCCGCTCCTGGTGCTCCAGCCCCTTCCCAGCTCTGTTCCCTTCTCTGGACACGCTCCAGCCCCTGAAATCCTCTGTCCCCGGGGCCGCGTCCCTCGCCCTGGAGTGGGACAGGCAGCCCTGGCCCGGCCAGATAAAGCCCTTCCTTCCATCGGGGGCCAGGCAGGAAGGGGAGCAGCTGCTCCTTATCTGCCTTCCTGCAGCTCCCCCAGTGCCACAGCTTTTTTTTTATTATTTTGATAAATAAAACATAAAGCTGGTTTTTAGCAAGCAGGAGCTGGCGAGCTTCCAGGAGGATGTCCTGGGCAGGAGAGACAGCACCCATGGGTGCTCCCTGCCTGCTCATCCACCTCATCCAGCCAGGGATCTCCGGGAGCTCCGGGCGAAGGGAGGAGCTCCTGGGTTGGGCTGTTGCCGCTGGTAGTTTTATCCTGGGACATTTTTTACAAGGGCAAGGGATGACAGGACACAGGGAATGGCTTCACACTGACAAGGTTCAGTGTGAGGTGGGATTTTGGGAAGGAATCCTTCCCTGTGAGAGTGGTGAGGCCCTGGCACAGGGTGCCCAGAGAAGCTGTGGCTGCCCCTGGATCCCTGGAAGTGTCCAAGGCCAGATTGGACGGGGTTTGGAGCAACCTGGGACAGTGGAAAGTGTGGAATGAGACGATCTTTAAGTCCCTTCCAACCCAAACCCTCCTAAGATTCCATGATTCTATGAAAATTATTATTTCTCTTTAGTGTCCCAAGGAGCAAGGGATCATCTCCCAAATAATTTCTCAGGTCCTCATGTTGGGTATCTCACTGATAACAGCTCCCAGCCTGCTTATCAGCAAAACACCAACATTCCTGCCTTCCTGTGCCCACCTGAACTGGTGTCTGTGAGGGCTTTTGCCTTTGCTAAACACGTGGGGAACAATTGCCACTTGAGGGGGGTCATTGGAGTGCTCCAGAAGCATTTAGCAATTGGAATATCATTCTGTTCCATGGCTTTTTATTTCTTCCTGTTCCAGCTACAATGTCATTCCCTAATGAATGCAGCATGGGCTGGGATTAGGTTTAAAGCAGTATTTTCCTGTTGCTGTTCCCTGCATGTTGGTCGCACCCTTAATGATCTTCCTAGGAAATATTTACTTTGAGGAGTTTGGTTCTAAGTTCTCCAAGTGATCAAAACCAGGCAAGGCATGGCTTGCTCTCCTATGACTTCAGTTTTTCCTGGAAAGAAACGGGAACAAAAAAAAAAATTCCTACTTCCAAAATTAATGCAAATCAGCTTGAAAATCATCTTGTCCCAATAAATGAACACTCCGTTCTTTCTCGGGCAGGCTAATATTGGCTTTTAAGGGAAGAGAAACTCTGGGAAGAATGAGCACTTGTTGGCAGGGTGGACCTTCTGTGAGTGGCCCCGGTGAGAAATGCCAGCCAGGGGTGCCAGGATCGCTCTGGAGCTGAGGTTTGGGAAGCAGTTTGGGGAAATCAGCAGCCCAGTGGCTGCTGACCAGGATACTGCCACGTCCAGTCCTTCCTTGGACACTCCACCCCCTCCCTGGGCAGCCTCTTGCGATGCCTGGCCACCCTTCTGTGGAGAAATTCCTCCTGATGTTCCAGAGGATTCTGCACTGAACCTTTCAAGAGATCCCTCTGCTCTTTGCAATATATTTGCAGTTTAATTCTGTCTGATTGTCAATAAACCCACAGGACGTAATTACACCCCAAAATTCCCCAGACTTGAAAGCCTGACTGTCCCTCCCTTGTTCTCCACGAGCTGTAACTCAATGCAAACCCCTCTGTCTCTCTCCATTTGCCAGTTCTTTCATTCATTCCTGCTGAGTAATTAACAATGGCTTCTAAATAAACAGCGGGGATGATTTCCGAAATGTTCTGTATTTCCTTGCAGGGCTGGGACTTCTGTCATTGGCCCACTTAAGTGGTTTTGAAAGATTGTATACAGGTTCCTTTTACAATGTATTTGAAGTTTGTAATCCTGCTTAAACACACAAAAATAGGAAGGATTAACAAACTGCCACGCTGAGGCCAAAAGAAGACAGAGCTAAAAGCAATCAAGAAGCAGCCTATCAGATACATGAAATAAATTGGGGGAAAAGTGGAAAACTGTCAACAAAAATAATATGTTATGGATCCTCAAGCCTTTGTGTTTATGCTAGAGGAAGCCTAAAATAATCTGTGGTTTCTGATGCTTGATTTAGTTTTCCACAAGCCTAATTAACACCAGATTAAGTTTGCTGCCACTATAGGTTATTGCTTAGACTGACAAATCCTGGCTGTTTATTTGTTTCCTAAGAAAATGACTGGAGGCAATAACAGCATGACACAGTCAATAAGGGTGAAAACAATGCTGTAATATTCATTTTTAGAAACTTCATCTTCAGGAGAAACCCCCTTGACTTTCTGTATTAAATTCTGGCCCCAGAGTCTTTACAAAGGGAAAAATCCCATTGATTGATTGTCCCATTGATTTAAGATACAGCCCTGTGAATTTAAGTTAAAATTATGGATTTGCTGCCGTAGATGGGTTTTTCCAGATGTTTCAAGCAACCCACGTGCTCAGGGGCTTGGCCAGGTGCGGGCCAGGGGCTCATGGGGTGGAGCTGAACAAGGCAGAGGCTTAGAAAGAGAAAATCCCTCTGTTGGAATTGACCCCTAGTGTGGATAATTCCTATGGAAAATATCCCAGAGTGGCATCAGCCATTCTGAGGCCCTGTCAGTACAAGTGTCACGGCATCAGGATTGAACTTGATACCCAGAAACAGGGATAGGACACAGGGAATGGCTTCCCATTGCCACAGGGTTGGGTTAGATGGGATATTGGGGAGGAATTGTCCTTGAGAGGGTGGGGAGGCCCTGGCAGAGAGTGCCCAGAGGAGCTGTGGCTGCCCCTGGATCCCTGGCAGTGTCCAAGGCCAGGCTGGAAAACTTGGAACAACCTGATCTGGTGGCCCTCTGATGCTTTTGGGGGCTGCACGGGGCTCCTGGCAGACCCTCACCCTCCAAAGAAATCATCCAGACTGAGGGAACAGATTCTCTTGGGATGACTGAAATGTGGGCAGACAAATCTGGATTTTCCTGCAAGGCAGAGCCAGCACAGCCACCGAGTTTTCATCCTTGAATCTTCATCTCCCTCCGAAGCAAAGCCCTAAATCCCCTTGTCTTGGTGCTGACCTGAACCCGGATTATTTCTGGCAAGGCTGAACAGAGGATGTGCCTGTTCCGTGGCACAGCTGGGAGAGCAGCAGAAATTCCAGAGCCAGCCCAAATGTCTGATGGTAAGGGGCAAAAATCAGCATTTGTGGCTTCCTGCTCTTTTGTGCTCTCTCATAAATCCCTGACAGCAGCGGCTCATGGAGTGTGACCCCGGCTGAGAGGAGCCCACCCACGGAACAGCTCCCTCCTTTCCTGCTGGCCAGGAGATGTGGAGGGGACACCTTGGATCATCCAGAGGGATTGTCAGGGACTCACGGTCCTGCCTGATGCCTGCTGGGAATGTCTCAGAGGTAGTGCTGTGTCTGAACTCACCTTTTAAAGGATTTTTTTTGCAGCAGACCCCCCTCTATATTTTTATGCCAAGCTTTGTGCCCGGGGCAGTCCCAGGCTCACTCTGGTGCCACCATGCTGCCCCAGCCGCCTGAGCAGAAAAGGACAGGACTTACAGGAATTCCACCAAATGGAAGAAAAAGGATGAAAAATTCTCTTTTTCCCTAACATTTATCTAAAAACCTCCCTGAAAAAAGCTCTCGCTGTGTTTAAGGTGCACTTGGGGAGCAGTTTTCCAGCGCTGCAGTTCATCATGCCCCGAAATATTGTTAATTTCGGTGTTTAGTGAGTCCGACAGGCTGGGGCTGTGGAGCCATTTGGATTCAATCACGCACTTCCATCGCTCCTGAGCCCGGATTCCTCATCCAACTGCGCGAGGATTTATCGTTTGCGAGCTGGAAGTGAATTACTCCGGGTAACCCAATCCCGGGAGAGGCCGGGCAGGAATGATGCCTTTCCAGGGCTGCGATTGGGGCTGGGCTGTGTCCACAGGTGCCTCCTTTTCCTGGAGGTTTAAATCACGCACAGTGCGTTAAAAGAGGAGGGTGATTATTTAGGAATGGCTTTCCGAGGGAAATGAGCGATGTCCTGAGCGGGTGCTGCGGAGCTTTTTCCTCTAATATATGTCCTTGGAAGCTGCGTTTTCCTGCTCTTTGCCCTCCCCCTTGGCTCCTAAGCCGCTCTCCGTGGCCTCGTCACAGCAATTCCCCTCCTTTCCAGCTGCTGCATCCCGGCCCGGAGCGGGAGCACGCGGCTCCTGCTGCTCCCCGTGCAGCTCTGGCACAGCTCAGAGGACACAGCAGCATCCAAATCCCACCAAAATCTGGGCTTTGGAAAGCCCGGCTCCTCCCGCTGCCTCTGCTGAACATGGAATGTTTTGGTTCAGCTGAGCCAGAGTCAGAGGGGTTTCCCTGGATGCACCCGTGCGTTGTAAATCCCATCCCGCCTGCCGCGGAGGACAGGGCTGCTCGGGGCAGTCCCCATTTCCCCGCTTTCTTTCATCTTTCCCCACTTCCTTTCCTTTTTCCCGGTTCCCTTTCCCCATTTCCCTTTCCCCTCTTCCTTTCTTTTCCCTTCACTTCTCTCTCCTCCTTTTTTCTGCTTTTCCCTTTTCCCATTTCTTTTCTTTTCCCCTCCTTCCCTTTCCCTACTTCCTCCTTTTTTTCCTGTTTCCCTTTTCCCATTTATTTTCTTTTCCCCCGCTTCCCTTTCCCTGCTTCCTTCCTTTTCCCCCGTTTCCCTTTCTCCATTTCCCTTTCCTCACTTTCTTTTTCTCCACTTTCCTCTGCCTCCTTCCTTTCTTTTTCCCCTTGTCCTTTTCCCCATTTCCTTCCTTTTCCCCCATTTCCCTTTCCCCACTCCCTCTCCAGGGAGCCCTCCCTGCCGGAGCAGCGAGGTTGGCGCAGCTGATCCCAGGGTGGTCCCTTCCATGTGGCCGAGGTCGGGATGTGCCCCCGGGCTTCTCCCATCACCTCGGAGCTCCCCCCGTGCTGTCACTTGTGCCAGGGCTTTGCCACGAGGTGGCTTTAAGATCAAGGGGATTTGGGGGATATTAGGCTAAATCCTAAATCCAGGTCAAAGTTCCTTCTTCTGCTAATCCCTCCCAGTCTTATCCCTGGATCACAGTGCCTGGGAGCAGGATTCAGGTGCTCGTGAGCATCAGGAGGTCGGCGATGCCTCAGGTAAAATTGTGTTCCAGAGTGACGGATTTGATGGGATAACATCCCACAGAGACCATTCCTACAGCTCTCCCAACCCAGCGTCACTTGTTCCCTGCCACCCGTCCCACAGAACGATCCTTGTGCTCAGCCCTCCTCCGTTAATTGCCATGGAAATTTGGTAATTTCATCCTAAAGGAGAGCTGAGGAAAACTCAGGAAGAGCTCCGATTACTGAAAACTGGAAAAAATTAATCTTGATTAAAGCACTTCCCCCAGGAAAATCGGGACCTCCTGAACCCGGCCGAGGGCTGATTGCTCTCCGAGCTGGGGTGTGCCCACTTTGTCCCAAACACCTTGGAAAAAGGAGGGAAATTCCCTCCAGAAGTGGAATTTAGTGGGCCTTGGCTTCATCCCACTCAGGGAAAGTGCCAAAAGAGGGGTATTTCCCTCCCAAAGTGTGGTGGGATGGTCCCGTCAGCACCCACCCGGCTTCCCAGGAGATAAAATCGGGATGGGGCAGTGCCAACAGGGGGAGAAAAGAGGAAATGGACCCTGTTTGTTTGGCATTGTCGAGACGAGGAGGGAAAAGTCCTTTCCCAAAGCCAGCACAGGGTGGGTTTGGTGTGTTCTGGCAGCTTGATCCCGGTGAGGGAAAGGAGGACTGGGATAGGAAGGGCTAAACCTGGAATTTGAATTGAAGACCAAACCACTTCTTTTCTTTTATTTTCTTCTTATTTTCTCTTATTTCAATCCATTTTAATTTAATCAAATTTTCATTTTTATTTTAATTCCATTTATTTTAACTTTTATTTCATTTGTTGGCTGATTACTTTTTATTTGAATTTCTTTAATTTTTTTATCCAATTCCTTTTGGTTTTTAGTTTACTCAGTAACCTCTCCATGTGGATTTTGCTACTCAGCACCATGACCTGGTTCCTACTGAACACGCTCAAAGGAGAAGATAAAGCCCAGCTGCTGCCTATCCCAGGCAGTTCCCATTACCCAACTCATCCAGCACCTCTCCAGCTTGGATCCCTCTGGCTGCTTCCCACGGGACCATTTGTGGTGGAGCCAGGAGGGATTTAAGGCCATGCAGAGGTGTCACTTGGAGACGTGGATTCGTGGTGGCCTTGGCGGTGCTGGGGACAGCTGGTGACACCAGTACTGCCCTGGGAGCCTGTGCCAGGGCAGGACAATCCTTTGGGTGGAGAAATTTTCCCTCATATCTGACTAAACCTCCCCTGGAGCAACCTGAGGCTGTTTCCTCCTGTCTTTGATGTTACCTGGGAGGAGAGGCCAACATCCAGCAGGAGGTTGTGGAGATGCCGGAATCCCAGAGTCCATGAGGTTGGAAAAGACCTCCAAGATTGAGTCCCCAGCCAGCCCAGAGCCCTGAGTGCCACATCCAGGAAATAAAATCCGTTCCCTCTTCACGTCCATGCTCCACGCTTGGCCCTCGCGGTGTCCCATCCCTCTGGCACCTTCCCACCCTCATCCCAATGGTCCCACTCACCCTGAAGGACTCCGGGGGGGCCACGGCCGCTCCCCTGGACCTCATTATCCCATTGACAGCAGTCCGTATCTCCCTGGCCAGGAATGTATTTACTCCTGGGCACATAAGAAATTCATTTCCCAAATTGAATTATCTGCCTCGGGAGATTGGGGGTTTTGATTGTGTCACTGCACTTCGGAGAGCGACTGAAAATTGATAAAAGCCAGATGGGAAGCGGAAACAGTCATTTCATGACTCCTTAAACGTTTCACTTGGTTAACCCTTGGATTGCACCGGCCTTGGAGTCGGGCTGGAGTGTGGAAGCAATTTGTTGGGGAGTTCTCGGGATGCAAAGTGGGCTGGGAGTGCTCACCAGGGAAAGGAGTCCCTGCAAGGAAGAACAAAAGATTTAGGACAGGGATGTTTCCCCGTGGGAGCTGTTCAGCCAGATGGGTTCTAAAAGAACGGGACAAAATCCCAGCTGAAGGGTGTTTAGGGCCAGGGACTGTTCCCAAGGGTGTGGGGTGAGCAGTAAATCCCTCAGGCAGCCCTGGGTGTGGGGAAGGCAAAGCCCGGAGTGCAAATGCCCAGCAGAGGCTGGGAACAGGAGTTTCTCTTCTTTGGGTGTGCTTCAATCAGCAGAAAATCAGGGAAGAGAGGAAAGGCATGAGGGAGGAGTGGTTTCCCAGGCTGCTGGTTCTTGGGAGTGCAAGTCTGGCACTGTGGATTGTGCTGGGAAGACTCCCCGGCACCTGTGAATGGAGCAAACCCAGAGACTCCCTTTATTCCTCTGGTCTGTCCTTTAAATTAACCTTTTATAGGATTTCTATATCATTTTTATAGGATTATTTTCCACTGGAGTGTTTTCCCTGTACTCCCACGGACCACACATGGCACAAATTCCCAGCTCAACCCAGCAGGACTCAGCCCTAAACCCAAACCCTTCCAAAATATCTGCCAGTGCAATTAAAACCCTCAAATTCCCTCATAATTAAGGAAGAACACGACACGAGCAGCCCATCTTTGGGATGTACAGCTGGAGCAGGGAGCGGATTCCGGGGCACATCTGCATCGAATCCCAGCTCCAGCTCTGGGAGCAATAACCTCGCAGGTGCTGGGCTGGGATGTCTCCCTGCATCCCAAATCCTCACCAGATCCCTTCCCTCCGTGAGAAGCCTCCGAAATTCAATTGCCTTTAATTGGTTTAGGGTTCTGCTGCTGCCGCTGTCGCATCTTGGAAGCTGGAAAAGGCTCCAGCCTGGAATTCTTTACGATCTCGGTTTCCATTTCGTTCATACTTTCCACGTTGGTTTCCTGTTTTCCCGTTGCCAAAAACACATTTCGGCAAAGAGGAAAATGATTTCACATTCCAAGTGTTGGAAACCATTGTTTCAGCCCAGAAATTTGGGGAAGGCTGAAGCTTCTTTATCAGCAGACCCTGCGGTGATCCTTGTTTTCCCAGAAGATGGATTTTTATCCCCAATTTTTGTCACACGGAGGGAGCCCGATGCTCGTGTTCCTGCCTGGATTTTGGATCCAGAACTCCAATGTCAGGGGCTGATATTTTTTAGATCCCACAAGAGTGGGGTTTCTATTTTTATCAGCTCCAAAATATTTCATCATAGAGCAAAACTAACAGGGAGGCTGGAAAAGGGCAGGGAAAGCGCTCTGGGGTCGGAAAGTCTCGCTCTGCTGGAGTTGCTCCTTCCAGGACTCAGTTCAGGAGAAAAAAATCTGTGCTGTTGGGAAAAGCCATAAAAGGAAAAATCCTTTTACTGGGGCAGAAAGCCAAGGGGGCTTCTCCAGCTCCACATCTCCCATCCTGACCCTTTTCCGTGTTTTTAAGCCATTATCCTGCTTGTGCCAGGAGCATTCCTGCTCCGCAGTCCCGGCAATGCAAACGTGGGAATGAAGAGCCTGAAGTTCCCAAAAGCTGCTGCTTCAGACTCAGAGAGATGTTGGAATTATTTTAATGATATCCATCATAAATAATAATATCCATCATAAATAATAATATTTCATAGTCCCGTTGGGATTTAATAGTCCCGTCGGTTTTCCCTGGGGAGGTGCTGGTGGAGCAGCTCATGGGTGTCAGATCCCTGGAAAATAAAAAAGAATGGATTTCCAAATTCCTCCAGGTCGGGCTGGGTCGGGTCAGGGATTGAAAACCAACATTTTCATTGAGCTGAATTTTTTTAAAATATAGGAAAAAAGGGGAATGATTTAAATTTCCTCAGGAGCAGCCATGAATCTGGAAGGAAAAGCTGGGAAAGAGAAAGGCGGGATATTCCAGGGATATTTGACGTGGGAATACTCAGCTGGGGCTGTCTGGGAGAGGGCAGAGGGAGATTCCCTTCTCCTGCCTTTGGAGCGGGGATTTGGATCCACAAAGAGAACAAAAAGGAGGAAATCCGAGGTTTCCAAAGCCACGTCCCTCGGATCTCCTGGCTCCGGGCAGCTCCAGGAAGGTGGGAAGTGGTTTTGCAGTGGATGAAGCAATTCCTGCCAGGACAGGGGGAGAATCGGCTGTGGAGTAAGGGAAATAAAATAAAATAAAATAAAATAAAATAAAATAAAATAAAATAAAATAAAATAAAATA
>VZRS01007514.1:229928-241470 GCA_013398055.1 Ifrita kowaldi
TGGGGGTGGGGTTGAGGCTGGAGCTGGGATTGGGGCTGGAGCTGGGATTGGGGCTGGAGCTGGGATTGGGGCTGGGGCTAGGGTTGGGGCTGGGGCTGGGATTTAGGCTGAAACTGGGTTTGGGGCTGGAGCTGGGATTAGGGCTGGGATTGGGGCTGGGGCTTGGATTGGGACTGGAACTGGGATTGGGGTTGCAGCTGGGCCTGGGGCTGGGGCTGGATGGCACCGACCTCCCTCCCACCAATGCTGCAAAACCAGTTCCTAATTCACAAACACAAAATAACACAATAACACAACATAAAAAGGCTTTCTCCAGCAGCGAAGTTATTTTGTAGGAGCTGCTGGGTTTAACTTTTCCCTGAATTATTTGCAGAGATATCCCAGACAGGCCAGGAGGTGGCTGGAGTGGGGGAACCCCGAATTTCCATCCCTGAGCTCAGGGAATCCCCTCGCATAGTGGTGCAAAATCCCTGGGATGGGCTTTGCCATCCCGAGCTGAACAAATCTCAGAGTGCCAGGGTTGTGCCAGTGCAAATTTGGCACAAATCAAAGCCAGAACTGAACCAAAAAAATGGCAAATTAATGAACAAATGATGAACAATGGGATCTTCACTAATCATATTTTGTAGTTTGGTTTCTTAAACTGTGTGTGGAACTGTTCTGATGACGTGAGGAAGTGGACTCATGGACAGACTTCATTGCGCTTATTTTAGCTTTAAAAATAATATGTATGAAAATCTTCATTGAAAAATTTTAATTGAAATTCTTGGGAATTGAAATCTAAATTGAAAAATCTGAATTTCACTTTTCCATTATACTTTCCCCTTGATTTTTTTTCCCTTCAGTTCCTTTTAATAAGAATCAACCATCCTGTTTCCCCCTCCTCCGGGGAGGGGGGACCCAGCTGACAGACACAGAGCCAAGACATACGAGAAGGAAAACATTAAAAATAATAAAAATATCATTTTTCCTTCAACCCCACTCGATTTCAGCGATCTGAGCTGCAGTTGGAGGCACAGACCCCAAGCTGGAAAGTGTAACAGGTTTGAATTTAACTTTCTCCCTTTAAACTTTAAATTTTACGGAGCTTTCTGACTGAGAGAGTGCCCGAGAGCTCCCGGAGCGGCTCCGGCACAGGCGGGATCCCAGCAGGAGCTTTGCAGGTGTCCCGGTAGGAGAAGGGATTTCATGTTATTTGTTGAGTGGAAACCTTGATAAATTAAAGCTTTTCTTTTGTGTCTTGCAAATTATTCTCAATGTGTTCTTGATTTGGGGGAAGGTAAACAAACTGAGAGAGTTTTCAAACTCTGCGTTGTTTGCACATACAACAACTCCAGGGATCTGCGGGAGGGTTTGTGGGAGCACGGGAGGGGAAACCCGTGGATCCAGGGAACCCCTTTTTCTGTCACTCAGCTCTGTTTGCCAGCCATGGGCACAAGAGCTTTTTAATTATTATTTTTTTTACTGATTCTCTTAGTTGCATTTTATTGCTATTGTATATTACAGAGGAAAAAAAACCCCAGGGCTGTGTTTTGTATATTTATTCCCTATGATTTAGAGGAGAGCAGATCCATTCCTTATCTCCCAGAATCCTGGGGTCATTAAGGTTGGAAAAGAGCTCTAAAATCATCAAGTCCAACTGCCAACCCAGCAGCACCATCCTGCTCTAAGCTGAATTGCAACAATTTGAGGAAAACCCATTTTTCAGTGCTCTTACCTCCACTCTGAGCTGCCCAGACAGGGGAACACAAACCACCTCGGGCCAGGGAATGCCATGGCAGGGAGGGATGCTCCTTCAGATGGAGAAAGGATCGCTCCGAGCCGACTGGGATCCATCAGCCACCGCTCACTGAGCCCTGCTGGGAGCTGCCCAGCAGCAGGAGGGTTCCTTGTTGGAAGAACAAGGCAGCAGCTCTGGCAGCAGCTCCTGACCCATCTCCAGGTGGGAAGCTCCGGATCTGAGCAGCATTGATCCCTGAGATGCTGGGAGAACAGCCCTGGTCCTGCTGCTTGCCGACATCTCCCCATCCCGCGGCTCCGCTCTGCCCCAGTGCGGGGTACGAGCGATGCCAACAAAATCCCCCAGGAAAGCACGGTAAAGCCTGGAGTTCTTCCCTGCCCTCCAGCAGCAAAGCAGAGCTGCAGCCGGAGCTTTCACAGTTCCTCGGTGGCTCCCTGAGTTTGCTGTTGCTGGGATTGGGAATTGGAGGGTGTGCAGAGCAGGAGCCTTTGGCATCCTCGGGGCTGAGTTTTGTCGTGTTTTGCAGTGAACTGGAGGAATCCTGTTCAATATGGAAGTGCTTTAAGTTTGTGGAACGTGGGACAATAAAACCGAGCAGACGGACAAGTGCAGGCAGAAATCCAGGGAAAAGTACAGTTCATCTCCCCACAGTTTATGGAAACTCCCCTGGCCCTACTTGTGCTCCTGGCTCTGCTGTCCTGGGACAAGGGGGAAGGAGAGGGAAGGGTGAAGTCCAAGTGGGATTTTTTAAACCCAAACAGCTTCTCCTGGCAGTGTTGGAGCCATCCAAGCTCCTGCCTTCGATGGCAGCGCTGGAGGAGAAGCCAAACGTGCCCTGGTGCTTGGTTTAATGCCGTGCTCCTCCCAGTCCTTCATCCGTGGGAATGCCAATTACTCATTCTATTCCAAACAATGCCCACCAGGTTTCCCATAGGAAAAGGGACGATTTACCCAGGAACTGAAGGGCCACAGTCAGACTTGAGCAGCACTGAAAGGCAACATGCCCCGAAGTACAACCAGATGTGCAAGGAATACACAACTTTCCATGGGTAAAACCTGCTGCAGAGCCCAAATTAGACTCAGCTGCTACTTCCAGGTCTTGAGGGTTAGGAAAAAGCAATTTTTTTGTGGGTGAGCCATAAGCATGGCTCAGCCTTCCAGCCACAGCTGGCAGGGCAGAGTATTTATTGGCGAGGGCAGATGTGCCAGGGCAGAGATATTAAATCCATACTCCTGATTTTTAATTGCAGCTTAGCTAAAAACCCCCACAAGGCAAGGAACTACGATCAGTGTATCACACACAGCCAGGAAAATGATTTTGTACCCTCTGAATCTTCCCACTCTGCAGAGTGGGCTCCAACCAAGGGTGGGAAAGCCCTGCAGATCCCAGTGGAGGATTTCACATTTCACACAGGAGGATCTTTCCTCGAACACCCACCCACTTTGTTCCTGGAGACCCTGGATGGGAAAGCACAGCTGGCAGCACTGCTCCATGTCCACAATGGCTCTGTGACCCCCAAAACCGTGCTCAGAGTTTTGGAGCTGGGGCAGAGCATCCTGATGGATGGAGAAATGCCATGGGAGCAGAGCTGGGTGAGCCGGTGGATCCCAGGGAAGGGCTTGGGGAGCTCAGCCATGGATGTGGAACACCAAGAGCCGAGGAGGGGATGCTCCTGCAGATCCCCTTTCCCTGCTGAAAGCCAAGGGATGCTTGGCTGGAGCTGGCTCCCTCCTGGAACCAAAGCTCTCCCAAGGCCTTCCCAGCTCACCTTGTTTTTCCATTACTCGAGGACTCAGCTTGTTTCTCTGAGCAAATCCCCTGCTAAGGTTGCTGGGATTTGAATTTACGGCCACGGGAGGTGTTGAGCCACCAGGCCAGATGGTTATGTGCTAATTTCCATGGGTTGGAGTGGTTTGGGGATCTCAGCACAACTGTCCGCGTTCCCAAACAAGAGAAAGCCATAGCTTGAGCTGTTTCCTACATTAAATCATTGCGTGGTTTTCTTCCCCCCTTATTGCAGAATAGGGTTTGATTTGGGCTGTATAATTTACAGTCCACAGCCTGTGACCCAGCGCAGCCAGGAGGAAACTTTGGAAGGGGAGATAATACTGTGGAGACAGATTTGCCTCTTCCCTGAGCTGAAATTCCTCATGAAGCTGAATTTTGTTGACCAGTTCAGCTAATTCCGATTTTCTTCTGCTCCAGCAGCACCAGCCACTGACAGACTTAACTGACAGATTTTATCCTTATTTTGCACAACTCAGTGCTATTGGGTGGCAAGTCAATCACATTTATTTATGAATTTAAAATTAAAAGCAGAAAATAATACCCATCCTCCCTAAGGGGGCGGCTGAACAGGCAGAGTCTCACCCAGCTTTGCATAGGGAGTTCATGCGGCTTTAATTTCCAACACAAAGAATATCTCGCTGGGCTGGGGGGTGACATCACCCTGCTCCCAAAACTTCATGTGGTTCTTTTCCTTGCTTTTAAAGCTATTATTTTACATCTCTGCCGACAGATATTTGTATTGGCACATCTCACGGAATATTAAGATTGTATCTTTTCTGTTTAATTTCAAACGGCGCTTCCTAACCCGAGTGCAAGCTCACAACTCCAAACCATGGAGATGAGTGAAAGCTTCCTTGCAAACCTCTTAATCTATTGCCCTTCTCCCCAGTGCCTCAGCCCTTCCAAGCTTTCATTCTCATCCCTCTATATTTGCATTTAGGGCCATAATTAGCTGCATTAGCTGAGGGTAGTGTAGCAAAACAGAGCGAGTTTTCTGTGGGTCTCACCCAGGTGTGGGCTCGGCTTAAGGACAGAGTTTGAGTTTATCTCTGCACACGGGGAAGGATGGAAAAGCCTCAAACGTGTCCTGGGGCCAGAAAAGAGCTCGTGAGGCAGAGACAGCAGCAATGTAGAGAAAAGAGTGGAAACAAAGCCCTTGGAAAAGCACTTTTCACCAGAGTTAGCGGCACTGGGATAAATCACTGTGTCATGTTCAGACTCACCTGCCCTAATCCCAGGGAAGAAGGAGCAAAGCTTAGTGCAGACATGGGGATTTGGTGTGGTGGAAGAACAAGCCCCAGAAACCTGCAATTCCAGCAGGAGTGCACCTGCCCATCCCTGGCTTTTTCTGCACTGAAAGAGTGGTTAAGCCTTGGAAGAGGCTCCCCAGGGAAGTGGTGGAGTCACAAACCCTAGAGGTGCTCCAAAACCAAATGAATGTGGTACTTTTTGATGTGGGGTAGTGAGCATGGGGGTGGTCAGTCAAAAGCTGCACTTGATGATCTTGGAGATCTTTTCCAGCCTTGATGATTCTGTGATTTGTTAAGGCACCCTCCAGAACAGGCTCTTCTCCACACCACAACAGCCAAGAGCACAGGACTCCCCAGTGTCCCTGTCCTGCCCCATGTCCTGGCTGCGGAGCTGAATCCTCTGGGCCATCTCTTCCTGCCGCAGTGAGGACACAGCTCCACGGGGGGGTTGGCAGCTGGAAGCTGGGCACCAGGTCTGGAATGGCTGGAATGTTGCCATCACAGAGCTGGTGAGGGAGAGGCCCCAGGTGAAGGACCTGCAGCATGGACCCCAGTACTGGTGACCATTTGTCCAGGGGGGCTTGGCAAGCCTGGCCCTGTCTGGGATATTTGGGGCTGTGTTGGTGCTGTGGATCCTCATCCTCCTCACCCCAGCCTTGGTGATCAGGGGAGAATGGGCCCTTTTTCCTCTCAGAGCAGGTGATGTGACCAAGGCCATCGAAGCACCGAGGGGGTATCTCCAGGTACCCAGCAACTGTTTAAAGATCCCAGGCTGTACTTGGCAAAAATAACATCCCTCCTCTTTAGAAAGGCTTTTTGCCCTCAGATTGCTGCCTCCAAGAGGGCTCCTGGGGGTCAGGTCCCCGTTGGGGTTCTCAGACCTCGGGGTGCAGAGCAGGGAGCACGGGAAGGTGGCCCCAGCTGTGCCCAGCACTGCTCTTGCCCAGGAATATGGAATAACTCGGTATCAGCTTCCCCATAACTACTTTAATTTCACTTCTCCTGTGTGGTTTTCCTGGCAGCTAAACCAAGAGCTCCAGCTTTTCCCTCCCCGTGTGAGGAGAGCGGGGGTGACCCTGGGGACAGGGGGTCCTGGGGCCCTGGGGACAGGACGTCCTGGGGCTCACCTGGGGTCACCCCCTCTCCCTCCCTGGAGCCCTTCCCAGAGGTAAAGGCAGATAGGACTCATTTTTGAGCAATTCTAAAGGTTTTCTTCTTCATCCACGTGCTGAATTCTGCCCTCTCTAAATCCCCTCTTATTACACATTCTTTAAGTATTTTCTTTAAGTATTATGAGAAAAGTTCAACACATCAGGAATTTTCCCTGTTACCTAGAGGGGGAAGGGGCTGGGCCTTGGGTTTATTTCTCGGCTCTGGAGAAGCCGTGATGAAGGAAAAGTGGCGGGAGAGCTGCTTGGAGGGACGGAAGGCTGGTGGCTGGAGAGGGGATGGAGCAGCTTCTCCTCACTCTCACACAACCACCAGCCAAAAGCCAGGAGCTGAGCTGGGAAAAGCCACGTTAAAAATGTTCTTGGCAGCACAGAGATTAGAAATCCTGCTTTTCCAGAAAGAATTTGGAGGTTGCAGTGAGATATCTCACAGAAAGTCCCGTTACATCACGCTGGAGGTTCTGGAGAAACTCAGCAGGGCATCAGCCACAGCTGGAGGAAGGTTCTTGTGGGGACAGGTCCGTTGTAGTCTCATCCTTACTGCACCCCACATGGGCATTATTGACCCTTCTTTGACTTCCCTGCTTGTGGGGGTGAACACCACCCACCCCTCTCTCATCCCGAAGAGATCCGAGTGCCCTAATTTGATTTAACTCTCCCCAAATGCTGTCTGTATTGTTTTTACTTCACTGAATCATTTCCTTAAGGTTTAATCCTATTCCCTGTGCAGACTCTGGTGGGGGTTATGTATAAAATAACATAACAGAGATTTATTTTAATTTATCTTTAACTAATGCAGCGCACGTGGAGGTGAAGAACCTCCTGAGGAGGTCAACCAAGAAACTTCAGCGCTGCTTGGCCACCACCATAAACTGCTCATTTCTTGCTCAGATCTGTCATTTTTGCCATGGAATAAATTCAGGATTGTCCTGTGGACAAGGACATCTTGCCATCACCTCCTGGTTTGGATGGAGTTGGCCCAGAGGTGCCACAGCCCAACAGGGATGGAGAGAGGACACAGTCACAGAAGAGCAGAGGTTCTTCAAAGTTCATGAGGGGCAAAATAATCATGGGGTGAAATTAAAGCTGTGCTGGGGAACGGGACATTTGAGAATGTCAGGGAAAACAATCTCCTGAGTGCTGTTTTATGCTACCATGGGTGTTTTCTGCCAAGAATTCCTCAGCCTTCAGCAGTTTCTGTTTGAAAGATTTTGAGGAAAAGGAAATATTTGTTAATCTGTTAATGACTAATTAGTTAATGACTCCTGTGGAACGGTGGTTACGTTTACAAAAGTTCAAGTTGGATATCGGCACTTGCAGCTCCTGTAGAGCCCAACCCAGTGTTGTTCCAGCCCCCAGAAGGATCACTCAGCTGCCTCACATCCTCTCCATTGCAGCCTCTCCAGGGCATTTAGAAACTGTTGAATTCCAGCTCTTACATCCTCCTGTAACAAACCTCCCATCCCTTTCCCGTGTGGATCGGGGCAGCTGTTTGTGGCACTGCCTCTTCCCTAAGTTTAGTTTTCTTCCTCCAAGGAAGGGATATTATTTGCACATTGGAATATTGGATATTTGCTTGCGTTTCTCAGTGCAGGTGTGACAGATGTGGGGCAGCACGTTCAGTTATATTTATCATCTATTTATGTGTTAGATTTTGGTTGCCCAGAGAAGCTGTGGCTGCCCCTGGATCCCTGGAGGTGCCCAAGGCCAGGTTGGATGGGGCTTGGAGCAGCCTGGGATAGTGGGAGGCGTCCCTGCCCATGGCAGGGGTGGAATGAGTTGGGCATTAAGGTCCCTTCCAATCCAAACCATTCTGGGATTCTTTGGTTTACAAGTGAATAGATTTGGATCTAAAAATCCCATTCTTTATTTACTGGTAGCAGTAAGGTTGGGAAAGCAAGAAATAAAGGAAACTGGAGTAATAAGTTAGCAGCATGTGCAAAAAGGATTAAACTGGTCCTAAAATGCTTTTTTACAGGAGAGGAAAGGTTTTTAAAGAGCAGATGGTGCCACCAAGGCTGGGGTGGGGAGAGCAAACAGGGACATGGGATCAGCCCAGGATTCTCTGCTTTGCTCCCTCTGGCTGCATCCCTGTGACAGAAGAGCAGCTACACCACCCAAAATATTGCTCAGAGTGTGTCCCACCTCACGTACACCCAGCAGGAAGAGAGATGCACCCACACCCAGCTGTAAACTTGACTACTCATCATTTTATTAAATACTGGAGGAGCAATGGCTGAGGCTCTTCTGGGAGCCAGGGTTTGAGTAACAGTGCTGCATCCCTCTGAGCACAGGCTGCAGGGCTGGAAACCAGCATCTTCCCAAATATTAAATGAATAAACATTTTCTTGCTAATGATTTATGGAGTGGAGAATAAACAATCCTTGAGTTTAGCCAGAACAATCCTTGAATTTATCTGTTAGAACCAAAAATATCACACACCAAATTTATAATTGCAGCTCTGTATAAATTGATGGTGGAGTGGAGATATAAAAGAGATAAACATTGGATGCATAATTGAGTTCAGGTGATATTAAAGTATTACCCCAAGCCACAAGGCAGGTTTGGTTTGCTTTGTTGGGTTTTTTTCTTTTGTTTTCATAAATGCAAAGCAAATCTTGGCAAAACCGAGCACAGCTTGAAAACAACTCCATATCCTAAAATCTGCCCCAAAAGTGGCTGGGCAAGGCCGTGTTCGGAGGTTACCTGAGTGCTTTCACACATTAAGGGACAGTATTAAAAGATCATTTCCAAGTTAAGCAAACATTTCTGGCATATTGTCTAACACTTGCTTCAAAATTAACTTAGTTATTCTGAACTTTATGCCAACTGATTATTTGCTGGACTCTCTGATGATGGTAATTCAGGACATTCCATCCCATAATTCCATAAAGACAATAAGATTACAAAGCCCAAGCAGGCTCTGAGTCAGCCTTTGACAGATTAAAGCTCTCCAAGTCCCCTGAAAACCCTTCTCTGACACATTAATTTGACCTAAACCCTCAAAATGTTCCTGATTATATCATCTCAATCGGGCTTGATTTTTGTTTTATTTTTCAGTGTAGGAAATTAAAAAGGCTCGGTTGATCCCCAGCCAAGTTCTTGAAATGTGTTGCAATGCTGAGGAAATCAAAGATTACTCGAAATACTTTTTAATAATATGTCATGTCAGCAGAGATAAAGGTTCACACTCCATGCCCTCAGCTGGCTTCCATCAGTGCTGCCCAGGACCTGCCGGTCACCTTGAAATCATGAGCTTATACTCTTCTAATTATGAACATGTTCATAAAATTTGATTAATTTCTCTTTGTAAGAAGAATTGAATCTGCGTAGGTAGGGCTGATCCTGCCTGGGAGCAAGAGGCAACCCCACATTCCCTTCCCCTGCCCTGTTCTCCATCCGTTTCTTGCCACAAGAGATCAGAGAATGCTTTGGGTTTGAAGGGATCTGAAGGAACATCTAATTCCAACCCTCCTGCCATGGACAGGGAACCATTATCCTGTGGAATGACATTCCAGAGGATGGGCAGCAGGTTGGATGTTGCCCCATAGAGTCATCGGGCAGGAGCACCTGGACATTCCTGTAGGAAACAAAACCACATCAGAGGCCACTGCTGATGGAGATCCATGGAAGGGTGGAGCAACACAGGGCCAAACCCAGCTAGAATTCAGATTACAACTATCAGACTTTGGGAAGCTGGGATAGCAACTTTCCACTCCCCAGTCAGGCTGCAGGTATGATCCACACCAGAGCTGGCACTGGAGGAAGGTCAGCAGCTGGAGGAGGAGGTGACTTCCAACCAGGTGCCCAGACTGGATGTTGAGTTTGGGTTTTTGGCAGCTGTGTCTGCACCCATTCACTTCCTCTGAGGTCTTTTCCCTGGTCAAATCCCTGGCCCAGTGAGATATACCAGGAATCTGGAGTGTAAATGTGTGCTAAAAAAGGTATAAATGGTTATAAGTGCATAAAAATGTGTATTAACATTTTTTAACAATGTCCACCCTGAGCTGAGTAAGGAGCGTCCTCGGGATGCGGATTTGAGGGCAAGGATGTGAGACTGGGACAATTAAAATGCACATTTGGGAACAAATACTGGCACAGAGAGGCTGTGGCTGCCCCATCCCTGGAAGTGCCAAGACCAGGTTGGACGGAGCTTGGAGCAGCCTGGGACAGTGGAAGGTATTCCTGCCTGTGGCAGGGGGTGGGATGGGATGAGATTTAAGGTCCCTTCCAACCCAAACCATTCCATGTTCTTTACAAAGACAACCTGCTGCCCGCCCAGAGTTCGGGAATGAGTGCACCAGGACACCGACAAATAGAACAAGAACCTAACAAATAGAGCAAGAAATCCTGAAAAGTGAAACATTTGGATGTACCAGGAACTCCCTGCGACTCCAGGAGAACCTGGATGCAGAGCATGGACTGCTGCACCCCATCCCCTGCCTGTCCCAAAGCCACGGTGCCCGATGGCAGCTCTCCCCCCTCCTCAACCTGCTTTCTCAGCTGGCCTGTGAATTTTAGCCCTTTCCACGTTTTTTTCCCGTTAAGGCTCATCTATCCCGGCTGACCTCCCCGGTGCAGGGAAAGGCTGCGGGGCCAGGGGCGCACAGGGGATGGGGGGGGTGGACACCCCCCCTGCTCAGCGGGGACACCACCACTGCCCCCTCCCCAGAACCCACCTGAGCCCCGGAATCCCCTTTGCTGCCGGCTCTGGGGAGGGCTCCCGGATGGAAAATAAATCAGCGCGGGGGTTCCAGCCTGGGCAGGGCTGGGAGGTCCCCGGCGCGGGGGTGAAAATGCCGCGCAGATGCCGCGCAGCGCTTTCCCTGCGCACCTGAGGGTCCCGGCCGGAGCCCCCCGGCCTCGACCTTGCCCTGCCCGGCTGCGCAGGAGTTTCCCGGGATTCTCCGAGTGGAAAACGGGGATTTCTGCCCCTAATTCAGCGCAGCTGTCGCGGGCGGCGGGGCCGCGCTTTGAAGCGGAGCCGGGGCGGAGGGGGGGTGGCGGAGCGGGCGGGGCTGCCTTAAAAAACACCCCCAAAACAACCAAACAAACAAAAAGCAAAGGAAAAAATGGGAGACAAAGCTGGAACCCCCGCCCGGCGCTGTCACAGCCCAGGGGTGGCACCGGGTCTGTCGTGCCGGGGACACCGGAGGGGCCGCGTGTGACCGGCCCGTGGGGGCAGCCCGGCGGGGCCAGAGGGCGGGGCACGGCTCCCTTCTCTTGTATCCCCCTTTCCCCCTTTTTCTTTTGCTTTTTTCCCCCTTTTATTTCTCTTTTCCTGCCTTTTTCTTTTCTTTCTTTTTCCACCCTTTTCTCTTTTTTATTCTCCTTCTTTTTTGTTAATCTTTCTCCTTTCTCTCTTTCCCCCCCTTTCTTTTTCTTTTTTCTTTTTCCCTTTTGCGCTGGTTCTGGTTAAACGTTATTTGCACTTTTGTTGGAAAAGTGGCCCCTAGTGTGCAATTATGTCAAATTTCTTTGAGTTTTACAATTTAATGGAGAACAGTAACTCTTTTATTGATCCTAGACGGGGCCGGCTCCTCTTCCCCCTCTCCCCCTCCACCCTTGTGGCTCTCCCCTCCCTCCCCCTCCA
>VZRS01007515.1:0-244409 GCA_013398055.1 Ifrita kowaldi
CAGGCCGTGCCAAATCAACACAATCACTCTTGAAGCAGCCTTTCCAGAATAAAACAACAGGAGTTTTCAATCCCAGAATCAAATTACCCTGGTGACTGGACTCCCAATATTTCCATAAAAACTGACAGAGTCATCAATTTAAGACCAAAAAACTGATTGCAGGTATGAAATTCAAGATGACCTGTTTCTCTGTGGTTACATTTTTCTCAGACACTTGATGGTTAAAACCCTCAAACAAGGACTTTTGACAGCTCAAAAATCTGGTGTGTTAAAGACATAGCTTTAAAACCTGACCAATACTTTCAGAATTGGATAATTTAATTTTCCCCTTGAAGGTAAAATCCCTGAATTAAATTTATTTGGACAGAGTTTCAGAAGATAAGGGTGCAAAAATCTATATCCCAAATTCTCTGGCTGAGATAAAAGGCGATAAAGTTTCTCTTGGCCTGTTAAGCATGTTATGACTGGTAACTTCAAAGATAAGCCTCATCTGATGTAGAAAAGGTTTAACAAATGGAATGGTTTAAACAACAATTATGGACTTTCAAGGCTCCTACTGGGGTCACAAGAAACATTTTTCAGTAGAACAAAAGGCTGCACTCGGTAACCGGAGGAGGGAAGGTGTAACTATAGTCACACCTGCTGGAAAAACACTGTCATGACCTCATCGTATGCTGTGACTCAAAATGTTACCATTGCACTGTTGGGCCTTCAAGAGTGTTTGAAGAGGTTTTAGGAAAAAAAAAAAACCAGCTAGTATTGTCTCTGCTTTCAGAATAGCACAGAACAGTTGTTAACTTATGAAAATGTGTCACTGAATAAGCTTACCTTCCTACGATGGGATGGCACAATAAAATATGTTTCGATATTATGTTTCTTCAAGAAACTATTCCTTTCGTGACCATGTCCTGGTTCTACCTCGTAGTCCCCATTTAGGCACTCTAAGGTGGTCTTTGTAATGTGAACTTTCCTGGAGAGAAAAATCAGATGTTGTTTAAAGCAAAGATACATTATGAGCTACCTGCTACTGAAATACACTCCCGTACAGAAGTTCGTAAAGAGGTCAATTTACATGGAAGACCACAGGTTTGATGGGAAAAAAAAAAAAAGGAAAAAAAAAAGAAGAAAAAAAAAAAGAAAGTTTTGTTTTGTTTCAATTTCAGCCAAATTGAACATAGAAAAATTTCTATTACATGTATTTTCTAAGCTTGGGCAAACTGAACAGAAGGATAACTGTTGACTATCCAAACACTTGCAGATTTGCTGATTTGTAGAAAGTGAGTGTCTGCACATCTTCTTGTACATTGTGTGGCTTTCTTAAGGTTTTACCTCAATGGCTGCTTGGAAAAACATCCTGCTGTTTGAAACTTGTGACATCACACTCCGAACCTCTCTTTTGTATAAAGGAGGAACCTCTTTTTCTGTTTCACTTCACGTCTCTGACTCATATAATTCATCCACTCTGTTTTGTAGGCAGCTTTCTGATTCATTTTGTTTTGGCAACACACCCATATTTAATATTATTTCTGAGTTTTCTTATAATGAAAAAGTTTTCACATTTTCTCCTGAAAGACCTCCTATATTTGAAATGTCTTCAGAGAAGGTACCTGAAAAAGATTTTACTGCTTTCCTCTAATAAACATGTGTTCAGATTTTTTTCCACTGGATAACTTTAAGATAATGAACACATAAAATACACTGCCAAAATTATCTAAAGCAGATGTATGCAATAAATAGAAATTCACTCATCATTACCACAAAAAATTAATTGGTTCCATTGTCCTTCTGTATAGCAAAATAAGATCTTGTAAAAATCAAAAAGGGTATGGCAAGATCTAGTCCAAATCTGAGCTACCCATAGAACACTCATGCACCTTTGCAAATGTTCACTGTGTGTATTTAAATTGTGTCCAAGGCTGTGCAATGAGTACTCAAAGTTCCAGGACATGCCCCATGGATTGGCTGCAGGTTTACGTGCTACTGTATCATTTGCAAATGTCATCAATATCTGAGTTCATAAACAGGTGTATCTTTTCTATAGCATACGATTAGTGTTGGAAATCTTATGTAAAAGGAGCAAGGCATCCCCCCTCCCCCCTGCAAGTATGGAGGTGTGTAAGAGTAAAAAAATTCAGGAATAGCTATAGGGTTTTACTTTTGTAACATGAAAGGACCAAAGTCTAGCGTTCTTACATTCCTAGTATTGCCTCATTCCTACTTTTAATATTTGTCAACGTCTAAAAATTATTTTGTTTGAAAATCTTTTGCTTCTAATCTAACCTACTTGTAATCTACTTAAACAACTATCAAGATAATTTGGAAAATTCCACAGGGTAAATCACATAATACATTGATTGCTCTTGCCAAACACAATCCTTTTCATCAATAGCAGTTACATTGCAAATGCCTCAAAATAGGAAATAAATTCTTCACCCTTACAGTTTTCTATTTTTTTTTGCTACGGTTCTTTTTCAGACTTACCCAGGCAGTCCTCCAGCTTCCATTACATTAGCTAATGTCACATCATTTGACCAGACATCATATTGCCATTTTCGGAGACCCAGGACCCCGCAAAGCACCCTGCCTGTATGCAATCCAACTCTCATGTTGAGATCAACCTCTGTGGCTTCTGCAACAGATCTGCAATGGACAGCATCGGAATATTAATATTTAGACAATGTCTGCTCTTGATTTTCTCTCCTTCTAAAATTAACACACACACACACACATTTATATATATATATATATGTATGACTGAATAGAAAGGGTCTTATAAAATGTGAAATGGTATATTCAGGTACTGTCCTCTACCTTCACTAGTTCCAAAGCCCTAATTATAATTCCAAAAAAATTGTTATATTTTAATTACTGTTGAACCAAAATCTCAGTATTTCTAAATTTCTTGATCATTTCTGTGAGAAAAGAGGTACGGAGAGGCACTAGTTGAGAAGGCCAATGTGTAAGTAATTATTCCCAATCTACTATGTTCTAATTGGTTCAATTTACCCAGTTACCAGAGTGCAGGACAAAGAAAATTATGAAAGTAATAAATCAGTGTAAGAACAGCAGACTGATTATAAACACTAATATCTTTCTTCACTAACTTCACTTTCTATCACTAACACAAAGCTCAGGTAAGAGTGGCACAGAAGCAATTTGTAATTATGGTCTTGCACCTGTAAATTAAATCTAATGTTCAGAGATTTTCACTGCCTAGCTGGTAAAGGATGAATTAATTAATCTGCAAAATTGTTATTAAAAGCATCTTTTTGGTGCTGCAATAAGGAAATATTCTTCATTTCTTTGAATGAAGGGCAAGCTATGACCTGCACCCTGCACAAAGTTGTGAACACTGAAAAGGTACCTTGAAAGTAACAGTCTTAAATATTACGTTATGTAATAATACTGTACATAGATCTTTTCAGCTCTTTCTGTTACGGAAACACCTGGCATTCCACAGTCCAGTTGCTGACCAAAAAGTGGTATTACCTCTGAATAAAGGAAACTGACTATTCAGTGTAAGAATTTATTATCATTAGATTTTTTAAATTTGAATTTTCCAATGCATTTAATAGAAGAAGAACTTAAAATGAGATTCTGGCTATAATTTTCCCTTGAAATTCCTTGACCAATTTTTTTTTCAAGTATCATCCAGGTACACTGGATTTTGCAGAGATGCCTTTAGAAAGACTTTTCAACTCTTTCAGAAGTTATACTTGTTTAAATACAATTACCAGAAAGGTATTGCATAGATCAAGATGTAGGATGTGCAGCAAAGATACCTGGCCTCAATTTCAATAAGAAACTCTTCACCTATGAAGTGCTGAAGTACATACTACCATGTCAGCCATCACTAATGTGAGTAACATGGAGATCTCTTTTTTCCCCACAGGGAATCTGGGCATAACACATTTTTCAGTCATATTTTATGCAATAGCACAGACAGGCTTATGCACAGATTTCTGAAAGAATAAATATTTCCTTGCCCTATTTCTGCTCACTGCTATTCAGCTCTCCCTTATTCAGTATCTGTGCCCAGTCAAGCCTCAAATATGACTTCAAGGAGTCCTAAAAGGATTTTAGTGTTACAAAGCTTTGTTGTGTACACTGTCTGACAAAGCTTCGAGGAAATGAAAGGCCCTAATAACATAAGCCACCTAATGATCAGTGACCGCACTTGGTATCTTCACCTGAGCATGTGTCATTGCATCATCAACAGATTGACCTTACACCAAGACCATACCTTGCAAGCCAAAGCCCTTCAGGATTATGCCTTGCCTACCTATGTTCTCCTACATAATTAAGTACCTGTGTAACAATCTTAACTAATGAACCCGCAAGAGTTTGAGTTTCTCTGTTCACAAATGGGTGTTTTGGGGCTTTTTTTGTTGGTTCCCTCCCTCCCTTCTACTCCATTTAAAAAAGTACCTAAAACCTCAGACTAAATGTATGTGGAAAGTGAAATTCAGAGACTGATGAAGTCCACTCCAGGCTTTGACATTGCTTTGTCTGTCTGCAGGAAATTTAATCTCCTTTTAGAAATTTGAGTAGAATAACAAAAAGTAAATGAAAAGAGATGAGCAGAGAAATACAACATGGCTGACCATACTCCTTTTTAAATAAGCTGATCTGTATAATGCGCCAATGAACCATAAAGCAGAATCTGAAAAAACTTCATGTTTTGAAGAAAAAATTTCCATAAGTAGTCACTTAGTAAAAAATTTAAATTGAGAATGCATTTCTACATTTTCCTCAGTGTGCTGGTTTGGCCAAAATCTAGCAATATATCCTCTGAGAAAAACCAGGTTACAACCACCCTTCCCCCCACCAGGTTTGGGAGAAAAGGAAATTTTCCTCGAAGGAAAGTGAAAGAGCNAAGCTATGACGTGTTTCAGAGATGCTTTCATCATTACTAAATTTGAGTAGCAAAAAAAGCTCATGAACAGTTCATTAAATTTTTTATCTTGTGGACCTTTGTGCTCTTTATGCAGATAATTTCCACAAATGTACCCCACCAAACTATCAAAAATGAGGAATATTAGGTAATATATAAAGAACAGGCTTCAAATATAAATTCAGAGCAGTACAATGATCATATTCCCATACAACATGAGCATTTCTTCAATAAAATATCACAAAAATGTCCACTGAAGTATTTTAAATTATAAATACATTTCTGAGAAAATACCAGCACTTCACAAACAAGCCAGGAATAGGAAAAAGTTTCTCAAATGAATTATTCATTATAACTTGTTCTCTCATGGGTTCCTATACTATACTTAAGTTTTCCAACTGTTAACACAAAAGCAGGCCCAGAAAAAAATGGAAATCAAAAAATCATTTTCTTTTTAAAGCAATTGTGTTCAGAGTCTATGCAAGTGACTAATAAGACAGCCATCTACCCTGACAGCTCTAGTATCCTATAAAGCCTTTAAAGTTTAGTTCCCTCCTTAACTACAAATATTTCACATGCTGATACAAGCCATGAAAGTAATTTAGATCACCTGCAGAACAGCTCCAGACCTGTGCTCCTGGGCATTTGACGAGGGAAAGAAAAAAGCTCTGCATGCCATTTCTTTTAATTATTTAGGTATTTTCTTTAGATCTAAAAATATCTGCAGAAATAAATGTTTCCTGGTTAAAGGCATAGATATGATTTTTGTTTCAATTACATACACTTAACCAGAGTATTGCTCAGCTGCAGCAGAGCACTAGGACAGAGAGACAGGGCTGTGAAGGGCTGTTGGCTTGCTTTGGCAGAAGTGCAAGCTGACGAAGCTTTCACCACTGATAGACAACTTCTTAAAAAGGCAGCTGCTGGTTCTCTCAAAACTTGAGGTCAATTCACTCCTGCCAGTTCAAACATTTCCAGGCCCTGGACTTTTGGATGACCAGGGAAAAGCTTCAACAGTGTTGACATCAGGGAAGTTAATGCTTCTGTCTATTTCCTCAGACAAAAATCACACAGGAAAACTTGATATTTCCATTGGACTTACTCAAATTGGCTACTGTAGTTCCTCTCCCTTTCCTGGTGCTTTGGTCAGCTAATGACCAAACCTATCAAAAGGAGACAGGTCGAGCGTCAACCTCCCCAGTGCAAAAACCTCCCCAGGTGCAAATAAGCCCAACTTCCATATGTGAGGTCTTACATGATGACTGGTGGAGTCATTCACACTAGGTGGAGTCATCCATTCTGGATAAAATCACCTATGCGACACAGAAAATAGCTGATAAACCCCACTGGGTTGCCCAGTTCTCAAGAAGCAGGGGTTCCTGGACAGTTTCCTTCAGACCTCTTCAAAAGCCCACATGCAGCAGTAACATTCAATCAGAAGGTCAGATGAGACTTATTCTAAAGTAACCCTTCCCCTCCTCACCACAGTATGTGTAGGTTGAACTGAAGCAGTCAGCAGCTGTTGCTGTGACCTACAGTCATGCTCCTGCTGTGCCATGCTTCCTGCTACTATACACAGTCAGTGATGCAGCTAGTGATGCAATTCCCTCTGAGTCAGTACTAAAACGGCATCCTAGTCAGGTGTTAGCGGAAGAAGCATCATGAAAATGTACTGTCTGTGTGACAACAGGAATGATTACAGGATTCCAATAAAGTTTTGACAAGTCTGTGAATGTTAACCCGAGTATTTTGACCCAGTCCAAAATCTAGTATCTATATACTGCTCACTCAGAATCTCTCATTTCCAATTGGAAACATTACAGATTATTTCTTGCTCTGCAACATTATTGAATGCAGTTAAACAAGTGCCTCATTTCACCACATTTCATCTCCTAGGAGGAGTTTCTGGACTGAGACGAAGAATTGTTTAATACAATTTATATCCATTGACAAAGTGCTGTCTAAGGAAGGAGAAAACTATTAAGAATGTGCAAAATTGCCCCCATAACACTAGCTTAAACCAGAACTCTAGACAGCTTTTGGAGGAGAGAGGGAGGGAAGAGCTTTGTTACCAGGGCATAACTTTTCTACATGGCTATTAGCTAATAAATAGATCTATTTTGAAGGTAAAACACTGTAGGTACATGAGACTGAAACCTTCAAGTGTGGGAATCAATTTAAGCAAGGTGAAGAGAGTACTTGGCCTAACACACTGCTCATAACCGAGGTGAGGACAACAGTCACGTTACAGAAATACATGACATATTAGAGGCACTAACGAATGTGATCATTTTAATTTTATTGGTAACAAAAAGTTGACAGTCAAAACTCATATGGTAAGAACAACATCGGTGATATCGAACACTTCACTCACTGCCGTGGCACTTTGACTCTAAAGTAGAACAAACACCTGGCCCATACAGAGGCTCTGACACAATGGCTGCAGAAGTTCTTTTGGAATAGAAGCAGAATATAACTCTATCTGTTTTGTCAGTTTTTAAGAATAAACAGCTCCTCCCATAATTGTTTTGGTTCTGTGCTCTTGAAGAAAACACTTTGAGGAAGGTGGATGAAATTGTGAAAATTATAATTACTTTATAATACTTTGAAAATTATGTTCTCAGATGATACCTTCAGCACCATATTGTAGGAATCTTAAGTTATAGTTATGCAGAACATGAAGAGAATGGAATGTATCAGTTTATATGAGCACATTCAACTCAGTCCTATCACAGAACCATCAACCAGCCACAGAAGTTTATATTCCTTGATTTTCCAGAAAAAAAACCCGCATCTTGTTGGTACATATCTCTGGGACAGACACTTTTGACAAATCTGTCACCTGAATCACAGTTCAAGCGATTTTATTTATTTATTTACTTACTTACTTACTTATTTAACCCAGGTAACATGGCAAACCTATCACTAGGGATGACAAATTCCAAGCTTAAATTTACAGTGCCATGACCTTGATTCTACAGTAAAGTGAATAGACTTTAAAAAGACTACCAGCTGGCATCCACCTCTGCATGAAAGGGGGAAGTTTACAAAAAGTGACTTTGTATCTCATGGAACTGATAAACAAAACTTAACAACCTTACTGATGCAAAATAAAATGCTGCATTCCAACTTCACTGTCAGAAGCCCCTGACTTCTCCTTTTAATTTACTAAACATATTTTAAAACAATTAATCTGGGGAGTCTATCTTCTAACTTTGGTTTCTGCGAAGGGGAGAGACTAATTGTGCTTATGCACAAAGAATGCAGAATAGGTTCCTAGCTATCCAACAATCCTAAATAAAGCTGGCACTCTCTTAGAGCCTTGTCTCTTATCCATCTTGCCCTTTCACCATTCTCTGAACACTGACTACACAAAAGACATAAAATTTATGAGTTCTTTTAAAAATAAAGTTCTGAAATTGCCAGTTATATTCTACCACAACCTCTGACTAAACATGTCTAGATAACACACTACAGCTCATCCACTTAGAATCACAAAGTTGCTGATGCTGCAAGGGGTCTCTGGAAATCATCTAGACCAACAGTCTTGCTCAGAGAACAGCCAGCTACAGAAGTTTGCCCAGAACTGTGCCCAGCCGGGTTTTAAATCTCTCCAAGGACACAAACGCCACAACTTTTCAGTGGAACCTCTTGAGTATCTGACTATGTCCACAACAAAAAAAGCTTTTTATTCTATTTAAATTGAATTTCTTGTATTTCAGTTTGTGCCCATTTCCTCTCATGCTGGCACTGGATGTCGCTGAGAAAAGTTTGGCTTTGTCCTCCTTACTCCCTCCCACAAGGTATTTGTCTGCATTGATAAGAACCCCTCTGAGCCTTCTCTTCTGCAGGCTGAACTGTCCCAGTTCATTCTTTTCTAATTCAACTCCTTTTTCAAATTTACATTATCATGTCAGTAGCCAATAAAACATACCCTAAAAAGGGAACACATTCATTTCTAGTATTAGTAAAACTGAAACATTCTAAAGAAGAAAGTTCCAACAGCTGTATCAATACATTATTCGTATACATGAAATAAAGCACAACTAATGAATTAATGTTGGGTTTAAAAGAGGATGAGATCATCATCTATTGCTTTCCAGGGATTTAAAAAAAACCCAAACCAAACAAACCAAAAGGCTTTTGTAAAATGTGTACAGGACCTGTACATCTAATTATGTTTCTAAAGGTCAGGGCTTTCTTATAAATAGAGTATCCACATACTGCTGAAAGAATACACATATCCTTTTAGGATTTTATATTATCATAGACTATCATAAATTATATATTATGAGATTACAAAGTATTTTATCAATTTTACAATGCTTACAAACGTGATGAACTTGAATGAGAGGGAGAAAATGAATTCATTTACCCAATTCTTCACACTCTGTGAGATTTTGTAGTATGTTTAGCAAATGAAAAGGAGTGAGTAATACAGTAGTGAAGAAATTTTCCATCTTTATCCTTTCCCTCCTCTGCAATGAAATAGATCCCCAGCTTTGGCTAAAAGCTCATTCACAGTTCTCTCACACCCACATTTTTTGCCTCGGCAAAATAATGATCAATGTAGAGCTATCAAGCATAAAAAAAAATCTGAGCAGCAAAGTGAATTTCACATTACATTTCTGAAAAGCAGAATAAATGAAAGGTTTAAACATTACATAAAAAAGGGGTAATCAGCAGGCTATGATTTTAAGACTACAAACAGATATACAACAGGCATACATCAGGACTAGTTTCAAGTTTACATACTGATGTGCAAAATGAGCAGTGTTTATCACTGCAAAACACGACATTTTACTATTTTCATTGTGGCAATAGTGTATATTTTGTTATTTCCCATTATCTTTCTGCCACCTATTCAGTATTTGTGTGTGCCTTTACATACTCAATTTGCACACTTACTCCTTACAGTGATTAAATGGAGTGGAAAATCAATGTCTAGAATGGCCATTCCTGAAATCAGTGTCCTGTGGCCTGAATGCAAGAGTGTGACTTGCCAGGTGAGCAGTGCTAGCAGACACTGCTGTTTCTCTAAGAGCACACTTCTGAACACCACATAGGAGCTGTTGCAGCACTCCTGTCTGGGTTCACCATGCATGGTACTTACGTGATGGTGTCAATCATATCCAGTCCCATTTCAACACAGCAATGGGCATGATCTGTTTTGGGCTGGGTCAATCCTGATACACAGTAGTAACAGTCCCCTAGGATTTTTATTCTTCTGCAATGATTTTCCTTTCATAAAAACAGAATAGGAAAATTTTTACTATTTATATAAATATTCCAATATTAACAGGGTAAAATCTTCTCCAATACTATGCAATAATTCTAAATTGTAATAAAGGGAATCTTTCTCTGATCAAATGAGGTTATTTACAGTTAATGAAATCTGGGTTCCCTGTACTCAACAGCTGACACCACATTTGTTTATTTATTTATAAGTAGATACATATATACTGGACATCAGCCCTGCATTGCTCAACACACATGGGTTAACACTGCTTAAAGCTATAGTCCTGAACAAATGTTATTGCCTTGCCCTCATGCTAGGTTACTATGAATTCAAGATTCACAATGAGACTTCATTTCTGTATGAACCCAAACCAAAGGACTGAAGCCAAACCACTACTGAATATTGGGAAATGTCTGCATTCTGAGAAACTTTTGCTTCAAATTCAGTTCCAATTCACCAGGAAAGATTATTTATTTATCTTTAAAGGTACACACATTTTGCATTACCTATTCATAAATCACAGCATGATCAGTATGACAGACTTAGAGATGAGAAGCTAGTCAGTTTGCATTACAATCAAATTTATCTCCTGTTTGCATGAATTTTAGTTTCTACAGCCAAAGAGTTCTGGCTAAAACTCTCCCATTTAAAAAAAACCCCAAAAATAATGGCATGTGATAATGGCTAAATCTGTCTGAGCAGAAAGTTCATTTCTAAACAGAGAGCACGTAACAAAATGCCTCTAAAACACCAGTACCTTTAACTAATAAACTATGAGGAGACACGAAGAGATGATGGTATCTTTTGTAACTAGACTATGGCAACTCCTACCCATTTAGAATTTGGCACAGAAAAGTAAATAACCTGATTAAATGAATCCAAATTACAAAGCTGGGATTATGCCAGTAAGCACCATGAAAAATTAACTGTTGTGAATATGATGGAGGTGATTCACTAAAGTCTGATTCATTCCCCAGCAGTGTGCAATATAGACTTTACTTCAGCAACACAGAAAGAGGAGAAAAAAGAGAGGGTGGTGGAGATGGAATTTAAAATTTCTGCAAAAAAAAGTCTAATCATAAAACCATACTTACTCAGCTTCTCATATTGGCATATGTTTTCATCCAGTCTCCTGCCTATAAGAATTAAAGCCTTCCTGAGTTGACCACATTCTCCACATGATTACCCACAATCCAGCTCAGAAGCAATGATTATGCCTACAGTGATGCTTTTCTCTCTGACATATCACCATTTATACCAGCATTTGGGGCTTGTTGTTACACACTCTTCCCTCTGCAGGCATTCCCACTCCTCTCTTCTTTGTAAATGGTACTCAGTATTGGAAAAAATACTACAAAATGAGATTTACCTCTGTCCATGCATGGAAGAAGGCACTGTTTGGGAAAGTTGGTTTGTGTACTTCTATTTATAAATTAAGCAGCAAATTCAGATCTCAAATCAAATAAGAGAGCTGTCTTTTTGGGTATGCTTAAGTAGTAGAAAAGGCTTCCCCAGTTGTGACTACTTAACATTTCTTCTACTGTACATCAGGATTTAAAATATACCACTAATTATCATTGCTAATATATACTTTCATGAATACAAGCATAATTCTTTCAGGAGGATTATCACCAGGGCCCTAACAGTATTCCCACAGCCTGTAGTCAAAAATGCCTCACCAATTTTACTCAGACTTTTTTTGAAATCCTTGGCTAAACGCTATTATATAAGTAAAATAATTATTGATGCACACAAAGTAATACGCAGATCTCAAAATCTACCTTGACACAGAACAGTCCTTGGAATTCAAGGTTTTTGGACAGAAATCAGTACATTTTTTAATGGAAACCACAAAGTTTTTTACTAGATGCCACTAGATTATACTATCCAAAAAAAAGTCTTTTTCCCCCGCCGCAATTCTGGACAGATCTTGAAGCACTAGAGAGTTCTCAGTAGTTAAAGCTGAAGCCTGCTTTCCAAAGTAAATTCAGTTTTGACACTTCAAAATCTTCAATAAGGCCCTTTTCATCTTCAAATTTGGTATGCATGATTTGTGGCCAGGCAATGTCTATTTGACCCTTAGGAAAGCTATTCAGAAAAGCCATTTCAGTAATCTGGGGTGAACAATACATATGTGTTAATCAATCAGTGATCTCTCCTATTAATGTCTACCTCACAAATGGCTTATTTTTAATGACTTGATAACAGCCTGGTAGACAGTTTAAAAAAGAAAAAAAACCAAAACAAAACAGAGTTTACTCCATTCTGAGTCAATTTCTTATTTGTGCAGGAGAAAAACAAAAGAAGAAGAAAATAAGTACAACAGTATTTTCTGGAGAGATATTTACCTAGATGGAATACATATGGCTAAATCACCTGCTGTTTTTGAAATCACCAGTCTGTTTATTCCCTATCAGATATTATCCTCACTGTCCTATTTATCATTAACGTACAGTAATCTTCAGAAAAATGATTTGTTTTCTTTTTCTTGACATGTGATGCAGACTCCCAGGAAAGAGCCACAGTACAGCTTTGAAAAAGCAATCTTTTTAAGGACTGATAAAACAGCAAATTAATAAAACAACACCTTTCTCTTTGTTTTGTTTCCTCAGCAACTTCCAAAAAATCCTTGTCTCATCAATATTTTTCACGTTTGTGACGCTGATGAATTCATGTGTGATAGTTAGAAATTCCAGTCACAACTGATACAAGCAATGTCTGTTTAGAAACAACAGACAATTTGGTTTTATGCACATGATAAAAAGCACTAGAGAGTGCCAGCACTGCGTTAGCCAGGCAGCTTGCCCTCCTGTGGTGCCTTACTAAGATGTTTGCAAGTGGATCTGCAGAAATCCCTCTGGCATGACTGTCAGTCACAGGGTCAGTCAGTGTGCAGTGGAAGCCCAACTCGGAAAGCAGAGGACACTTCAAAGTTACCAAGAGCTTTCTTCACACTTTCAGAAAAGCACTTCATAAAGCAGTTTATACTATCTATCTGTTATGTAAGATTAGGAGGGGGAACTTTGTTTCAAACAGCAGTGGGGTTTTGTTGTTGTTGGAGTTCTTTAATACATTTTGCATAAAGAGTGAAGTCTGTCAACTCAGACTAAAAAACTGAAAATTCAGAGCATTAGCTCCACATTCTTGTAGCATAGAAGACAAATGTTTGATACACCCAGGATAAGGTTATTTTTTAATAAAAAAGGAAAAGATTTTACAGTTTGTAAAAAAAGTTTATACAAAAAAAAAAATATACATTTATGTACGTTGTCTCAAAGAAATAATAAAGAAGCTGTCAAACTCCTCCCAGCAGAACCCATAAGAATGACAGTCAGATGTTCTCTAGAACAGAGAGATTGTACCGAATAAGTGCAGTCTTTTAAAGGAGGATCTTTTTCACATGTCAGATTGCAACAATCCTTACTGTCACTGCTGGAACTTTGCTTGTTTCTATTAATAGGCTATCCAAGTAAGTAATCGTTATGTGAATAGATCCAAAATCAGGCTCAACTTTTGTTGCTTGTAACTCTGTCTCGTAGGAGAAGACTTTCTTTAAAGCTTTTATTTATTTTGGAGATGACAGATGCTAATGCCAGAATGAGTCCCTGGTCTTCCTTCTGTCTCTGCAACGACCTATGTATTTGTACATAGTCATGTGTCATCATGGTATGTGGTACCTATAAAAGTGAGCCACAAAGGAAGGCCAGATAGACTACAACTTTAAAGTGCAAGATTTTAAAAGCTTAAACATTGAACTATTTCTTGTAACTCCACTTACTGCAGTGGAATTGCACCAAGGCTGAGACTGACCCTGTGTGATTTAATTGCAATATATTTTATGCTTATTATATTAATCCATTTCTTTGTCTGCAAGTCTGAAAGCAACCTGATCTGCAGATGTGCTTTTCAGACTTTTATTGTCCTAACCTCCTGGAATCACCATCTATGAGTAGGCAGGACTTTATTCATAAATTAGAAAGACACATTTTTGCCATTCCTAATAAAAACTGCGTTGTCTAAGGTTCAAAAAGTTTCTTTACCATATCCAGCCAACTTGGATTTGGTTATGCTTTGCAGAGTAAGAGAAAGGGTTAATAAGGCCTACAAAAAGATGCATAAGTAGTGTTTCCCATTTCCCCCAACTCAGACCCTACCAGTCTTGCACTCCCTCATAACGCTACAGACTTTAAAAATAGTAACTTTTTTTTGCTTAGCCTACATAAATGGGAACAGGAGTTTGGTCACTACCTACAGTGCTTAGTGATTGCAAAGTTAGAGCCTTAAAGAAAAAAAAAGAAAATAGAAAACCAAAGACCATACATGTTCATGTTCAGTTATTTAAATGTTGGGGCAAAAGGGTGGAGATTTATCAGGCCTGGACTTACAGACAGCTTTAAGGTTTCAGGGCAAGGCTTTGACACCCTCATTATACATCAGACTTCAGCTATAGTGAGATCCCTGGATATTGCCTGGGCATAGCTGCAAATTAGTGCAGGAGCACCACTGCATGCAGCAGAAGAGTAGAATGAGATGGATGCATTGGCAGCACAGAAAACAGTTCTGGAGCTCAAAACGCCTTCATGCCTCCCCCACCCATTCATTGCCTCAATCTGTGGGGGGGCAGGGGGGGAATTGCCCTACTCCCTGAAAAAAAAATTGTTAGCTCAATATCCACATATTGAAGAGAAGTCTCGGATAGAGGGAAACCACTAAATGAAAATTTCTGATGGCTTAGTTTTTGCCGAAGTAGAATTAACTCTGGCGCAAAGTGGCAAACTATGAGGGCTGAAGAAGAAACACAGATTAATCTTCTAGCTCTGCTGTCAAGAACTTCATCATTGGGGCCAGAGAGTGCCACACAGGGGCATGGTCACCTTCCCTTACAGATGCTGAACAAGACAAAAGGAATATTAGTGACCCTTAGGAAAGGACCCTTCATGGAAGTATTTGTGGGTTTTTCTCCCTTTGTATTTGTCTTCTCTTTTTCTTTCTTCTTGGATTATCAGTCACTTTCATTGGGAAAGCCCCAATCCAACAGCTTCCTTTGCTGGAGGAATCCTCGGGATTGTTTTTATCAGGTAGGCAGAGGGGATCAAATTTTCAGTCCATATTAATCAGCATGGCATCATGTGTTACCACTGCAACTTATTTCCAATGTGTGTAGCATGAGCGGCATATTTAACATTTATAACACTTTCTGCCAAAATGCTATTAATCTCAGTAGAAAATTGGGTTAGAAAGCTTTGAACCACTCTAGAAGTTATAATTTACTACAGATGTGTGCACAGATGCAAAAGACTTAGAGAAAGAATTGTATTTTCTGCTACATCCTCTGAAGATGAAATTATGTCTCTATTCAATTTCATTACAGTTATTTATTAGATTGGAACAAAGTCATAAAAGCCTATGTATTAGCTATCATACTGTATAGATATATGCATCCATCCACATATATGTACATATGCACAGATATTACATGCAGAGACACAGTTCTGCAAATTTACCTACACCCTCTTACATATATACACAGCATATGGGATGAAGGCAAATTTTAATATTCATTCTCTGCAGTACTAACCAAAGCAGCTCAGCCTGACAGCTGTGGGACAGATACCAGTTTTGAGCACCACCCTTTCAAAAGATTTGAATACAGACTGGTCTGACATATCTGGTTGTTGGTACCCATTTCTGGCATTGCAAATCCACTTCCTCTTTTAAGCAGAGATATAGTGACTGTCTTACTGCTCCAAGTGCCTTTGGAAGAACATAGTACAGTGTTCAGCTGTTAAGGAAATGGTGAAGGACAAATCACCCTCTTGCAAGGTCATAAAAGAACAGGCGGTGAATTGGATGGTGTTAGTTGGAAGACTGCATAACATAACTAAGCAATGCCGTACTAAGTTATTAAGTTCAGTGCATGATGAGAGGAAGAGATTCTTTGTAAGTAAACAGTTTACATTTTTTGACATTTACGCTTTCTTAATATATTTCAGTCCCTTCTAAAATTGAGTGAAACATTAAAAAAATAATATTTTTTCCCCTCGGCTGTAACTGTTTTGTGCACCAAAGAACTTTAGAGAAAAATAAAACGGATAGCATTCCATGGAAAGTACAACCAAGTGAATGTTCCCTAGACTGTAGAGGTATTCTCAAAAGACACAGCTAGGTGCAGAAAAAGACAAAAACATGGGTTTAGACTGACATGAAAAACTCTTTAGAACTCTACCTCGATATCCCTTTGAAACTTTCAGTTTAAAACCCTTTGTCCTACAGACCCTGGTAAAGTCCATGTTAACTTTTTTATAAGCCCCCTTTTATATATTGAAAGGCTGCAGTAAGATCTTCCTGAAGCCTTCTTCTCCAGGCAACCCTCTCAGTCTTTCTTCACAGGAGAGATATTCCAGCCCTCTGATCATTTTTGTTACTGTCTTCTGGATCCACTCTAAGAGATCCAGGTCTCTCTTGTGCTGAGAGCCCCAAAGCTAGATGCAGTTTACTCACACCATCTGCAACTTTCATTGATGACAGACAATAACACTTACCATATTGCTTTTCTTTTCAGTAAAACAAAAAAGTTAACAAAAGAGATCTACCAACATGTCTTCTCTGTGTAGCATCCAAACCTATTTTAATAACAATATTGAATGTGGGCCACAATGTGAGAGATTATTGAAGCCGTCTTCTGAGATAAACTTCATAGTCAAATCCTAAGTGCAATGAAGTGACTTGGACATTACCACCAGCTCAATTACATTGCAGTGTGCCAATAGTGACAATACACTTATGAAAGCTGTCCAGCCCACCAGAAAATTCCACTGAATCCTGTCAATTACTACATACATATTTTACAATTTTTTCCCCCAGGTTTTGAAGTGTGGGTTTAAAAATTGAAACGACTATTTTAATAACCTTTTAATGGAATAAATCCTATTAGTAAAATAGTAACTTTATAACTTAGATTAGTTCTTGTACATCTGCTAGTCCCAGCATAAAAAACCTTGAGAATGAGCTAACTGCAATACTCCATAGAGTTCGATTTAGCTGAGTAACGGAGACATAATTATTGCAATAAGAGTTAGCATAGACTTAAAAAGAAGAGCTTTTATAGTGGCAGAAAATACAAAAGGAAAACAAATGTGGTTATAGTATGGAAGTGCCACGGAAAATTACTTGATCGGCTCTGATTGAGGAAAGTTGGCCATCTCCAGATGAGCATTTGTAAGCTTTTAATTTAGTAATGTGTTTGTGAAGTCATTACAAATTATCTACCATCGTGGGAGCCATGTTATGCATGAACAAATGTAGAGTTATTCAGGAAAGCTATAAAAACGATGACATTTGCTTCAAATGCTTTCCCTCAATTTTATTGGCAATTATATATGCTGACCTAAAATGACCTACTGCTTCTTGGCTTAACTTTTCTCTACATTCTCATTCTTACAATAAGTTCTTTTCATACTTCACATGGAGTGTGATTTTACAAAACTAGAACATTAAAATGTTTTTAGTTCTGGAGAGTAAAGACCTATTTAACAGTCATATACATTAATTTACTCGGAAATGTAAAAGGGTTTTAGCAAGAGTATTTTATACAATCATCATGACTGACATGCATGCTCGTCTCCTTCCTAGGTTTTATTAAGTATCCTTTCAGATTCTGTCTTTTTATGAAGATTTATTCCCAGGAGAACCAAGCCTAAAATAAGTACACTATAAAATGCTGAAAAATTAAGCTCTAAATTTCAGGAAATGGTTATTTTTCCAGATTTCAGAATTACTTTTCTCTATGCTAACTGCACAACAGGTCAAAACAACAAGTGTCAGTACTATGCTCACACTTCAAGAACCTGAGGCTGATTGGAACAATCCAATACGTTCCTGTACAAAGATGCAAACTTCAGATTTGCAGCATGAAAACTCAGGAAGTATTTGGTAATTTACCACAAATTATGACAAAAAGTGTGACAAAGAATTAGCATACCAAGCACAGTATCCCCTTACCTAAAATATACTTTAAAATAGGCAAGACCTACTCTCTGGGGCACTTGCCCATTTATATGTTCCTACAATACTTAAAGCGTGTATTGTTAATTTTTTCCCTAGAAAACTGTCCCCAGACACTTACTTCAGCTTCAGTCCATGCACACATCATTATTCCCAGATCCTATGGAGTCACAGGCATATTGATTACGATCACTTTCATCTAAGAAAGTTTACTTCCTTAGGTCTCTCTAGGAGACCGCTCCAGATAGCTGTTCAGAACTGGGTTTCAACTTATGGGGTGATCTGCCTCAGTGGGATCCTGTGTCTGTGCTGACTCTCAAGGGGAATTGAGGAGACAAGTGGCCTTTAAATTTGCCTTTATAAATATCCACCCCCCCCAGTGCACACCAATTTTCACAAATAAGGGTTACATGCTGTACGTTTATACCTACATTTTCCAGCACTTTTCCCACGTTAACCATTCCACAAAACTTCATTCATTTTATATTTTAAAAATGCATCATAATCATAATCGTAATATAAACTTAAAGCATTCTATAGATGCAATGTAAACAATTTTTTAGAGTGATTGCTTTTAGGAAAATCTAGTTCAATGCTCAGCAAAGATCCGACTGCTCTTGACACTGTTAAAAAACAGACAAACTCATTAAAAATATTATCTACTGATTCTTTGCCTAAGGCTCAGAAACAATGTTTTTTAGTTCAGTATCTGAGCATGAACTGATAGAAAGAGCCACTTCAGTAATGTTGAAATACGCAAGGTAAAAACTGTTAAATGCTAAGAAGGCAATCAGGGAAGGATACTAAATTAAAATGTAAAGAAATAAAAATAGACTCAGCCTGACAAAGCCTGGAGGTATACATAACTGTAAATTGAAAGAATAAGGAGCTGGTGTGTATCAGTCTACCTAATAGATGAGATACCAAAAGTGGCATGAAAAAATAAGAACTTCAATTCAGAATATTGCAATCCCCTTCTAGTGATGTCCTTTGGAAAGCACCTAAAATTCTTTTATCCTTATCAGCTTGTAAATGAAAAGTCTTTGAAGTCCAAGATGCAGTAAGATGAATGCTGAAAGAGAAATATCTGAATCTCTAAAGACAAATAATTAATTCTCCATGTAGATTAGATGCAGGAAGTATGTGAGAAAAAAATCTACCAAAGAAAAAGCAATTATAGAAAATGGAAACTTCTGTAAAAATCAAACCTGTTTCATTAAAATGCAGGATACTGTAGACCTGCCTCCTCTTTTCTATTAAGATGACATATTACAAGTAAAATATTTGGGACATGTCTAAACTGCATCAAAACATAATAGAACTTTGACCATGACAGCATAATGCAAATGATTATATCTCATTAAAAATTTGTCACTCTTACAAGTAAGCTGAAGAATGACAAACTGAAATCTAGCTATAGTATCAAAGGTTGATTTCAAGGCATCTGAAGACCTCATTCAAAGATCAGTTGCTTGAAGCATTTATTGGTAATATGTAATGCAGAATGACTGTCAGCAGGGCTAAATCTGAGACTGCACAAAGCTACTTTTGTTTAACGGAAGGAAATAAAAAACTTCGAAGTAATAGTCAGAGCTAAGTAAACTAAGCCTGAACAGCAGATAAAATACAATAGAAATCCATCCTTTTGAGTAAAACTGTTCATGGGCCTTATGAGAAACTTCACCAGCTCCATGTTCAGGAAGGTGGCTTGTTATTGTTATGTCCCAAGGGAACCCTTGCATGGACAAACTTACCCAAAATGCTTATATCAGTGTGCCTAAAGACAATGACATTACAATACTTCAGCAACCAGACATACAAATGAACCCCAAGGCATTCATAACAGCACCTTCCCACATGGATTCTCCGATGTTTGTCTAGGATGAAGTCACACTCCTGCAAGGATACTAATAATGACACTAACTTTTGTTTATATTTTTGAGACTCACACTCCTTTCTTCAAAGTGACTGAAGTTGGCCTTAGGACTCAAAAGTTATTGAGGAGACCACAAAATTCTACTCGAAATATGATTACCTAAGATTGTTTCTTTAAGAAACCAAACGGTGCTATTGTGAAAAAGAAAACAGAAATCATGCCACCATTTTCAGAGAGCATCTGGGCAACGCTCTTAGTCATATGGTTTAGTTTTAGGTAGTACTGCAAGGGCTTTTGGTTTTTTATGGATCCCTGCCAATTCAAGATATTTTATGATTCTATGATTTTAAATACTGCATTTGACTGTCTCTTCACTAGCACTCTTCCCAAAGAGTGATTTGCAAGGTAAAATTATGTGTGCAAGATAAGTGTTTAAAAAACATACTTTCTCTAGAGGTGAATAGACATGAAAGGACATGATAAAAGTACAAATGAATTCTAGGAGGGAGTAGTAAGATCAGGGTATTTTTTCCCCCTCTCTATTAACAGAATGCTAAAGTACATTTTCAAAGGAATTGAATAGCTTTATATTGAAACCTAAGGTTCGCCTTCAGAACTCCCTGTCATGAGTTGTAACTATATCTGAAGCTATTGTGATTTTAAAAAAAGATGTAGCATTTCAAAGAGAGCAAAACTATGTGCCTTACAAAAAAATCCAAAGAAACAATATATGGAAAGAGAAATAACTAATGTAAAAAGCATAAACCAGCGTCTAAATGTCAGAAGGACACATTTTAGCAGAACTGTACTATCAAAAAGCAAAGACTCACTATTCCTACAATGTGGCAATGTGCCAAAAGACCAAGATTCATCTCGAGGCTTCCAGCAAATATATGCTGCCTTACTATGTTTTCTACAGTGGTGACAGGGATTCTTTTAAAGCATTACATTTTTAAGACAGGGCAATTGTTTCAACAAGGGTAGTCATAAACTGCACCTTCCAGTTGACATTGCTTCCCGAGAAACAGCAGCACACAATCAGCAGCACACAGCATGCACACTCACTTTAGTAGTCACAGGGAGCATACCTATCACAGTTACACTCTTCTTTAAAGTCTCTACAATTTCTGAATACTCAAGCACAGCAGTTTTAAAATCAGCCCAGTCCTCTGTTTTGACCTAATAATGAATATCTTAGAAGCTGCTTTATCCAAGAGATCAGAATACTTCTGAAAAATTGTGTTTCTCAACACATTTCTCTGACTGCAGGAGACACAATTACAAGTCTCCCTTAATCACATCACAAGGCACTAAGGAAAGCTTGTATGTCTGTCCTTAATCACACCTCAATGAAGCGCAATCTGAACTAGAAGTACTCCTAAGTAGCAAATCTTCCTCACATAGCTGAAAGAAACCATGAGGGTATTTTTCAAATTTGGAAAAAGAATCTTTGCAGGCTGAACAGAAAAACTAAGGCTTTTTTGCTCTTCTGCTATCTCCAAACTGCTTCTTCCAACAACCAACCTTGCACTAAAAGCTGGCATCTGCCTGGTACCTGCCTTATGGTGTCACTGACACCTCCAGCTGGCAGCACGTGGCCACTGCTTGATGCCTTAGGTATTAGCTTTTATATTTTTCAAATCCTGTACCGCCTAGTGTGTAACTCTGAAGTTTCCTGTGGCCTGTTAACTACTGTTCTCTTATGCTAGTTAGGCATAACAAGCCTCTCCAAGCTTGCTCTCCAAGGATACCCAGATTGTCCTAGGCCCAAAATGTGTAAACTAACATCTTAAAAAGGGGGGTAAAGTTGGGGTAATTACATCATGAACTGAAGTTTTAATTGGAGAATTGATCCTGGTATGCAAATGAACCAAACTTATAAAAGCGTGAAGAACTCGTGATTCGGGGTCCATCTTGGGTGTAGCCTTTGGCCTGCCCAGGGTGTGCCTTTGAAGGCCCTTGAAATAAATACCTACATTTATTCCCTTATTCTTGCCTAGTCTCTGTTTTTAGGTGGCCGTCTCAGGCATCAGCTAAGGGAGCAAGCATGGTAGGGTAGCCGTGTTCCTGGCTTCGGTGCCATGACACATCATAGGCTTATGTATTTCTGTGTGCACACATGTGATCTTTTCTTGAAATTCTTCATGGAATACGTCCATGTTATTACATGGCTATGTATTTCATGGCTATGAAGACTTCACAAACGACAGCATTATATGTTTTAAAAGAGCTTATTAGATGTCTGGTTGACATAAAACGGATGAAATTCAGTAATGAAATTAAAATGAAATCAAAGTAAGGAAGATATTTGAACTTCTTACGCCATTTAAGCTCTTGCAAATGACTATCTAAATGGAAGTCCATTTTTATTTCTAAGGCATAATTTATGAAGTACTCTGGGCTGCGGACCTGTGTTCTCTATGAATCACTGCCAGTAGTTCCAGAAATGAGTTAGTTACACAAATTCATGCCAAAACCCCACAGAATTCCATTGCATCTCTACTAAGCATCTAAGTTAATCTTCTGCTTTTCTTGGAAAGAAGGAAACACAAGTTTTTTCTGTTATGACTTGAACATCTAGTGAAAATCAGAACATAGCACTCAATCAAAGAACCCATTTAACTAAGAATAGGTCTTTCTCAACCCTAGCATCTTGTGGAGCAGAAGGTTCCTTTGTCCTTTGGGTCCTTGAGAGCTGTTACCAAGAGGGAGATTTAGATGCAAAATATCCACATGCCTTAGATCTCTCATGTGGAAGACTGCATCAAGGAGAAGTGAGTTTGGACTGAAAAAATGTGGATGCTGTTTAAGTTGAGGGCCTAAACAAGTATTTTCTTCAGGCTGATGCATGGAGTCTGAAGGCAAAATAGCTAGACAGTGGAGGAGCATAATTTATGTGGAAGTGTTACTTCTCAGCTATGAAGTTTTTAAGGACAGCTGGCAAGTAAGATAGATTTGATGAAGTTCCGCTTTGTTCCTGGGGAAAACACATTTTCAGCATCTTGTTAAATGTAATTTGAAACAAGATGTGTGACTTTTTCTGGCACAGCAATTCCTCTCATTTCCCATCAAATGGTTCTTGTCAAATTAGGCTGCTTGGAGTTATAGGCAAGGAACATTTCTCTCATTTTCTCTTCCTTGGGGAATCTAGCACAATATAAGCGCAACAACCAAAACATAGGCATCAGTTTATGATATGGATTCTATTTTGCCTACAATAGCCTCTCTGAAAAGCTACCATCATTTCTGTATTAAGGAGTGCTCTCTGTGAAGAATGAGTTTTACTCTCTTGCTTCCTATTATCACAGAAATTTTTATGCCACACTGCCAATATTCATATTTTCCATTGTTCAGGCTTTTTTTCCAGAAAGGATAGAAATATAAACATTGAAAAATTTTCTCTATTTTGTGCAAACAAAACCAATGAAGAACATTGATAGACTGCATGGAGGGGGAAGAAAAGCATACTTAAAAATGGCACTTACACTTCTTTCCTAAACAACTAAAAGAGATTGTTTTTTCTCTAGAATATTAATAAAAGATTGAAGTTTTAGAAATTCATGGCATGTGGGGCTAAATCAGTCTATTACAGATTTCTAACATGTGTAACTCATGCATCATTTTTCAGAAGGAAAAGTAAATTAAATTGAAATAACAGTGTTGTACTTACTGTAGCTAATTCATCAAATTTTCCAAAAAGCTCATTCAGCAGTTTCACCAGCTCTTGGGCAGTACACTGTGATGCCAGACTAGTGAACCCCACAATGTCTGCAAACAAAATGCTGTAAAGAAGGAAAAAGACACAGATAAATCAGTACAGAAGATATCTTCACATTCTTGTTACTCTCTTTGATAGCACGAATGGGACCCAAAGCACAAACTCCATTAAGCTCTGAAATATTACCAGTAAAGTGCTAGTTGGAAAAAAATGGCAAAGATTCAGAAAAATAAGCTTTAGTCTGGTGCTGTCAACTGCTGTAGAGAACTCTCTGATGCTTTCAATAGTTACATACCTATCTGGCAGATGAGGCAAAGCAGCTCATTCATAGGGTCCCCAATGCGTACTCTAGGAGCATGGTGGACAATTTATTCTCTTTGCAGCTGGGATCTCTTCAGCTGAATTGGTTTCAGAGACAGTTTTGCACTACTAGAGTTCCACGGCCAAACAGATAAACCTTGCATGAGGTTTACTGTGTACCGAAAACAGGGGTTAATAACTTGAGTGCAGTAGCTCTGTGATGTGGTCTTACAGTAGCTCCCTGTGAGGAGCTAGAATCCACAATGTCAAGCCACTATTCTCTGTACTGTGCTGCCTGGCTCAGGTAAGTGTCCAGCTTTCATCAGTATTAGCAAGGTTTTAATGTCCAACAGTTTAATCTGCTTTAACAATCCCTACTAGTCAGTGTTGATCAAGGGAGATAATGGAAATAAGCACAAGTACCACTGTGATTGAGTGAATAAAAATTCTTGCGTAAATCACGAAACTCAAGAGAGCATGATGCTGTGATCCTTTTGACTCTTTAGATTCCTTCTGTTGGTAGAAGTGCAGAATCAGCTGCAGGAACCCACTGCATTTATCTCCAATACCCAGACTAGAAATGTCAAATAATTCATGAAAGTGGTAATAAACTGTCCCATGATATATGGCCTAGGTATACTTGACATAGGGTAAAACTTAGTTTGCAAACTGTAAGCTGAATTAAACATTATGTACTCCCATTCACCTTTAGATAAAGCTTCACTCTTTATATAAAAAAGCAATACTAATACAGGAGGCCTAATAATTCTCCTGTTTTCCATTCTTCAGAAGCAAGTCTCGACACTCCTAATGTGTTACGAAAAATGGCAAATACAACTCCTATGGTTACTCTTCCTGTGGCTTAAAATCTTCATCGCTCGTCTAACACCTTCTGCTCAAAGATAATAATCACAATAACCACTTGTTGATACAGCTACACATGGATTAGTATTGCCTTTCTTCTTCTCTTTCCCACAGCAAGGTTAAAAGTTTACTCTCCAGTCTTACTGCTCTTACTCTCATATATTAAAAAAAGTGTGAAACTACTTGGGTTTTTAGGTTTTATTTGTGTAATAGTATTTTAGCTTTAATTTTTGAAAAATTTATTGATACCTAGTGTATCTTAAATACTCCCCACTGAAAACATGACCTGTTTTTATACAGTCAACTTCTACATTTGATAAGAAAATTAGCTTATTTTTGACAGAAAGCTACCCTTTTTTTTCATTAATAATATTTTATACACAAACAGCTTGTTTTAGTTATCAACAAAACAAAATGATCTTAAAATAATTATGTCCCAAACATTTTGAAATATGCATAATCTGAAGAATGGGATTATGCAACTGCAAAAGTCAACGACTTTACAAATAAATTCCTTCAGAGGAGTCTAGTTTGCTATAGAACATTTCTTGTTACAATGTGCCTGTCCCTCTGATCTTATGATACTTCCTTCTTTCTTATTGAAATTCATCTCGATTTCTAAAAACATTGCTTTTTAAAAAAAAGATTGTAAAGACAGTTCTTTCAAGTAAGTGTTACAAGGAATTACATCTACAGTTACCAATGACAGGTTCCTGCTAAGCACAGAAAGAAAACACATATAAACTAACCAAAACATAAACTAAACTAAAATTGACATAAATTTTGTATGATCGCATTCCCCACAGACTACTGTAACAAAGCATATATGGAAGATAATGCATAAATACAGATTTGTAAGCATTGAAAAGCAGTGGGGTTTTTTGATTGTTCATTTCCCTCCTTATTTACTAATGACACAGACAGGGAGTTAGTGCACCACCTCTACAAGTTTGTGAATGATACCTAGCTATGTGGTGTGGTCAACAACACTTGAGGGCAGGGATGCCATCCAAAGGGGCCTGGATGGGCTAGAGAGGTGGGCCTGTGCAAGTCCCAGGAAGTTCAACAAGGCCATGTGCAAGGTCCTGCACCAGAGTTGGGGCAATCCCAAACATGGATACAAATTGAGGCATTAATAGATAAAGACCATCCCTGAGAAGGAGGGCCTGGGGGTACTGGTGGATGAAATATTGGACATGTGTCAGCACTGCATGCTTGCAGCTCAAAAAGCCAAATGTATCCTGTTATACATAAAAGGAATTGTGGCCAGCAGGTGGAGGGAGGTGATTCTGTTCCTCTCATGAGACCCCACCTGGATTTTCAGCACAGGAAAAACATGGACTTGTTAGAGTGTGGTTGTTCAGGCTGGGAAAGAGAGGGCTCCGGGGAGACCTTATAGCAGCCTTTCAGAGTCCAAGGTGGGTCTACAAGAGAGCTGGAGATGGACTTTTTATCAGGATAGGACTGATAGGAAGAGCGGGAATGGTTTTACACTAAAACTGGGTAGATTTAGATTAAATGCAAGGAAGAAATTCTTTACTGTGGAGGTGGAACAGGTTTCTCAGAGAAGCTGTGGATACCAGATCTCTGATATTCAAGCTCAAGCTGGTCAGGCTTTTGAGCAACCTTATGTATGAACCTGACCCAGACACAGAGACTGGACTAGATGATCTTTAAAGGCTCTGTCCAACTCAAGCTATTCTATGATTTCATGATTATAATATTTAATGGAAGTTTCCTAAGGACATTTTTTAAAGCTATCTAGACTATTTGATGTGAAATGCCAACAGCTATTTCTAACTTGTTCTGGTATAAAACTTCTGAACAAAAGCAGTACAGAGAGCAAGTTCAGGAAAGGAAACATTATAAACAGCCATTTCTCTCCTCTGCCACAAAGAGCCAAGCTGGTTCAGCACTGGCATATGAGCTACATACATCATTATCTCATACTCCTTGACCATCTGAAGCATTTCTGTGTTAACAAGCCCACAGTTATCACTCCAGGACGTTCTGTATTCCTGTTTGCTCCCACCATGATCCCTGCAGGCAGGCATAGCCAGCACCTGCACAGTGACTGCAGCCCTCCTGCAGCACAGCAGGAAGCAGCTGCACCTGCTGGAACTGAGTGCAGAAAGCCTGTGGCTTGGTTTAAGACATTTAAGCTGCTTCCCAAGTGTGAGTATTGACAGAGCAACCCTTTTTCTACATCACTCTATGGGGCATTCAGAAGGAGAAATCATGCCAAGTTACACATGAGATTTGACAGAGCGTAGGTAGTAAATGTTCACTTTCAACAGTACTCATTCATGTGTTTTGTGCACTTGAATAATCCTGCTGTTTTCAATGGAGCCACTTACATAAACAAGTACGCTGCAAAATAAGGAGGGATTGTATGCCATGTTTCTTATTTCCATTTGGGCCATTTGTTTAATTAAAGTATAACTTAGAGTAAAAACGGTATTTTAATGGTGCATGGTGCCTCAGAAAGGAACCTGTAAGACTCTTTTTGCCTCAAAGGTCAAATGTAAGGAAAGTTTATTAATAATTTTATGTATTATTCACTTCAATGTTTAAGAAGAAAGTGCTCTCTAAAATTAAAGAGGGCTGTTAAAAATAAAAACAAAGGGAGGATATGTTTTTTACGTAATAACAGTTTATGAAAACTAGTTCACTGCGAAGACTTTCAAGTTCAGAAAGACTATATACGAAAGTCTGTTCATAGGAATAATGATCCCAGCTTTTTAAAATGTTGGAATGGGTAAGTTAAATTAAAAAATTATTTGAGTTCTGGTGGTTTCTGAAAGACAGAACAGACCAGAAATATTTGCACATAAATACCTGCGGATTGTGTTCTCGCTTCACACTGAGTGAGTCTCAAGAACTTCTAAAATGCCAAAAGGAATCTTTTTATTCGTAGCTTTGAATCAGGCAGTGTGTTTCCTAAAATTAATATCTCTTCTTACAAAGCATCCAGTTCTATTTCATGCTTGTAAAAATAAGGTGAAATGAACCTGCTTTACCAGAGGCCCAAGAAATTTTTAGCTGTTCAATGTTCACTTTTTTTTATCGCTTCAACATTGTTTGAGTCAAAGAATGAAGCAAGAAGTTGTGTATTAATATAGCAAGTCAGCCATATCCTTATCCATCCATGTGTTGAAACAGTTTCATGAATGTCTAATGTCCATTCCAAGAGAGACAAACAACAAAATGTGTTGAGGTTTCCATACAGGGCATATATTTGAGCTGAAATTAAATTTGAAATTTTCTTCATTGAGTTATGGCTCCATGGAGAGATTCAGCCAGGACTAGTGAGTTTTTACAGTAGCAACTCTACCTACATATGCGATCTGTAAATTCCTCAGCCCTGTAGGAATAAGGAAACAAGAAAACATGAATCTTAAATTTCTTAACCAAATCTTAGAAAAAGCATGTCTCCTTCATGTCACAAAACATATTTCTGAGCACCACAGAAGAGCTGGTCTATTGCGTAACCTTTATATGTAACTTGACCTCTGGTTCTCACATCTTTCATGGTGTCCTTGCCTGGGACTACCCCAGTAAAATAACACTAGTACTGCATTGAAACAGCTCGAGGACTGTATACAGACTATTTCCTTCTGATAAGCCACAAATATTATATTACTTGCAATTATTTTAGTTTTCTGATTGTTGAGTTTATTGTCCTCACTGGGCTAGTGCTATATTGGATGTGTATTTGCACATCTTGTTTTGCATATTGCATTTGCATTAGGTTATTTGTCTACCTTTAAAACACATGCCCTCGTTTCTTACTGCACAACAATTCTGTCCAAAAACTTTACAAGGTAGCAGATGTACTACACGTCTGGGAAGAGATGATCAAAGCATGACACATTCCCCTCCAGAGGCACAGTCAGTTGCAGGCAGCCATTCAACAACTATTGGGTAGTTGGCAAAATATTCACAACTAATTGATAAACCAGGGTTGTTGTCATGGTTGTCTGAAATATGCCAGTACTTTTCCCCAGCCCATCATTCACTTCTTACAGAGGTGTATGTGTCTCCACTGTAATGTGTCTGCCTGCGCTTTTCTGGGAGGAGGTAAAGAAGGTAGATGTATGAATGTCTTATTTTTCACACGTAAGATTAAATATTCCTTGTCTTTTTTTCAGGCAGCTATTTAGAAGACTGAAACAGATGCTTTCTGTTACTTATGAGGGTATTTTTTTGCTGTTGGGGGTTTTATTGCTTTGGTTTTTTCAACACATAAGGAATGGAAAAATCATGTAGTTTACAAATTGCATGCCTGCCTCCTTCAGACTTTTTCTGAAGAATAATGCTCTGATACTTCCAGGTATTTGTAGGGTGGAAAAGAAAGCATTGCAGGAGGAAAAGTAAAAGTGCAGCTCATTTTCTATTTTCCGCTGTGTAACTTTGGAGTTAAAAAAACCTGGAATGTAGAATTATAGAGGGGCTTTTTGTTGTTTTTTTTTAATAGCAGCATTTCACAGAACACTTGATATGAGGACAAGTCACAAGAATACAGGAATGATCTCTCTTGTTTACCTGTTGTAGAACTGAACTGCCAGTACCCAGAAGAAAAAAAAATGTTTTCACCTCCTTAAGGAAGTAAAGCAAACACTTATTGGCATTGACCATCAGCAGCCCTGCCAAAAGCTAGGCTGCTCTTCACACTGGTGTCAGGGTGGCACCTGCTGAGAGTTCCCCTTCATCCTTCAGATCTACACAGTCACTAAACTTGCGGGGTGCAACTCTGGCTACTGGGACCTGCTTGCCACACATTGCTGGGTATTTACTGGACACTATTTCACCCCATATATCAGGAGTCCTTTAAATTATTATTATTATAATTATAGAGTAGTTATATTACTGAAATAAAAGGCAATACAGTTTCTTTCAAGTACAGATGGTGAAGGGAAGTCTCCTATTTTCAGTTCTCTTCCCTGAGGATCTTACCTGTGACATTAAAATGACCCTATCTTACTTGGGCTTCATTTGCCCCAAAAGTACCTTCTTAATGTCAGAGAATGAATTCACTTCTCCAGACAGGGTATCTGGATTCAAAACCTGTTATTAATTCCCCATTGAAGCAGTGAATAAGCCACAGAAGTTTTAGTAGTTACACGAATAAAACGTCATGTAGGAAAAAAGACTGCTCCTGAGGTTACATTTCAAAAAGATCTTAGCAAAAGAGAGGACTCAGAAGCACTATAATCAACTGCAAAGCAATGCTGTTTAAGATGACTATGCACACTGTAATTAATGCAGAGACTTGTGACACATACAAGATATAAATATACTAATTATATAACTATCATTGTCTAGCCTTGACCCTGAATACAAGGGCAACCAACAGTAGCATACATGTAGTTCATAGCACTATGAGGGCAGAACGTTTAGACACAATTTTTATAAGTATATTAAGGAATGTGATCATCAAAGGGTCCAAGTAGAAGACACCCAATCACCAAAACCTGGCATACCTGAGACCTGATTAGCACTACTGACTGCAAATAAACAGACAGGGTATCATTCAAAGATGGAAGATCGGCAAGAAAAAGAAAAAAAAATACAAATGGTGTTGATGGGGGGTGCAACAGGATAAAACCATGTGACATGAACAAGGAAAAGTGAAGGAGTAAGACAGCTCACTTAGATTTTGAATGTGTCTTTTAGGAGCTCTCAAGTCAGACTTTAACAATTGCGAACCATCAGATACTGTAAACAACATTGTCAGCTTTGCAGCATCAGCTCTGGGGTAGTGTGCACTTAGAACCAACTTTAAACTGATTGTTAATGACCAAGAGTTTTTTATGCAAAGTGATGAGATTAATATTATGCAAGATTTAACCATTAGCATGAAGTGACCTACTAATTTTTAATTCAGTAATCTTTAATTTTACAGCATAAAACTGACCTAATTTGGCAGTCTTCTGAACACTCCCATCACAGACATCTCTGATTCCCTTAGTGACAGAAATGCTTTTAGTTGCAACAACTCAGTCACTAGGAAGTGGTCCTTGCAAATATTAAAGCCAGCTCAATGGGAGGTAGACTACACCTTGAGAGGAGAAACTTAGCAGTGGATGAGGGAGAGGAGGATGTGCTGAAGTTTACGCCTTTGCTACACGAGCACACCATGCAAATCAAGGCAGCTCTGTGGCAACACTTACTAACACTGCAGCTTGTTTAGTAAAACAGTGACACCAACTGAACTTTGATGCTGTTTTTGATGTGGAAGCAGGCACTTGGCAATAATGTGATAAAACACAGACAAGGACTTTAAGGAATTTGTTTCTGGAGGCAAAGAAGAAAAACAAATGAGACTGCACTTTAAGAACAAGCAATGTAAATGACAGCACTTGCACACAGTCAACTACTGAACAAGAGCAAAAAGTAGAACTGAGCCTTAGTCAATAATTTCTGAGGGGTAACGCTCATGTAATGTGGACAAATACACATTTCTTTAAGTTTACATCACACTTTCTTTCTGTGTTTCCATGCTATTACTCAGGAAAATCTGTCACTTTGGAAGTAATTAATCTTACTAACAGAAAAATAAAAATGTGTAAAAACTACCATGCAAAATACATACTCCTATTCACCCAAAACATAATGCAGTACAAAACCAATGACTAGTCATTTGGAAAAATGTGTCAGTCTCCCACCCCTACTATTCTAAGACATTTATTGATTCAGGATTATCTCCTGAGAAGACTATTAAATCTTCCTAGTGCACCCATTCTTCCACTCTGTATAAATGATAAACCTTCACTATGCTGCTTGTTTTTTTTCTCTGAACCCTGAATGCAATTATGCATCACTGTCCTTGTACTAAATATTTTCTTCTTTAGTTTATTTCATGGGCTACATCAATCCTACCTAACATTATCATGCCTTTGAATGTAAATCTTGTGGAAAATTCTTTCAGGAGGCTTCAGGAAGTCTTCCTTCATTTCCATTGCAACATTCCTGGGCAAAAGGCTCATCAAGAGACGTTCCTAAAAGAAAACATAAACAACATCAGTTTTGTGACCATTTTTCAAAAATTTTAAACTAGCAAACTGGACAATCTTCTCTTAATCTGCTTCCTTAAAGTGTCTGCTGCATAAATAATATGAACCATTTATCTCAAACTCCTGCAAACTGTGTGGGTGTCTTTTTTTAAGTCTTCTGCACTAAAAAATAAAACAAACTGACAAAACAAAACAAAACAAAAACCTACACAGAAAAAATCAACTTCAAGTGCATACAATTGTCTATATTTTTCATTAACATCACAGTTCTAATAATAACAACTTACTTTATTCTTAGTAGCATTTATCAGTCTGGGAAAGACTTCCCAGGATCATTTACTATCCTTTTGTATGTCCTATTTCTTCCTGTATATAATGAAAGTGTTACATTACAAGGACTATGACAGCTGATTATTAAGCAGTGGGAGTAGATGATGGATTTATCCACTGTCAAAGTCAGTGGAACAGTAAGCACAGTTTTAATGGCATCTTAGCCAGTGTGGCAATGTCTTTAATGAACTGCATCAGTACAAAACCCTGGCTAAACAAGTCTTCTTGCTATACTCACAGAGAAATTTTCAGCATGGGTCACTGACCTGCATAAAAAGGGTCTCTAATGCAAAGGATCTTGTCAGTATTGACTATAAAGGCCCATGTAGTTTTTTCCACATATTCCGGCCCATTCACAGGTACCACCTCAAAAATCTGCAGCTGCTCTTCTTAGGTATTGTAAGGTGTCCTTGGATACCTACTCAAGTTGTGTTTTCACCCAGAAAACGCTTGCCATTTAAAATGCATTTCCAAGTTTATCCGTCAGATCTGCTAGTTTCAGCCACGGCAGCAGTCTGAACGAGTTCACATAACCACATCCAATCTGGTTCAGGAATCTCAGGTTCCAGACAACGAGGGGTGAGGCTAGAGCAAGGAAGATGCACCGTTGGTGGAAGAGGATTAGGTCAGGGAGTAATTAAGTAAACTGAATAGGTTTAAGTCAATGGTCCCTGACAGGACACATACACAAGCACTGAATGAGCTGTCAGATGTCACTGTAATGCCACTCTTGATAGTCAAACATGGTGACTGGGAGAAGTGACACAAAACTGGAGAAACAAAATGTCACTTCTCCAGCCAAGAAGGGCAAGAAGGAGGACACAGAGAACTGCAGGTCAGTCGGTTTCACCTTGAGTTCTAGAAAGTGGTGAAACATCTCATCCTGGAAACCAACGTGGTTAGACCAGATGACTACCAGAGTGCCCTTCCTGCCTCAGCTATTCTGTGATTCTGTTATCTGATGATCAAGAGCCACTGTAATTGCAGCTGCAAGATGTCACAAAGCGTATGTTTTGGCCCAACCACATCCTCCTTTCCTTTACTTGATATTAAATAAATAAGGAGCAAAATTTAACACTGAGAAGAGGGTATCTGCAAGTACTTTGTGTTGCTTACCCTCACACGTTCACCAGATAAAGCCATCAAATAATACTGAAAGTTTATTAAAGAAAAATTTTTTTACAGTTTCTTCTGGAAGACACATCAAAAGAAGGATTAAGTTAAACTTTGCAGAACTGCCCTGGTGATCTTTAGACTAAAGTTCTGTCACATGTTTGTGGTGGTCACACTGTCTTGAGGCTAGGGATCATTAACCAACTCTATTTCCTACTCTTCTTATATGTATGTGGCAGAACATCCCTCCCTGCCACAGGAGAGCTTACCTGCTCTCTCCAGCAGCAGGTTCATAGCTCCAGACATTCTCCCCCCTCACATGAATTGGTGAGATAACCCAGGCCGGACAGATGTCCAGCAGTGAGTTATCTCTGGCACCAGGGAGGTGAGATCCCCAGCTGACAATAAACATCTTGCCTTGAGAGCGAGATGTAGACAGACAAGCCAGGGATTCCTGACCGAGAGACACGTTACTTTACTAACTATAAAAGCTACACTAATTTTCACGGAGGTAGAAGCCTCCGACACACACTCTGGAAAGGTGCAGGACTTCTCTCGCGAGTTCAGATGCAAATTCTTGGTTACTTTCCTGGGAATTGAGAGGAAGGATTCTATGTGTGCCCCATCAGCAACTGGATGGTACGATACATAGAATCCTAATCTATACTATTTCTTCACTAGCTGTAATATTAGGTACTAGTGCACTGTATGTTATCTACTAGTAGTGTTTCTTTTGTTTATCCTGTGTAGTAAGTAGTCTGTTAAAGTCTTATGGCTGTTAAATTTGTGTCTATTAAATAAATAATTCATTTTGTAATAGACCTAATCCGCCATTATTAGGAACCTGCGAGCAAGAGTGATCTGGGGTGCAGGCCACCCCAAACGGAGCTACTGCCAGAAATCTGAGTCAAAGGCAGGACTTCCTAAAGCTCTTCTCTCTATTTGTAACAATGTACACCAAGAATATTGCAAAGAACATGATGGAATTAAATATTTGTTGACACTTTGCACATATAGCAATTTCCAATTAACCAAATTATATCACTAAAAAATGGTTATTCACTGTAATTTTTATGTTGATTTAATTAAGTTTGCTTATATTTCTGCAGCAGAATTGTATTCGAGTAACCCAAATTTCAGGTTACAATCCAAACCAAGTATTTTGCCCACAGTGTATCTTATGAAGCTCTTGTGTCACACTGCTACTTGTGTCTTAAAGTTGATTTACTATGTAAAGATAAATATACTGGGGTTATGAAATGAGCTGACCACCTCTCAGACAATACCCATACAAGAGAGGAATTTGGACTGATGGTTAAATTCTCTGCGGCTTAAGATGGCATAAGCGATGCTGGAATTTCGTAAGTACTGCTCTGGATGAGAAATTTCCTATGTCTGATATGGACTAAATGTTCTCTGTAGCTTCTCTTTCAGTAAACATATTAAACAAGATCTTTGCCATTTTGCTGAAATGGATTCGTAAATTCCAAAACTGTTATGGAAGAGAGTGGGTTTGGACTTCTGTTTCCTAAAATGTCAGACGTTACCAGACAAACAAGGAAACAAAAATTATACTGACAGACTCTTCCAGAGACCAGTGCTAACTGAATAGTTCTCCTAAGGTCTGCAAACACAATTACAACACGTGTAAAAAGCTCACAGATAATGTCTGCAGTGCATGGCAAATAACACGAAATCCAGGGAAGTAATAAGAATCTTTACTCTGAAGGCAGCATTGGAGAGCTGTAGGATGCAGCACCTGACAGCACTGAAATGTGCAGATGTCAGATGTATTAAGGGAGGCTACAAAAATAATGATTCCTATACAAGTTAGGTTGACTGTAACAAGACCTGAAGGGAGCATATGAAAATCTTCCATCAAATTGTGACGGCTTGCTTTTTTCATTAGAGATGAGAGAGAAAAAAAAAAGATTTCTGATGAAGAATTGTAGAGTCTATACAAAGACGGTTGGCAGCCTCAGACTCACCAAGTGAGGAAAGACTCAATTATGGCTTTCTCAAAGGGCAGCCACTGATGACCTTTCAGACCGAGAAGGGAAGAAGCACCATTGACTGCAAGGATTTGTCAATGAAGGGGAGACTGGAAAATGTAAGAAAGAACCCTGCAATGCAAAGTATCAAAACAATGAAAATAAATTAAAAACACCATCCAGCTCTCTAGAAAGAATACAAGAAAAGTCTCTTCTATTCATGGCAAAATCTCATCTGTCAAGCAAAGTGGTATTGCCCTTCAGGACAGCCTAAGGAATGCTTAAGGACTCAGAGTTTTGGAGCAGCAAGAGGGAATTCATATACACAAAATATAGCTTTTGGAAGGTATGGGAAAGGGCTCTGTCTGGATCTATTCAGCAAGTCCTATGGTTTTTGTCCAGTTTTTTCATTTGCTCCTGTATGGCTGATCTGATTATAAAAACAGTCTGGAAACCAGGCTAAAAGGAAAACTAGGTGATAGGCTGCATAGTGCATTGAATGGAACAAGTGACAAAACTAATGGAAGACCACTCACATTTATGGTGACGTTCATGCTTGAGTGGTTGTTGTCTCTAACAGGGACGGATCTTGACAGGAAAAAATACAAAGAGTAACACAGGGAGCACCAATCAATTAGCCACAACTTTTACCAAAATAAAACAACACTCATGTTGCAAACCTTCTAACTGGTAATAAATTATTTTGTATTGAGGTAGCCTCAACATGCGATATATTCCTAAACACAAGGTCTAGTAGAAACAAAATGTTTCCACATTTTATTCTTTCTCACTGGTTCACAATGTTTTCTGGGATTATTACAGCTGTTTTCTACATAGAACATTAAATTTTGGCCATACAACCAACTTACACTATTTTAGGGATTTGTACACTCTTCTCCTGCTGTAAATCTTCACTAATCATTAAAATGGTCTAAAGTGAAATCACATGCTGAAAACAAAGATTCTTTTCAGAGATCGCAATTGTCAGTCAATTATTTTAGATTCTTTTCAGAGATTGCAATTATCAGTCAATGATTTTACATTCCCTGCAGAAATCTCACTAAGAAAAGAAAATGATAGATGAGGACCTAGATCTCCTTCATTCACAGTGTTTTACATTCCCAGTCCTGTTCTGGGATTTTAAATGCCAAACCGGGCTGCCTCTGCCAATTGTATCATCCTCATTAATAATGATTTCTGCATTACTAATGAAGACATAGCTATTTTTGAAAAGGACACTCAATTTAGACAAACATTCAAATTTCTTTCTCCCATAGCAATGCAGCATCACTAGAAATTAGAGGAGGAACAAATATTTATTTTGATCCCAAGGCAAGTCAAAATGTGCATACCTAACCAATTAGGAATTGCTCAGTGTTACCTTGGCCCTATTCAACAACTAGTACCATATGCACATGACAGAGAAGGAGAATATGCCAAGGCAGTAAAATGGGTAGGAAAAAGTGTTTCCCATTGTTAATGGACAAAAAGACCCTGTATTATTTCTTGGAACATTCTCAACCGTATTTACAAGTACAAGATCCTGGACTGCAACTTTCCTTACAGTTTGGAGCCAAAGAAAAGGTTTAATAGTTATTCAAGACTTGACTAGACACAGCCACAGTTTACCAGACCTGGTGTTGCTGGCAGTCCTGCTTTGAGGGAGTAGTTGGGCTCGATGATCTCCAGAGGTCCGCTTTGAACGTTGTGTACCAAAGGAGACAGCAGCACACGGACCAGGAGAGGAGGGTGCCTGAAGCCTCCTGGGGAGGCCTGAAGCCATCTTGCTATCTTGCCACACACAAGAGAGGCTTCTAAAATGGAAGAGGAGCTCAAGGCTCAGCACCCTCTAGTAGTTGTGTGATTTCTCATTTCTGAGAAGGGAGAGGAAAGAAGCAAGCAGAGACTATCGAAGAAAAAAATCCCCATCATCTGCGTGCTCTATTCTGCCCCAACACTCTCTTCAGCTTTCTCCAATTTGGAGGTTTCTCACCACAATTCCCTCTTCTATCCCCATCCCTGCCCTGGACAGCCTCTCCCACCAGCATCCCGGCTCTGCTTTTATGGGAGTCCCCAGTGCGTGTTCCTAACACATTTCTCGTGCCTGCCTCCAAATGAAGATGCCCGTCCCCTTCCCATTTTGAAAATCATACTCTTTTCTCATTTTACTTCTCATTCCAAACACTTATAACTTACTCAAAGTCCTTTGAAATTTTCACCTTGATTTAGAATAATTTCATGCAGTTCCCCAAACAACATTATGCCATTATTCCTATTGTACCAAATGATTCATTTTGACATCTGTATGGGAAATGACTGTGACACATTTTCAAATTCTTTCAGCAGGCTGTAAATCATTTCATGAAACCACACTCCCTTCATCAGAAAAGAAGGCTCATAAGCACATAAATCCTAAATGTCCCTAGCTAGCATCTCTTCTTTCTTCCCAGTTGCCCAGTGTGCAGTTGAAAGACTCCTCACAAATTTCTACCCCAAACCTGGATGCACTTGCTGTGCTTCCCCATGCTAAGTTGTATTCCTATAATTTATCATGTGAGATATGAAGAAAACAAAATGGAAATATTATTTATAGTCAGAGCAGTCTACTTTATCAAAGGAAACAGTTGTAATTTTTACTGAGATAAGCAACCAAGCTGAGAAAAGCAACCAAGGGAACTGTAGTATCACCTCAGAGCTGCAGGCTCTTGTGTTTCTCTGGTTCCTTGAATCTCACTGCTCACTGTCCTCTCATCCTACTGTACATGCACATTTCCTGGAATTCATTTTGAGAATGAAGCTACAGTCTGGAAGGGCCATGTAGAAAACTGTACTGCTTTGCACGGTTTTCAATCCCATGAGAACGGGGCTGTAATGGATACAGCTTCACCTCTTTCAGCCAGCTTTGTTAAATTCCTCCTGAACTGCTCCTTCCAGACAGCATGCTGGCACTGCCTTCACCCATCAGGGAGTCTGGGCCGTACACCTGGATGGCAGAGAGCTCTGTCTTGCGGAACTTGCTCTAAATGGGACTTAGAGGTTCCCAATCTAATGCTGGGGAAAGCAATAAGTCTGGATGGCAATCCAGATCCTGGTCCTTTTTCACCCTCTCTAGCACTGAAGCACATAATTCAAGATAGACTTCATGCCCATGTTATCTTTTTTTTTTTTTNAGGGACTTTAGGAAGGAAGAAAGTAAAAGAAAAAAAAAAAGGTGACAAAACCAGGTTTGACATATTTATTTCTTGGCTCATAAAACATGAATATTTTTGTTTGTTATAGTAATAGTCCAACAATGATGACAAACAGGAAAAGGAGCTCACAAAAGAAAGGAGATTTTGATCATCTAATCTACAAAACTTATTTACAAACTGGAACATGAAATATAGCCCAACAATTTTTGCAGTCTATCACAGATTTTCTTTTGTTATTGCTATACTTAAATGGAAAGTACCACCATATTTTAAAACAAATTTTTCTCTCTAGAGAAGACAAGCATCAGACATGCATGCAAAACATTAATAAGACTGTTTCAGAGTCAACTCATCTGTATAATTTTGAGATTCAGTTTCTAGTTAGTCAGCAGGGACTCCAAAGTACATCCTAAATATTACCACCTGCTGCCTAATAATACCATGATACCATGTTCAATTTTGTATAATTTTAAAAGCTACATCTTAGTGGGTTCACAATCTCCGTCACCCTTATATTACACTGCACAGCCATTTTAATTTCCCTTGAGGAAAAACCAAAGAAAAAGGAGACAGAAAAGAAGCCAATGCAATGCATGGAAGAACAATTTTGTGTACAACTATTAGAATTCATTTATACTTCTTGTAATCTGGAAAACAAAGGCAGCAGATTTCGTTAGTGAATTATTGCAAATTCAACTATGCTATGCCCTTTCTTCCAACTAAGTACCTGTAATAGCCCTGTTAAAGATGATGATCTTCCAGAAGCCACAAGGTGGCAATGTTTCAGAACAGTCCTGAGATTTCTTGGAAAATCCTATGAATCAGCAAGCCATGACTACAATAATAATCATAAAAGACCATCCATAAAAGATCAGATACCTAATGCACAGATTTTGAGTAGTAGGAGAATGGCTAATAACACAGTTATGGTAGATGATCAATACACTCTGTATGAACTGCAAGATGCATTCAGTCTGAATACAACTATACCAGACCACTTTGACATCTTTCTATGATTAAGTGATTTTTTTTGTATAAATAAAGGAAAGGAAGAAGGTATCAACAGAATAGTGTTTAATGAGGCATTGATAAGTTTCCGCATGGAATATTGTTAGTTACAATGGAGATGGTAAGGCCTTGGGAAAGAATTAGGAGAGCATAAAGTCTTGGCTAAAACAGAAGGCAATGGGCTGCATGAAGTGCAGAAGCATTGGGATGGAGAGTGGGCATAAAGAGACCATGAAACTGCTCAAATGTATAAAGTGCACAAGACAGCATTCAAGAAGTAGCATGATAAGAATGAGAAAAACTCGGTAGCATATTGTACTTTTTAGGTATTATCCAGAAAAGCACGTGAGCTAAATAAGTGTCAGGTACTGAAATGGTTCATGCCTAAAATATTGTTATCAAGGAGTTTTACCCATTATAGCAAAAACTGTATAAAGAAGCTACAACCACAGAAGCTGAGCTGAGTTTGGGGTGTGGAAGACCACAGCCCACAGAGGCCAGGTTTACACAGACTCACCCCGCAACCGTGGGAGGAGGGGAAGAGGTTTTCAGTGCATGGCATAACCTCTTCTCAGAAGGCACTGAACACCCATCCTCCCTTACACAAACTGGCCCAGCTGTGAACCCCCAAGCCCACTGGCCGCATCCTGTGGAAGGAAGCTGAGGGGGTGTCATAATCCATCAAAGACCCCCCGAAGTGCTCCCCAGACTCATTCCTGAGGCATTGCACTACAGGACTGCATGTGATGCATAGTGATGTAATAGATCCAGAGCCTGCTGCAAGAGACTCTGTCAAACTGCACCCCCACCCAGGGGAGGTACCTGGGCGTTCCCGCCTGGCCTGAGCCTATATTAATTCTTTGGATTCTATGGTTTTGGGGGGAACCTCACCACCAAGAAGACCAGCTGGAGAGGATCCATGGTACTACGGTGGCATCCATGGAGTGGTGATATTTTCTTATTAATCTGGTCTGTCACTCCCTTTCTGTCCCCCTACCTATTTTCTATTTCTTTCTCTTCCTTTTTCTTTTTCTCTCATATTTACTATCAAACAAAATCCATACTATTGACTTTGGCATATGGTCTCTTTTGCACCTCAATTCGGGTAGAGACATTTCGAATAATTTTAAAACTGAACCATAACAATAAGTTGGAAACCTCTACATGTAAAAAAACCCCAGATACCCTCTGATCACAGAATGTCTATGGAATATGTATGTGACACTATCATAAAAAGGCAAGTGTGATTCCTGAAAGGACTAGAAGACTAATAGTAGGCTAAGTTGAGATCAGCTCCACAAATCTTGTTCAAACAGGAACAAGAGCTGAAAAAAATTATGAGAATAAACAAGAAAACTGAAAGCATAAAAAGCATAACCTGTCTTTCTAGTTATTCTCATATCTATTAAATCAGAGTGCTCTAGAAATACATCAGTAAGGATTAATCGTCAGAAAGGCTAGCTAACAGTTGATACCAGATATAAACTGGTATAAATGAATAAATCATGTAGCATCCAAACTACTGTTGGTCTTTTTACTTTTGCCTTTTATATTTAATATTCACTCCCTCTGAAACCTCACTGGTAATATCCAATGTGTCCACAAAATTATTACAGAAACTATTGACAGGAAAAAGATTATACTCATTTCAGTTAATGGAAATCTTCCCACTGAAAGTGAACATGAGCGAGAAGCTAAATTCTCACAACCAAATAGTGCTTTTATAGTTAAGGCATATTTACTTGCCTCACTTTAGTGAAGACAAGTAGCCAATCAGATATAATCAGGCCATTCTCTAGAGCAGATAACTTGAAAATCTCCTTATGCTTGGCAGGAAAGAAGGAAGAGCATTTCTGCAGTATGTTGCCAGGGACAGGTATTTCTCAATTCCAGCAGTGTTAGCTTAATAAATACCTTTGTTTCTATCATGCTTCAGTAGGATTTTACTGAGTAGGTTTCTTGGGGTATATCAATGCAGATGAAACTTTGTTTGGCACAGAAGAGTCACTGAACATACTTTTCTAAATCTTTCTATGTGGAAAGAAAACATTTTGCCCCTTGTCCTGCAGAGTCAGGAATGCTAGTTTTCATCTTTCAGTGAAAAGATCCCTTCATGGTAGCACTGACTGTATGAATAGGTAGTTTAAGTATATATGTTAAAAACAAAAAAGGCAAACTTAAAGTACAAATTCAAAAAATATGATTTATTCATTAAAAGTATTTTCTGATTCAAATAAAGAAGGGTCTTAAAATTATCACAAAGAGCACTAAGCATCTGCTAATGTCATGATCAGAGGGAACACAGAAGTGTTAATGCAATTCCTAGGGCAGCCTGCAGATGAGACATCTGTGAGCTCAGATTTGCTAGAGGCTCAAGTCCCACACAGAGTCCTGTGTTCCATCATGAACAGGACTGGGTCAAAACTCCTGCCATTGTATTTCTTCTTCTGAAATGTGAGGAAGATGGAATCACAACAGCATCAGCTTTACCCCTTCCAGTGTAAATGGAAGAGCAGACAGATCTTTACTGGCTTACCCATGGTGTACTGTTTCCTCTACGGTTACAAGTGCATGTCTTTCCAATCCACAGCCATGTCTGCTTTGTTCCACTGATGAAACATTGAATATCTTGATTAGGCAAGGATGTATTCCTCAGGAAGAGCTCAACCTTCAGCAAGATAGACACATCCCCCTCTTCTGCTCTCATTGATGCTCCAGCCCCCTACTAGTGGAATTTTTCTTGAAGGACGTGCTACATGTTACTGCTCAAGTTGGTACTGGGACTGAGTCACTCTCTGATTTTCCTCTGGCCCATGAGTTATGACATTCTCCTTCCCCACACTCCTTCTCCAAAACCCAGATATCTCTACCAACTCTACATAGAAATGCGGCAAATATATGTGATCTCCTCTGGCACCTGGCTGAAGAACAGAGCCAACATAGGGAAGCAGTGGGAGAAAGGCCACTAACATCTTCAGTCTTCTTTTCTTGCTGCTAGAGCTGACACAATCTGCAGCTGAGGCCAGAATCAGTGGAACTTCGAGGACACAGTGCTGTGCTAGTACCAGTGCTTTGCACCAAGGCTACTGTCTGATACAGTATACATTTATTTAGAGTTGCAGCAGTGACTCAGTATCAGCACATGCTCTTTTTTTAGTACAGATCTTTGCTGGTGGCAGAACAAGCATGAACTCTTCAGTAAAGATAAGCTTTTTGATTGCTAGTGATAAAAACTGAGCCCACTAGTGGGTGTAAGCAGACTAAGGAATGAAAAAACCCCAGGAACCTGAAGTCAAAAAAAGTAATTTTAGAACCTAAGAAAGACATATTAAGTGGCAAACAGTTAGCATTTCCTTTTTCAAAGACCATAAATGCCTTTAGTATAGTAATAGGAAAGACAATCATGGCACAAAACAGTAAAATGGAATAGATGTCTGAATCTCCAAAGACTAAGATATAAAGGTTTGCTTTGAAAATCTGGATTTTTTTTCTAATTTAGATTAGAAAAGTCTAAAAGCCTTTGTCCTTTGCTACTTGTCCTCATTTTGTCTCTTTATAGAGCAGGGAAGTGAGCCCAACCTATAGCAGAAAACCTCATTGCCTTCCAAAGTGGAAGAAAAAGGACCAATCACTAATATGCTAAGGAAGCAAAGAGTGTGTTCACCCACTTAAAATAGCAAGTGTGACTCAGATTTAGTTCATTATTTCCTTGAATAAGAATTCCCCAGACTGGGAAATTCCTAATCAAATGTCCCTGAAGGGGAGCTAAACTCCAAATGAAATAAGTTTATGTTGAAGAGGTAAAGGGGAACAGAAACCTTGGAAAGAATTTAAACCACACAACAGACAGAAGTTCATTTCATAGAATGGCAAACCTGACAAAAATACTACCTTAGAATGTATTTATTTTGCCAGTTAATGGGGTGTAGTCTAGGTCTTTTACTCCATAGACAGTTGGCCAAAAGAAACAGGCAAAAAATCCACAAGAGCATGTGTGCCAGCAGCATATACTTCCATATATTGGAATGAAAGTAAACTGCCCAGCTCAGTATCCTGTTCATGGAGATAATCTGTGCTTAAGTGATAACATATCATTTGGCAAACTGCACATGTGGCAGTGCCAGCCGCTGTGACATGAAACACCTAGGTGACAAAACAGTTGGTCTATGGTGGAACCACCCTGTGTTTGAAGACTGGCACAGGAAAAGTGTCAAACTTGTGTAACGTGTTAGCTAACTTTTTGTTACAGTTAAGACTCTTCTAGAAGTGAAAACAATTCTGTGAATGGCAATAAAAATACATGTAAGAGGACTTTTCTAATGACATTTTAAAGCTTCCTATGAGTTCCTGCTGCTGAGGGAAGAACCTCAGGATTCACTCCTGAGGTAGCTTTACTTCACACTGTGGCGTCCTACTAAAATGCATAATAACACTGCATTAGTGTTCACACAGCACTGCTGTCCTGGATATTACTCTAAATTTAGAAATCAGCTATAAGAAACTCTTTTGAGTTATTTGTCTTACAATTTAATTTCAGAATCTGATGCACTATAGCTTGTGCGCCTAATTATGATAATTTGCCTTGGCAACTGTTATTCATGATGTTATCTGCTGAAAACTGATATCTGCCTAAAACTGTATGGTTGTGCATTTTAAATCATCTAATAAGGACAGGTTTGTGTGATCCTGTTCATCCCTCCTCCTCCATTCTCTCTAATTGAAAATACACAATGGAAGTAGGACAAATAAACTGAAAAATTCAGAGTCAAACACTAGCATATTTGATTGACAGTTGCTTGAAAGAGAACATATTATAAATTCTCTATTATATTCCAAAACTCCTGACAGCCAAAGTATTGACAGGTTTAGAATTATATAACCACTAATTTTTAAGTTATCAATTTATCACAGAATCATTTAGGTTGGAAAAAACCTCTGAGATCATCAAGTCCAACCTCTGGCCAGCCACCACCTAGTCAACTAGATCATGGCACTGAGTGCCACATCCAGTTGGCTTTTTTGAACACCTCCAATGATGGCGACTCCACCACCTCCCTGGGCAGCCCATTCTAATGCTTGACAACCCTTTCCATGAAGAAATTCTTCCTGATGTCCAACCTGAACTTCCCTTGGTGCAATTTGAGGCCATGTTCTCTCATCACTTGTTACCCGGGAGAAGAGACTGACCCCCACCTGGCTACACCAGGCTGTGGGGAGAGATAAGATAGAATTGGGTTGCGAGCTGTGGGACGTGCCTGCAGAGGCACATGGCAGCACAAAGGAGCACACGGTGGCACACAGAGAGGTTTGTCTCCACCGGACCCTGGTGGGAGGAGGTGTCACACGGCAGACCCCTATGGAGAGGAGCCTGCCGGGAGCTGACGGACGGGGGAACAGCGAGTGATCACCCCATAGGTGGACATTTGGAAAGTGTGTTGCTGATGTGGCAACACGGGATAGGTCACGTAGTGAGAATTGCCGTGTAAGGAAATACTGTGCCTTGGAAAATTGTATAAACCCAGCTTGTTTCTTTGGATAAACGATTCAGATTCCCTGCCAGTCTGGGACCATGCCTCAGTCACCGACCCCAGGCCAGTTGTAGAGATCAGGGGATTCAGGCAGTTGTAGAGATCAATAAGGGTCCCCCTGAGCCTCCTTGTCTCCAGACTAAACGATCCCAGCTTCCTCAACAGCTCCTCACAGGACTTACTCTCCAGACCCTTCCCCAGCTTGACTGTCCTTCTCTGGACACACTCCAGCATCTCAATCTCTTTCTTGTAGAAGGGGGTCCAAAACTGAACACAGGATTCACAGTGTGTCCTCGCCAGTGCCGAGTACACGGGGACAATCACTGCCCTGGTTCTGCTGGCCACACTAGTGCTGATACAGGCCAGAATGCCATTGCCCTTTTTGGCCTCCTGGGTACACTCTGGCTCACGTTCAGCTGCTGCCCAGCAAGCCCAGGTGTTTTTCACCAGGCAGCTTTCCGACCACTCTCTCCCTAGTCTGTAGCACTGCAAAGGCAGGTCCCGGCACTTGGCCTTGTGGAACCTTGATTCGTCAAGGCAGCCTGTCCCAATCCCCCTGCAGAGCATTCCTATTGTCTAAGCAGATCAATACTCCCACTCAAAAGTTTATCTACTCAAAGTAAACCAGCATACATTACATATAAGAGCTTAACGTGGGTGGCATCACTGTATACATACATCTATGAGGAAAAAACAAAATGCAACCAACAACAGTCCAAGACATCTTCCTGCTTAGCCTGAATATGAGTGACTACATGTGTACTGGAAACCAAAGTTCATATGCCCTCTTCTTACCTCTATAAATCCATAACAAATCTTTATAGACAGGTATTTAACTTTATAAATCTATAAATTTTTGAAACCTTGTGACATAAAATAGAATGGCTGATAACCAATGTAATTGACATATTTAATTTGATTTTCTGCCTCTCACAGCATCCTGCCAGCGAGTAGGCTTTAGATGCACAAGAAGCTGGGACACCTGACCCCAACTAACCAGAGGGATTTTCCACAACATATGGTGTCATGCTCAGCATATAAGCTGGTGGAAAAAAGAGGAAGGGGGGAAGATGGTATTCAGAGTCATGGCATTTGTCTTCTCAAGTGACCATTACATGTGATAAAACTCTGCTTTCCCAGGAATGGCTGAACACCAGCCTGCCAATTGGGAAGCACTGAATTAATTTCTTGTTTTGTTTTGCTTGCACGCACAGCTTTTGCTTTAGCTATTAAAGAGTCTTTATCTCAATCCATGAGTTTTCTCACCTTTGCTTTTTCTGGTCTCTCTCCCATCCCACCATGGAGGGAGGGAGGGAGGGAGTGAGCGAGAGAGTGGCTATTTGGTGCTCAGTTGCTGCCTGGGGTTAAACCACAACATTTACTAACATCAGAAAGCTTTCAGGGGATGAAATAAAGTTAAACCAAATTGTTATAGAAATGATCTGACCTGTTCTTGTATGTGTTTTTTTAGATGTTTTTATGGACTTATGTTTCATTTTGTAAAATAAAGGCATGTAGCTAAGAGTAATAAAATTACAAGGCAATTAAAATATTTAAACTTTATATGATTTAAAGCTGTGTGTTTTTGTTGTATGTTACCCACTCTACAGTATGTTTTCACTCACACTTTGGAATTGCAAGTCTAGTAGAAAAGTACATCTCTCTCTTATCCTACAGCTGCGCAGCCCTACGCTGAGGTGTCCTCTTGTAACCATTCCTAAGAAAACCTCCTCTTGTGTTTAACAAGTTCAGGACAGAAGGGTTGAAGGACTGGATGTGCCTGTTACTATGAGGGATTAATGCCTATAGGTTAAAAGATTAGATTACAAACCTCACTTTTACTTGGCTGAAGTCAGGTAAGAGGAGTCCTGGTGGTATGCCAGGCACTGTAACTTATTGCACTAACTGCATTCAGATGAGATGTTCATTCTGCATAACAAGGGGTGCAATAGATCTGTAAAATTAAAACACACAAAAAAATTTGTTTGCTACACCTTTCCTTGCAGGGCATAACAAGCAACTCCTAATGACTTCAGGTTGAAGCTGAAGACTTCTATCTGGAGGTTTTAATTTCACCTGAGTAGCCCTCAGCTTTATTATTTGCTCTATGAAGGATAGACACATGCACGGTTATTGCAGGTGCTGGTGAGTAGAAAGCTTCTGGGCAATTATTGCTGTGTGGGAGAGAGAAATGTGCTTCCATGTATCTTTTTACCTGAGAAAGGTGAAAGATGGACCAGGAAAGCCACATATCACAATAAAGGTAGACAACAGTTCATTTTTTTTCTGTGTAAGGGTCTAAGCAGTCAAATGGAGCAAACTAAGCAGACAGCAAGAAAAGTTCCAATCTCTGATGCTGCTGTTTGGCTAAGAGGCACAGGTGATCAGCCTGCACAAGTGGGCCTGAAGTCCAGTAGTTCAAAGTGACAGTCTGAAACACTCCTTATTTCCTGTTTTTCCTGATCCTAGTAGAGAACAAATAGATTTTTGAAGATAGAATTTCCTGTACAAGACTGTGATTTGATGACAGAATAGATACAATTTTAAGCCGCCCTGTAACATAGAACATAGTAGTAATGTGGTGCAGGCTCACCCTATTAGCTAAAATTTGTCCACCTATGTTTTTCAAAGCTCATACTGGCTAGCTTTTGCAGAGGATCAGGTATCATCACACACCTTGCACTTTGTGCAAAATCAGAATCACTTCCCTACTGCACACTAGATAATTTGACAAGAACATGCTTTTGCATCCACACATGATCCAGGCGAAATTTTTGCTGCAGGGCTATTTGCTGATGCACTCAGCCAGTATGAATGGTTATGGAAACAAGGCCTGTGTTTTAATGATAAATTCCATATATTCTTCTGCACTGCAATGGAAAAAAAGATGCAAGATTCTGAGAATAAAAGGTATGGGAAACATGAGAACCTGATAAGCATGTTCTCAGGCACTCTAGAAATCACTTCTGCCTGGGGCTGTGCAAATAACTAATTCCTCAGTTTAGTTGCTGAATTGAAAGGATAAAAACCTCAGCAAACTGTTATGCATTACCAAAACAAAATCCAACATGATTGGCTTTATTCAAAGTTAATGTAATTTTTTCCCTTTCTTCATAAGTGCTTGAAATTAAACACAACAGACAAAACCACTGGAGGGTTTCTGTAGGTGTCACCTTTATACTCCAAGGTACAGGAGGTAGTACACATATCCAAAATGCGTAATGTCTAGATTTAATCATCTTAAACGGGAACCCCAATGCAGCAGAGAATTTGAACGCAAGACATCCTAAGCAGTAGTTCAAAGTATTGTGCAGTGAGAGTCATGGTATCTTTTGTTGACACCTTTTCCATTTCTATGAATAGTAATTAATCAAACCTCTGACTCAGTGGTGACCCAGTTACTACATGCAAGGTTAAGGACATCGTCCTAAATTGCGGAGGACATTTGGAATGCAGACACACATGCATGCAGACATTTGCATACACAATTCAGTATTGCATAAGGAAAATTTAGCTAGCTGCACATGATCTGGTGAACATGTACAGAAGAACTGCAGACCACCACCAAAACACTAGTCTGTCTCCCAGAACCAGCGTTACTGCAGTAGCATGGTGATGAGCAATCCTTTCCCTCAGCAAATCTGATTAGTCTAGCTGGAGTGGCAGGCTTGTGGTCCTGAAGCTAGACGCAGAGTTGGCTGTCTCAGCCCCATGCTTCCTAAATCCCAATCATTTTTAAGTGCTTCCTTAAGTTTCTTATATTAAATAAGTACAAATTTCATGCATTGTAGTGAAGAATGCCACTATTTCTTGAGACAGGTGCCACCAACAAATACATTTCTCCAGTCCCAATGGTTTGAAAAACTAGATGTGATTTCACAATTAGTTTTTAAGGTAGAAAATACCCCATTCTGGAGACTTTGCTATTTTCCAGTTGATTTTCCACCATCAATTCTAATTGTGAGGAAGTACAAAAGTAACATTAAGGAGGGTAGGAAAGATCTAAACTAGTGGCTTGAAAGATGCTCTCTATTTTGCAAACGTATTTGCATGTACTTATGAAATTAACTAACCAGTGAAGATATCTAAGGTGGTTTTGTGGGCTTTGAAGGTTTGCATGAAATCAAATGTTTTTCCAGCCTGCCTTATATGAAAGCAACAGGCCTTTTTCACATCAACATGCACTTCACATCAAGTGCATTTCACCAAGGTAAATTGTATGCTTTATCCCCAAATTCAACGCATGAATATGCATAGAAACATTCCTATTTTCAGGTCAAGGAATGGAGGGAATGTGATTAAGATTTGTTACAATGTTGGCAAGATTGGGGTAGGATATAGCTTGCATACATCAGGAGACCAGAGACTACAGATCTTCAGCTTGGAAAGAGATGAGCAGGGTTATGAAAATCTACAGTGTTTTGAGTGGCATGGAAGAGGTTACTGTAGGATGATTACCCACGTCACAAAATGAGAGCTGGAAAGCGCACAATCAATTCATCAGACAACAAGTCTATGACAAATAAAAGGAAGTTCTGTTTCACATAGTGCATAATTAGAATATTAATTAGTACACAGTTAGTGATGACCACAAAACTGTGGGGACAACAGAACTGTACAGACGCTGAAAGAGACACTCGGAAAATGGGAGCCTACAGGTCTTTAAAGACAGTGGTCCAGTTGCTTTTCCAGTTAAGGTGGCCTCAGAAGAACAGTGGTATCTCTCCCTTGGAGCACAGCTCCACTGCAGGAGCACAGCTCCACTTCAGGAGCCACTATGCCTGGAATTAATACAAGGTGAGCCACATCTTCCTTATTCATATCCCCTCTTATTGAGATGGCAATCAGTTCAGTCAGCAGCAGGCTCCTTCTTTTTCTATGCTGAATATATCCCTCATTCCCCATCCCTGCTTGCTCCTTTCTTTCTTACTTGGGAAGGGGTGAAGTACTGCTTGGAAGATCAGTTAGGATGCCTTAACACCAGGACTCCTTCAGGGAGCTGGGTGACTGCTTTTTTTGCTGTATGGGCAAAGGATGATCTGGAATTAAGGAAGCGGACACAGAGAGATGGTGCAGTGGGAGTGAGGGGAAGTGCTCACATGCTCTGACTGAGCACAAACAGGAAAAACACAATTCCAGGGAACAGGACCCCCCTCACAATAATTATTTTTAGCCGTTTGCTCGGCAGAGGATGGCTTGCTGCTGAGATTTATAGATAGCAAGAGAAGAAGCTTATCTCAAGTGAGTGATTATAATTATTTGCTCATGATCTAAAACTTATTTTGTTCTTGGCCTTCGTTTCTGGTGGAATTGCAGTCTAACATCCAGCAATGAAACAAATGGATGATGCCGCCATCAAGGCCAATGTCACAATGTATTCATTGTGACCACAGAGAACAGATAAGAGGGTGAGCATTACACTGAATTTTAAAATAAACAGAATCTGTCCATTCCCCTTCTCCCAGCAATGCTTTCAGGCTTGCTTGCATGAGTCCAAAAATATGACAACATGAGATATTTACTCTTGCTCACAAAAATAGTTTTATCAAAATTATCACGTGGGACTATTAGTACAAATACATCCCATGAGGAGAATTCACTGTAAGTAGGACACAGAGGTAGAAATCTCACTTACAGTTTCAGCTGTGGTGTCTGTCTCACACTGTCAACACTTTAACTCCAGAAAGCTGTGTATGTTCAAAAGTCAAGAATATATTATTTCCTTTCCAGTTAGAGACTTGCACAGAAATATCAGGGAAAGGTTTTAGCATTTTGGATTACAATTCTCAGTGTTGAAGGGCTATGTCTTTTAGGGCAGAGCATTTGGATAAGACAAGAAAGTCTGATGGAAATATTCAGTCCTTTTTAACATGTAATGCCAATACTTCAGAGAACAAAAATACAGGACTGATCACAAAAATTGAACTAGGTCAACAGCGTTTCTTCTCTCAAAACACTCCTGAGAGTTGCCAGCTGGAAACTCAGGGCATATTATGCCACAGCAACTGCAGAATAATTTTGTAGCCTGTAATTGTGTCTTAATTCTCATGCTGGTTCTAGAGGTATGCTAATAAAGTCTGAAAGCAGCCACAGAAAGTATTTTGGTGGTTCTTCTGACAGCTAATTAGCATATTTCACTACTGCATTGAGTTTTACACTGTAGTACATAAAGTTAATTTCACAAGTATAGGAGAAAAGTTATTCTCTGCCCTGACCTGTGCACTGTATTGATAAAACATTTGCAGGATTATCCAGGTGTACTATCTACAATAATGGCATTTATGTGTAATGTTATTGCTTTTGTTGTGTTTCTAAATGCATAGAAAATATATAAAATAAGACAGATTGCTAATGTGTTAGCAAGAGAAACACAAAAATCAATTTTGTTTTCATGCTGGATCTGAGAAGTAGTTTTTCAAAGGCACAAATGAAAGGCTTGTTTAAATCCCATGGAAATTCACTTATCACACATTTATGCCTTTAAAAAATCTGCAGCTTTGGATTACAAAAGACCAGAACTAAATCTAAAGGCTTTAATTCAAATACCATTTTTATACAGCCAGGAAAGATATGCAGTGTTCAAAGAGATTTCTACTTATTACAGAGTATGTTCAGCGAATAAAAACGCATTCACTTAATTCATAACACAAAGGACTTAAGGACCTGTGTTACTCCACACATAGGAATAGCCATGCTAGAAAAATTGCAGATGAGGGGAGGTAAAATTGTGTGATGTACACGAGCTTTGAGGACCTTGACATCTTGTTCGGCATAAGTAACCACCCTGCCAGAGAGGTCAGTCTAGGTATTCCAGTGTCACCCTCTATTATCACCTATACAGAAAGAAAAAGCTAGTTCAAACCTTACAGACCAACAGACCGTAGCAGGTTTAATCCTCAGATCTGTAAGCAAAAGAAAGCTCCACAATATAGCACTTTTTTTCTGTTGTTTCCAAATATGATTGGAAGATTGATTGATAAAACTGTGTGAAATAAACTATCAAATAACTGAGGTGATTTTTGAGAAGAGATATTGATTGCTATCACAGTTATTAGTGGTACAAAAATATAATATATACACTCTTGTTATCAATTACACTTATGCAGTTATCAGCGCAGCTACTTGTGGCCAAAATGTTGACTTTTTTCATAGGCGTCGTGAAGGCAAACAGGTTATAGCATACTCAGCCAGAAGAAAAGTATTTACTGTGCATCTAACACCCACCCAAAAACATCCATGCAGACAAATGACCGCAATCTTTTATTACAGTAGTAGGTTAGCTTTGACTCAGCCCTAAAACAGATCCCCTCTGGCACTGGAGCTGGCAGTAGCTGTGGGGTCAGCCTGCACCTTGTCTGGGCGCCACAGATGAAGAGTGAAGAGTGTACGTGCACTGGGCAGGAAGAGCTGAAGCAGACGGGGGAAAGCAGCACTTCCTTCACAATGGAAATGCACACATGCTCTAGCATACATCTGGCAACAATGTCCTAACCTGTGGTTCACGTAACTACAGTCATCTCAGGAGAAACAGAGAAAAATAAATAAGGCTTAGAAACTGACCTGTTTTTCATTTTCATCCTCCAGTCTCAGCCTGTCCTCAATGCAGTTCCTGGCCTGAAGGAATGCCTTCCTCTGAGCCCTTTCTGTCAAAATCCTCACAAAGACTCCATACAAATTTACACTGACAAAAAGGATTGCATTGGCCACAAGCTGTAAAAAAGAAAGAAAAATAAATGAATATTTTAAAATACAGATTTTTATTTTACATTTCTGCTCAGCAAAATATGTATATATATAAACCTGTTTGAAAACTGTGCCTTGCTAGCCCTGTAACTGATACCCCCTCCTGCAGTGAAACAATTACAGCAGCTACCACAAATCCGGACAAGCAATATTGCATAATGCAGAATTTTACATCTGCTGAAGTAATTTATTTTATGATGATCTGTAACTTGTCATCTTCATTCATCATCATTTCTTTCATCAGCCCCTTGGCAGATGTGTCCATCTAATAAGGAGAGCAATATCATCAGTATTGGTTCAAAATATCCTGAAAACTAAAACTGTTTTCCTATGCCTTTGTAAAGTAAGGATATTATTGTCCCTTTTATTACAGTGGAGAAGAAAGGCACTGACAAACCTGTGACCAAATAAAAATGTGTGCCTAGGTACCCCAAGCTTTCATATTGTGTAGTTTGCACTTGGAAAATCTGCTTCTCTTCCCCTATCTAATGTTAGCAACCATATTGTACTTTTTGAGAAATCGTCCAAAATATCGTTGATGCTATCTCGCAGCAGATCTCTCAGAAGGTGCTGAGTCCTTTCAAATGATGGCCCTCAGCACAACCCAATGCTATTATTATGCAATAATCAGCAACCATGAATTACTTTGGAACTACTTCTATAAACAGTGTTTTTATGAAGGACACAAAAATGACTCAACTGCCCTTCTGGGTTTTTTAAATGTTTTAACAATATGTGATAAAGTTACTTAACTAACATAAATAACTGAACAGTGGTTTGTACACAACCTCCCTATCTAAGGCAATTCTGTCCAAGTTTCTCACCACATCTCTGAAACATGTCTTCAGATTGTAATTTCTGCAATGCAATGTGCATTTAGTAAAGAGGAAATAATGCCTTTTTACCCAATGTATTTTCAGTACCAGTATCCTTATATACCCTAGAGCCTACCACAGCATCATGATAAGGATTCACAGGACTCACGAATTCCAAAAATTCAGAAATGAGCTGGCATTTAAATTGGCCAAGAGTAAATATGGTAAGAGCAAAGAAAGACATTACAGCAAGTAAAACAATTCATATTAAGTTCCTATGCACCTAAAATAGTTCAAAAAGACCATATAATTGACATTTGTTTCCTAATTCAAGGTATACATTTCAAGGTAGTACATCTCTACTGTTGCATGATCTACTAGAGTAAATAAGGGAGGAGACCATTTCTTTTGTTTGCACAGTACAATGAGTCAAACTGTGCACACATGAACAACATAATCAAATTTTAAGAAAAATAAAGCCACTGGCATTGTTGTAGAGAATGCTTCCTAACAGGACTAGGGTTGAAGGTTTTATGGTAAGCCAATATGCCGATATGGTAAACAAAAATCCAAAATGGCATCCCTGATGTTTTTGGAGAGACTTTGGCAAATGTTTCACCCTGCAAAAATAAGAAGGAAATTTCTGATGCATGTTAGAATTTCTGATTCTAAAGGTAATATACATCCCACCTCTTGTGACTCAGAATAGTGGGAAGAATTGAAAGACTCAATCTGGGTCAGTTTTCCTGACCTTCATGGATTCGTAAGTCCTCTTTTACCTTCAAACCTGGTTGTTATTAGTTAATAGGACATCAACAACAAATTCCCTGCAAACATTCTCACGAGCACAAAATCCAAAGATAACCTGTCACAATAAAAGGAGCTCTGCCTAGCATTAGTGGTACTTTCCCCCTCAGCTATCAAAAAAGAAATAACTATCTCACAAAGGCTAAAAGCCGTGAAGAGTGATGTTATAGCTTTCTCCTGAGAAAGGCAAAATGCAGGTTCAGGTGCATTCAAATGAATTTTAACCTAACAATCTCATATACCACCTAGTTGCATGCCACTTCTGATGATACTACAGATAGTAAAACTTTGAAGATGAAATGCAGTACATGAGCATATTATTTCATGATACAGGTTGAACATAAACAATCTCCAATTCCTATTCTGCTTTATTTTGTTTGATCACAGAGAACTGTTTGAGGTGTATCAATTTTTTATTACAAGTTAACACCTACTAAAATGAAATGACTGTAGAAATTCCAGTGGAATCCTATTTTTAGAGACACGACTGTGGCCACACTCACCGTATCTCTGCATTTTGTCATGCTGAAGTATAGTGACAACAGTGTATTTTAAAGCTAATTCTTAAAGTGCAATAGAATAAAAATAGAAAGGATTCTTAAAGGTTGTGTTCAAAGACAGTGAAGAGAGCCCACAGAATGAACAAAGCTGATAGTTACAGACAGTGCAACTGCTTGACCCTGTTCATACACAAACCAGCTGTTAATAACACAGGGTGAAAACTATCTTTATGTGCTGATATCAGAGCGGCTCAAGACATAAGTAATTACTGCTACAGACAATAAAAAAAAAGTCAACTCTGTTTCTGAATTTCAGCTGGAAGCAGTAAAAGACCACATATTGTAACGATCTGCCAACTGTTCTGGAACTATCGTGATTTCACTCCAGCAACAGTGATCACCTGGACTAGGGGTAACCAGTAGGTGGGTTCCTGCTACTTTCAGGCTCAGCAGGGTAAGTAATTTTCCAACATGCTTTGAACAGTTTAAGATAAAACAGAGGCTTAGCTGTCAGCTCTGGCCTGCAGGGAATCAGGAAAGTGATAAAGCAAGTAAAAGATTCATAGATTGCAAAATGAGAGAAAAGAAAGTAGGGCAGATTGTCTCCTGAGGTATGAGTTCCTTTCCTCCACGACCCGTTTCTACTTAATTACTATTTTTCCCCCAATTGCAACTAAATACTAGTCTTTCTCTCTAGGTTTCTCAAATGTGTGCCATTTTTCAGTCCTTTCATTTTAATACATACCTCTATATCTACACACATACATACATATATATAAAATATAAACACACACACACATATCTATATTTCATACATTATGTCCCTTAATTCCAGGAAAGATTGTGAGACTTGTTGCTAAAACAAAGGAACATTGAAGAGGTACTAAGGCATTCAGAACTGCTGAAATATCAAGGACTTTCATTTTAGGTCATTCCTACATTATTCACTATACTACGGCTTAGTAGGAAAAAGAGTGCTCCTCAGGTTTCAGCATCACCTTCTATTTATAAAACTACCAAAAGACAATTTACTTGATGCAACAAAATGATTCAAAGAGAATTTTATGCTGCAAACTTTCAAACAATGTTACTCTTTCAATCCATAATGAGATTACAGGTCAGCCAGAATAAAAAAAAAATGGTGTCAGGGTCATGAAAACATGTTTCTAAATTTTTTTGGTTTTTTTATCACTGTCAGTGAATCTTGTATCATGCATTCTGCCTATTGCAGCATTTCAGTATGAACATCCTGAGCTTTAAGATTCTCTAGTCCTTAGTAGGTTACGCTCCCTGTCAGTGGATGAATTCTGGCATGGTTACTTGTGTGAGGGCATTACCAAAGGCAGACTTCCAATATAGCTAATCCTTGTGCACTGCCTAGTCAGTGAAGAGGGCCTGGAACCTCCAGCAGGTATTTCAACCAAATGTCTGTCTCTCTCTCCTGTTTATTTCTCCATTGCATGTTTTGGGTCTCTACTTACTTTTGGAAGGGAACTCAAACTGTGCAATACAGCAACACCCATCAAGGAGTGAGCAAGTAATTCTAGCAGCAGACATATGTAACATGCACATGCATACACGGAGCTTGAGGAGTTTAATTAAAGATCTCCTTTTTATTCCCCAGATTCATCTCTCTCTTCTTGAGTCTCCCACGGGATTAGTTGAGGAACTCTTTGAAGAGTCTTTTGAAACCTTTTTCTCTATTCCAGATAGGTTTTATTCTCTACTTCTTTTTCTTTTAAAGCAAGAAAGCTCATGTGTGCATTCATGGGTGCACTTGCTCTTTCTCAAATAAAGAGTGAAAAATTCTTCTACTTATTATCATTTTCCTTTCGAGAAGACTCTGCTTACTCAGCAGACTAATTCTGTTATCAGGTTAACAGTTGCATGGTAGATGGTTCAAACTTAAAGCTGGTTTTCATTGGGGAGTAGCTTTCTGTTTGTACTACAAAATTGTCTCAGAAAAATGTGGCCACTTCACAAAGGTGTGAGCGACTTTTGGACAGAAAATACTTTTACAAAGTGGTATTCATACAGATGGTTATTGAAGTGCCCAACTGAAGTAGACTAAATGATAAACAATCATAGAAAATCATAGATTAAAGAATAAAGGAAGGAAACTTCAGGAGACTCCCTCAGAATTTCATTGTGCTTTCTAAAAGGTGGACTTGTGGTGTGAGTAGGACTTCAATAGCTACCACTCCCAGAATTATAATTTAGCGGCTAATACCAATATTCGATTTATTCTCAGAAGCATGAGTTCTCATGACAACCCATGATGTAGAGTGGAATATGTAGGAGATATGGCCAGCATTTCCATAGGAAAATTGAAATTTGCAGGAAAAGAAAAGATCAATGCAATTCCTGTATATCTTAATCCTTAGATATCTGATGAGAGGTATGGTGGGTCTAAACTCTACTTACAGTGTTCTCCATTAATTGAATTTTACTGGAAGTAATTTCTGTGCCACTATTGTTGTTCCTGTTAAGATAATGTAATATTTATTCATTCTGTCAAAATACTTTGAGATAGGGCAATGCAATGCATTACTTTAAAATATGAATTTCTATTGTGAGGGATGTTTCTAAAGAAGGAGTCAGGAACAGCTTACAAAAATGAGTCAGAGCTTCTATCATTAAAACCCTTGAAGAGCAAGGCAAGACTGTGCTCTTTATGAAAATTGTTGGTATCAGGAACAAGAGTTTAAACAAAACAAGTTTCTCCTGTTATGGAAAATATTACCATTAGAGCAGTGCTTTATTTACAGTGCTAGACTGCACAGAGGAGAATGCACAACCAGCTCTTGATTCTGACACAGTTTTGTTAGGTTTAGTAATTCATTTAGTCAACTCACTTTGAAACATTTTGAGCATACTTATTTACTAAATCTGCTCCCTCTGATTGCTGAAGTAGTGTAATACAGGAAAGAGAACTTCTCCTTAGTTCCTGACAGTGACCCAAAAAGAACACCCTCCTACCAGAGGAGGTAGCTTTTTCTCCAAATAAATGTATTCCCATTTTGCATAAACATCCCTCTATTATTTTTGTAAAGTTTCGGTTCCAGCTGGCTTATATCATATGCTAAGGAAATGCTGTTCTGCTGTGCTATTCACCATGGTTTCTGTGTTCATTAGTAAGCCCCTGAATCTACAGCATACTCTAAAAGAAGACTAGTGAGCAGTTATTTCGGTGATAATGAGTGCAGATGTCACTGTCGAGGAAAAGACAGTAGCACTGGGATGTCTATAACCACACAAGTAAACAGAAATTTTTACTATATTTAGGATGCTAAGTCCACTAACCACAGCCAGTTTTTCTGAAGTGTACATACACCATGTGTAATTGCAGAAATCCACTCTGTGTCTCTGCCTTTGTTTGCATACGTTTGACCAAAGTAAAAGACACGATATATAAACACTGTTTAAAATATATGCTATACACCTTTGTAAAAAAATTCCCTCTACAAAAGCAGAGTCATTGAGAGCCATCAAACACCTCAGTCTTAGAAATTTCACTTGTTCCACCTTTCTCCAAAGGACATGGCAATTTAGCTTGGAAGCATGCTCTGGGAGAAAAGTTAGTGCACCTCACTCTCATGCTATAGACTGTTGGCTTTTTATCTTGTCCAAAGCATTTACCTCTCAGATTAAGCAGCAGAGAATTATGATGGAATAGCAGAAGTAGAGCTGACTGAATCATAAATTCGGAATCCTAAACCTTATGTAGTACTGAAATTTAAAAAACTTCTGATAAATGTAACTATAATTATGCAAGATACCAAATATTTCTTTTGCTGAAGTTACAGAGCAGCAGCTTTCTCATCAATACCCTCAGTCAGGTATGTGACATGAATCTATGGCATTAATTTCAGGCTCCTATTTTTGAAATTCTTAACTTCTGTGCCTTTCTTAGGGAATTTCTGAAAAAAACTCACAATTCTATCATTTATACCTTTCCCAATATAACAAATTAAATCTTTATTTTGATGTACCAAGACTTCTGGGTTTGGGGCGCCTTTTTTTTGTTGTTTGTTTTTTGTTTGTTTTGATTTGTTTTTGGTTTATTGTTGTTGTTGCTTGTTTGTTTTGTTGTTGGTTTTTTTTGTTTCGTTTTGTTGTTTCCTTGTTAGAAAGACAGAAAGCAGAACTTATGCACAAGAACTTTTGTTCTTTTCTGCTTTTTTTAATGAAAAAATAAAGCCAATTTTTAGGGAATAGGAAAAATACCGTACAAAGATGGGTAACCTATAATAAAGCACTGATATATGAAATTTTAGAAAAAAGAAATAAAGGACTGGATGGAAAACACAGGCTGAAACACCTTTAAGCATAACTTCTAAATCAACTTAGCATAACTTCAAACCTTTCCAAATAATGAATGATTTCATAAAAGCTGTACTTCAGGGAAAAAAAGAAAAAAGACCAAAACACACAACAATATTCTTTAAAAAATGGTTGGTGAAACTGCAACAGTACTGTTTGAAACTTGCCAATGGTAAGCACTGGGCTGTTGCACTTCAGATTAAAAAAAAAAAAAATTAAGAAAATTGTATTATTTGTCTCCACCTGATGCCTCATTTTTTTTCCATAATGTGTACCTACTGATACACATCTGTGTTATTGACAACGTGTTGTCAACCTGTGAACAATATTAATTATTTCTCTTGGTCTCATATTTGTATGCACAAGCCCAGCTGGTGTTAGTACCAACAATCTTCCCATATATCAAACTAGAACTTAAGATGGATGACTAGAGGTTACCTCTACATAAAGCAACAAACTCTCTCCAAAGCCCACAGTAGTGGGGTTATTCAGAAGAGAATATCTGAAGAATATTACCTGTGAAGGAAAAATAATTTCCCAGTCATCCTTATTAATTTCTGGGTAGACAGGAGAACTGGCTTTCCACAGTTTTTCAGTATATGAGAGGCTATGAATGCCTCTCAGAGGAGATAGAGAGATGTGAAACCTGAGCTGTAGCTTTCTCTCGCTCTTATTGTGCACTGCACTTCAGAGCGTGTAACAGGTTCACAGCACAACACATACCCAACACAATAATATGGTCTCCGTCACTTCCATCTGTGGAAAGATGACACAATGAGCTACCCAGAACAAGGTTAAAATATTCTTGCTAATGCATTACATGTCACATCCCACATAGTTCTGAGAAGATACAGGCAAATGTTACTGACATGATTTAGGAATGGTATTCCCCAATTTAGTGCTCTCACCGAAATACTCCAAACCATTTGAAAACACTCCAAGCCACGTGCAGCTCTCTCACTCACTCTCTTCTCCCCCTCCTCGTCCTCCCGAAGCAGCTGGAGAGGAGAATTGGAGGCACAAAAGGCAAAGATAATTGGTGGAGATAAGAAAAATTTACCAGAAACAGCAATGAAACAAGCAAGATAGCAGCAGCAATATCAATGACAGAGTGCACAGGAGAGGCAAATGATTTACACGGTATTGTTCACCATCAGCAATACCCTAAGCACGGCGAGGGAGCCCTTCTCCTGCCCCTGGCAATGATGGGAGGTGGTATAGGATAACCTCTGTGTCTGAGCCAAGCTTCTTGTGGCTACTGCAAACATCAACCCTCTCCTAGCTGGAACCAGGGCAGTTACTTATATTTCTTTCCTGATTTAGTTGTTGCATTCTTTTGCAGTGTATTTTAAGCCATCATAGAACAAATAAGCCCTCAGTTCTTCAGTATACTGGAAGTGTAATAGTATACACTTCTGCACACTTGGTAGTTTGCTGTGGGTTTGGGTTTTTGGACATTGCAATTGCTCCCAAGCATTATGAATAGCTGCTATCTATCACAAAATACTTGGAATATATTACCAAAGCCACTTCAAATAATTTCTATAACAATTGTGGCCAATAATTTTATTTATTTATGCGTGCTCTTAACTTCACAGAGTCCAGGTTATCAGCCTCTGAAACTATTTTATATCAACCCAAATTCTACAGCTTTCTCCCTTTTTCCTATTAGTTAGTATAAGGCTATGTTGTGCAATTAGAGCATAGTGCAGTAATCTGTTGTCCAAAATCTATCTGCATTTGCTATATGCAATACATGGGTTCCTTTCCCTCACAAGAATTGATCTGAATATCTTTTTTTTAAGCTGCAGTAACTAAATACATCAAGATTGTGGGGATATACAATCCAAGTTAGTTTGAAACCATAGTTGCTAGGTGACTGGACCTTCAGATCTTAAGTGCAATTTTTCTTCATCTGAGTCCTGTGCATGGCTGAGAAACAGCATGTAGTGGTCTCAGTCTGGCACCTGGCTGCTACAGACAGGAAGCATTTCTTACCTAGAGTACAACTCTTAGACTACAGATGCAGAAGGAGGCCGTAGTTTCAGTTCAGCAAGGGCAGACACGTTTTCAGATTGTGCCTGTAAAAACCCAAGGAGGAAACCTGCCCAGTCCGAGAGGGACAGCCTCTTTCCCAGGCTTCCTGCCATGCACCCTTCGCAGCCCATTGTGTGCCACCGTTGGAGTGAACTCGCTGTTGCCTCACGCTGCTGTGGCATGATGTGGTTACACGCATAAAATGTACTCCACAATGTCCCTCTTCCAGGGCCTCGCTTTCTGAAGAGTCACAGCTGTGCTGAGCTCCTGCACGTTCTCACAACTGGAACATGCTTCCAGCTTTTCACTTAAATCCTCTCAGTCAGCAGCTTTAGTTTAGTTGTCAAAGTGTTTTCTGTGAAAACTCAAAAGTGCTATAAAAAGTTTTGCCAGTAAACAGTACTGGGGCAGAGGGCTATTCTGCCAGTCAGTGATAGAACTGGTGACAAAACATGGGTTTTTCTGAGTCTGAGCTCTGTTCTCCAGTTCAAGCTAGCCCTTGTCAAGCCTAGGAACTGTGCTGCTGGGGATGAAATACTATCCCCAGGCTTACTCTTCGCACTGCACAGCCACTGAACCATCTATCTGGTACTGAAATGGTGTTCTGTGCTGCACACAGGCTACTTCCAAAGAGGACTTGAATTTTACTCCTGGTAAGTTGAGTGCATAAATCCTAGGAAATGCAACACCAATCTCTAAAACCTCTAAGTGCCTTTTTTGAATTTAGCTTCATGGTACTTTTTCAAGATCTGGGAGACAGCCATGGCTACATTCAGGTTCCCAAGTCAGTGTGTGTCAGTTCGATATAATCACAAACATATCACAGATGAGAAAATAAACACAGATTAAACTCAGCAGCTGTCCAAATATGACACTGTAATGAACTCATAGTCAGGAAATCATGCTGTAATGCATTACTTAAGATCCTATATAGCAAATTCAAGTAATTTTTGGTGACCCAAGCAGTGTCAGGTACACATTTCTCATATCAAGTACGGAACTTATATTTATTTCATGCCACTAAAAAGAGTTTGCCCCCAAAATGTCCAGAAGTGTACAGAAGTCTTCTAACAAATCACCTCGAAATTAAATTGAATGACTAAACTGTGAGGATTTGGTTCTTCCTCACTGGTGAAACACCTGGTCCTTTTCCAGATGAATGAAGCCAGATGGAGATAAAGAGAAGAAAAAGTGCATGTCCTGTTGCCCTGGCTGTCTGTGCACTGTTAAGTGAAAACATGACTACATTAGGACTAAACTGATCTCAGTCAGTTTCCCCTTGCACCAAAAAGATTGCCTGCTAGATCTGACAACTGTCCTCTTGTATCACTTTTTTTTTGGTCTCCATGCAGACATTTGATGCAACTGGTGAATGATGTCACTTCTGGTCAATTGTCCTGAAGAGATGAAAGTGTTTGCCTTGAGGAAACCATGTTCTATTACACAGAGCCTGGTTACTTTTCTCCCATTGTGCTTTACAACTTGCAAGACCTGTCTTTACAGATAATAAGATTTTCACTCTGCAGGGTCATTTAAGTTACAGTGTCTTCTGTCAGTGTTGGCATTTGAGAGCTTTAATACTGTCAGAGTTGTAAAGGAGCAACTTAAGAAGAGATGGAGAATTGTAGCCATTTTCTTGTTCAAATTTGAAAATTATTTTTGCAATGAGAAACCAATTCAATATGTCACTAAGAAACTGATTAAACAATAGATTGATAGGAGATTTAACAGAACAAATTCTGGTCACATTTGTACTTGATGGACGGACCGATTAGGAACACAAGAAAATATTCCTCTGTTTAATTATTGTAATTAACAATTTAATCAAGCAGTCAATTTTTTCAAGAGAAGCCAAAGAAATTCTAAAGATTTAGGATCAAAGGACCAAATCCTACTAATTTTCAGTTACTGATCCTAAAAATCAAGTTTATTGCTGGAACCTCTGTGGTAATGAGTAAAAATAGTCTGTGTGTGCTAAAAGATTGAGGTATGATTCCATGGTTGGGAATTTGGGTAGCGTTCCAAACTGATTCATACAAATCTCACTGCTGGACCAGGACCTTAGAAATGACAGTATGCCAATTTTGCGAGCAACAGAGTGCTTTGAAAGACATATCATAAGGGCACAAGAGTAATAAATTCTTACATTACATTATTGTCTTCTTGTTTGTACATTTCCTGGTTCTGTTTTAATGTAACATCAGTTAAATGCAAAAAAAAGTTTGGAAAAAAGTCACAACATTGTAAATGCCAATCATATAAAAGCAGAGCTGAAGAAATAAATTGAAGTATTAACTCAAAAACCTGAAGTTGTAACAGAATACAAATCAAGGTTTTTTTGAGAGAAAGGAGGACTAAATGGGAGAAAAGGCAAAATAAAGAAAGAAAAAAGTAAAACAATGAAGTGGAACTGAAACATGCCTACTCTGAACAGAACAGTAGAAGAAAAATAAGGGGGCTAAAATTACAGGTATGACGCAAAATTAGTAGAGTCTTGAAGACTGTGCTATCTTTTTTTCTTTTTCTTTTGTTTGACGCGGATTATTTTCCTATTTTAGTTTTCTTTTTTTGCCAATGTCATATTTTGGTCTGCCTTGTAAGAGCATATTTTGGTCTGCCTTATCTTTTGTTTAAATGAAAGAGATAGGTAAAGATCATGGACTACTGTTCTTTGAATTCTGAACAAGATGCCTTTCTGGTTTGATTTTTTTGGGCTTCTATAGCTACCAAAATACTCAGAAACTCACCTCAACTTTCATTTAATTTCCTCCTCCCTAAAGCCTCTCTGGTGGGTTTGTTTTCTGCTTTGAATGTCTTTTCAGTTCTGGTTAGCTTAAGGTTGTCCATCAAATTAAGATTGCACAATCTTAAGAGAAATGGTGCTATTTCCACGTACATATTATAAAAGATTGCAAACGGCAGAATTTTATGCCCTGGAAAAGACAAGAGTGGTATTTAACTGAGTTATTGAGTATTCTGAATATTTCTTTTTCTGCTCCAAAACAAATGAGAAAGGAGAGACAATATGTTAAGCCCCAAAGCAAGATGTTTACTAGTAGAAAATAGTAAAAGTCAATTGCAACTACTGTAATATGTCATATTATGTCATATTATATCTTCCTTAACTGTACACAAATCCCCTCTTAAGGGTTTGCTGATTGCACTCTTTATTGCACAAATAAACAAAGAAATAACAAGCATAGAATAGGACATGTACTCTACAATGTTGCTGTACTTCAGCCTTCTTTTTGGTACAGGCTCTGCTTGTTTGATCTCAAAGCTGCAGAATAAATCCAGGACTGTATCTGTGTATGTTTACAACAGCAAGCAAAATGCCCAACATGATGTGTACCCCCTATCACCCGCTCTATGCCCAAACATAAACTTTTCAAAGCAGTTTGTGCTCCAAGGTCACACTACTCCTCTGCGTGCTTCTGCAGCAGCAGAAGCGGAGGACACAGGTCTTGAGTGGCATAAAGGAAAGTTTGTCTGGCTTTTTTGGTTTCTTTCTCTTGCACCCAGTTTTAAAGACACAGAAAGGCACAGGAATCATGTCTGGGCATAGAGCAGGCAATAGGGGATACACATCTTAATGTTACCCCAAGACAGGTGTGGATGTGCAGTTGGAAAGAGGAGGTGCTCAGGATGCCCACAATAGGTGCATTTTGGAAGAGGGTTCTTTGGACCAGCTCTATTTTGCCCACTTTCCACTGCAGTCTCTGGACTTAAAGACACAAGATGCATTACCAGAATACAGACAAGAGATTAAGGCTTCTTCTTCACCCCCACCCCCTTCCCAATAGTAGTGACTACTTTTCTAAAATTATCCACTGCCCTGCAAGTGTCAAAAGACTTGTGTCATAAAGATTGCACAGGCAGAGAAAAAGATGACACGTCACAAAGCTATGTGCTGAATCGTGCTAATGTAAATGTGTTTAAGAGGAGGCCATAATGAAAGCAAATAAGTACTGTTGGTTATACTATATGTATATGAGAAATCTACAGAAGAGCCTGAGAGACGTTAATTACTTTATGATAAAGCTTTGATGCCTAAAGGAAGATTAAAATACTTCTCACCTAGTCAGTCAATAACTTGTCAACTATTTTAATATTTTCTAATGTCTCCTGATAACAGCTGACTCCTGAAATAAGTAGTTCCTAAATCATTATGTGATGATGTCAGAAACAATTTTGGAAATTACAAGTCTGCAAGAGGGCATTTAAAAAAAGGTATGTGGTACTGAAATAAAGCTTCAAAATAATTGTGCAGACATTTAGAACTTTTTAGACCAGAAATGTAAACAAGTGAATATTATTTCACAGTAAACAAAAGATTCTCCATTTTTCATTTTTTTTCCTTTCTGTACTTAAGAATAAAAATATATGTGAAACATACATTCTTGCAGCAACTGCATACTAGTTACATTATTTTTTATGACACTGAAAAGAACTGTGCATATTAGATTATTCTAATGATGAGTTTGCTTTACTGTTATCATTAATAGACTGGTTTTATGTATATTTTGAAGTATAGCTAAAAATAATTAAAAAAAATCTTTCATGTCAAAACCTTCAAAAGTTTTCTTGTGTGATTGCTCCAATGGTCTGACAAAGTATGCACTTTAACAGCCCATGAACCCTTCTGTGAGAGTTCCTAATTTACACAGATTCATTAGTGACAGTTTTCATGCCTTCAGAACTAAATACCAGTGATCTGATCATAATTTCCTCAATGAAGTCACCTGAAGTACTTCTTAAAAGAGCATCAAACATTGAATCATGGGGTACCTGAAAGTTGAGATGATAGTGTAAGTTCAGTGAAGACCCTTAAAAAATTGAGGTGTTGAGTTAGTGATTTTGAAACAGGGTGAGTTTTTGCAAGCAAGATGAACTTCAAAGAAATAAAAAGTGATTGAAAACAAAACAAAAGAACTGGAGAATTTTGACAAGGTGGAAGACCACACAGTTCAACAGTACACATCCTTAGGAGATGAAGTTAACAACAGATTACTTAGAGTAAGAACAGTTGCAGGGAGAAACAATGAAGCAAATGAAACAATAAAACCAATAGCTTGAATCAGTCAAGTCCCATCTAAGCAGTGTAGAAAGTAGGCAGACAGACCAAACGGGTGTATGCTTATACACTAATACAGAATGGGGAACTGGGGTGAATTAAAACCGAGTAAGAAAGATCATATTAGAAGGCAGAAGTGGTTATTATTATTGGTTTTATATAGGAAAAAGTGATAAAAATTATGAAGAGCAACAGAATCTCTAGGAAAAGCATACTCAGGGAAAAGGCAATGCAATGCTTAAAGGAAAGGTGTGTCTGTGAACATGAATTCTGTCTCTGTATGTATTTTTATTTAAAAATTAATCTGAACTAATACTAGGGCAAATCACAGGATCACTACTTCTATTCACTCTTAGGTGTCTCCAGCAACTTCTAGCAGTATCTTTCATTAAGTCCAAATGCCAGCTAAAACACTAGTCAGAGATGAAATCCATGTTGTTCACACAAAGTTCTGTCAACTTTAGAGATATAACCCTACTCTTTACATTACATAAATAACAATTGCCCCGGTGCAATTACTTTTACTAAAAACTCAAATGCATAGTCTATAATCAACTAAATAATCTATAATAAACTAAATTCTACCAGTAGTCATTTCACATGATCTGGTTCACTTTTGTATCTACATGAAAGTCAGAATGTAAGCAGGCTTTCTGCTTTAATAACTTAGGTTTCCACGCTGTGTTCTAAAGACTTAGTTATTATAGCTATGTTATTATTGCCAGGCTATCTACGTGTCTCTAATATTTTGAAAGTTATTTTAAATTCTGGCTTTTATAATGTTGCTTTTGCTGTGTTGCCTTGCTTTGGCATGTTGTAAAAAAACTCAAAGACATTTATTTAAATGAGGCAAATATTCATACTGAGTAAATAACAGGTCTATTTTGATATAATGAACCAAGAACTAAGATTCAAATTTTAAAGAGAACTCTGAATAAGTTTATTCATGTTAATATGTCTGTTCAGATTACATAAATTATATACAATTTCATCCTTAAAGACCTGTGCTAATAGGGATATTAAGTGAGATATATTTCCACTGTAAAGCACTGTGTAATGAGTTCAGTGTAAAAAATACACCAAGTAATTACATTTTTGCCTGCCTAAATTACCCCTGTAGGTTCAGTGGATTGTAGGAATCTGCCAGCTGTTAAGCAGCTACTGTGTTTCACCTCAAGTAGCAGCTTTTCAGCAATGCACTTGGCAAAATAATTCCTCTAAGTCTGTAAAGTCTTACAATGCTTTCGAGTGGACCAATATATCTAACTCATCACCTGTATAATTGCACAATTAATGAAACCTGGTGGTTGCTGCCTCCAGTTACACATTGTGCAGCACCAACTCACAACTGCCACCCTTTGAGGTAGGGAGGACCATCAGTTCTCAGGGTTTTTTACTAAGCAGTGAATGCACAGTACAGCATAGTATTTTGAGTAATCAAGACAAGACTACTGATAGAAGTAGGATACAAGTATAAGTGGAACAATAATTTGATCTAGCAAAGCAACATTTTAGCAGAAATGAGTCAGTTTATTCAGGGAGTTATGACTTCTTTGCACAGTTACAATAAAGAGCCAGCCACCAACACCCTTCAAAGGTGCATGTCATAAGGTTGACCAGTGCTTTTATGTCTCCTGAGGACAGCACAGTGCTGCAAAAACAATATCTGCTGAGCTCTGGAAAACTCTTTATCCACGGAAACGCAGCCTCTCTGTCCGAGAGATTTGAAACTCTCTCTTATGAGAGTTTATCCTTCCAGGTGCAGTGCTGTGCTCATATTGCTTCTGGTTTTAGTGTTTGAACAGATTCTTTTAAGCTGTGTGCTCCATCCTCATTAGTGCTGCTATGAACACATCAAATGGGGAGTGGGTGGGGGGAGGCACAAAGGCAATGTGAGCCAGCTGAAGCAAAGACTGTTCTGGTGCTACTTTCTGCTGACTCTTGTTCCTGTCCTGAGTCAGCAATCACAAGTTCAACTGGCTCGGGGAACTCACCTGACTAAAAATAACCCACTATGTACAAATAATCTTATTTTTAAAGTTGTACCCCTTGAGAGATCACATGCTTTTCAACAGTTAGCAACATGAGAATCACCACTGCATGAAAATATGTTCCAGCTAAACAAAATGAATTAAGCAAGATGCCACAGATACTGCTATTAAATCATAAAATGTTGGCCCTGGTTATTTCCACAGGGAGGCTGGTAACAGTTATGAAGATGCTGACTTCAAAGATGCTTAGTCTATTTAAGTGGTAAAAGAACCCAGAAAAGGGCTTCAAATGTCTGGTTTATTTAACAGTACAGGTGCAAGACAGAAAGGTGGAATGAATAGCCTTTGCTAAGCCTCGGCTCTCTCAAGAAAGTCCTCTTCAGCAGAATAGGCCAGAGTGTCTTGAAAGAATAATAAAACTACATTCTGAGCCTGGCAGTGACTTCTTAAACATTTGGTCCCCTGATCACACAGCTCTCATCCATGCTGCCCACGTAGAAAAAGGTATGGCAGGTATCTCCAGCCTCCAAAGAGACACCAGCTATGGACGAAGTACAGTAACTCTCTCCTGCTACTATGTTGTCTGTGGACTGGGAAAGTTTTGGATCCACTGCACTGGATCCACATCCTGAAAAGTTCTAAAGGCTCTCCTGAAAGATCTCAATATACAGGAATCACAGAATGGAAAATAGATAACTACAAAGAGAAAGAACAATTTGTATCAGAGGTGCAGTCTGAACGCTACAGCAGAAAGCTTTGGGAAATGACATGGAACTAAGGGTACAAGGGAGAAAAACTTAGTATTTCCTTACAAAAACGTAGATGTTTCTGGGAAAGAAGCTCCAAGAAGAATGTTAGGTTTTCAGTCTGTGGGGGGTTTTTTGTTGGTTTGTTCAGGGGTTTTTTGTTTTCGTTTTTTTTCTTTTATCCCTAGCTGAAACCAAAGGGAATTTTATTACTGGATTTCACGAGAGAACACGGTTGGGCCCAAAGTATTTGAAAGCTACAGAGACTGCCATCAAGACTGCAGTCACAAAGTCACAAGTAAAAAGGTAAAAGAGATGGTTACAAACAAAAAATATTCCTGTCCATGCTCTAAGCATAGATAGACAGACAAGCAGTAGACAGCCTGCCTACTCCTAAAACCTAAAGACGGGTGGACAAGAGATATACTGCAGTTAGCTAGTGTTCATTTGAAAAAAAAACAAACAAATAATCAGGTAACTAAAATCCAAAACCCAAAAATCAACCATCCAATGTAGATGATGGAAACAGTATTAGTAGGAGCCAGCTAGGAAACAGGGCAAGCCAGCCACCCCTTTCTAGGACTGACAGTACTGAACAGAAGACCAGCTAACTGCAGTACATTTCGACAGTGGCCTCATCACTGCAGAAATCACACAAAGAGTTAAGAAGTGAAACAGTCAAACCCACAGTTCCCAGATGGAGTAATTCTTCACAAAAGATCAAAGCTCAAAATCAATGTTTTTAGCAGTTGCTGAAGGTTATGAGTATCATGCAGTATTTTGATGACATTTTTCTATTTAAATAAGCACCCCAGGAGAGGAGTACAAAAATCAAATGTCTCTTGCAAAGATATGTCACACAGTTCCAATTCAGCAATATTTAATTTAACTCCTGCACAAGTTTTATTAAAAAAAAAATCCTCACTTTTTTCCACATCTCCAGCTTTCTTTGTCAAACAGCAGTTTGCTCTGAAAATTTTTACCCTGCAGTGGCACTCTGGTAAAGCTGGTGAGGAATTCAGTTGTGTTGTGAAACAGTGCCTGGCTTGGAACCATTTAGAATGCCAATGTCAGGTTCATCAACTGTGGCATTGAAGCACAAGCTGTTGGCTGATCTGGTGATGCGAGTAGTGGCTGATGCACACTGGTAGCTGAACACATCTGGCCTCTGTGTCACTGCACAGAGAGGTGTGGGACTACCTCTGAAAAAACAAGTGTGGTTTCACAGTGTTTTGTACAGCCAACCCGATGTTTTCATATATATAAATACATGATAGAATCCTGAAATGCCACTGTAAGACACTACATGGGAAAGGACCAAGACCAACACCAAAAAGAGATCAGGGAGAAAGAAATGAGGCCAGCCCTGTAACCCTGTCAAGAGATTTGAAACAGCACAGTAGGAAATAGGAGAGCAAATCCCTTTCATCCAGTACCGTTATCCCTTGTTACATAGTTGGTTTTGGCTATCGCCTTTCAAGCTGTGAAGGCCTAGACACTTCTCTGCAGAAATTAGAAGTTTGCCTGGGCATAATATGTTAATTAATAATTCTGAGTTATCTAAAATGGAAATTAGACTGCCAGATACGTTCCACTAATGATTCTTTTAAATTCAGAAGAGTATTTTCAGAAAAATTATTTCCTCACAAATGTAGGTCAGTCACTGTATTTCACTGATCAGATAACTGGAGTATCTTAACCTACTTAAAGGAGTTTAAATTTAAACTTACTTCCAAAGTAAGGGCACTTTTGCCAAACTAGAAACAGAAGAAACATAAATCTACAATTTTTACACAATTCTGCTTTAAACAGTTACTCAAAAATACACCCAATTGCCAAGGGATTTATGATGTACTTATCATTAAATAAAGTCCAATTTTTATACAGAACCATCCACTCACTCTAATGAACCATGACTCTTAAGTTCTACCCTTGTTTCTAACATCAGAAACCAGAGGATGTCTAGTCAGGGTGAAGAGAGTAGCACTGCAGAATTGTTGTTGCAATGAAGGACCAACAGGTCCTTCTAAGGACTTCTTAATTAGAACAGAATACAATTCACAGTGCAAAAACCTAAGTTCACAGAATGTTGAAAATATGAGCTGATTTGGTAGTCCTTGAAGCTGAACCACTACAGGGCAGACAGCATCTTCCCCACCACTGACCTCCCATCTCAGGGGCAGTAATGACTGTGGTGAGCAATGTGGCACCATGGGTCTGATCATAGAATCACAGAATCATGGAATCACAGAATCACAGAATGGCTTGGATTGGAAGGGGTGTTAAACAACGTCTACTTCCAAGCCCTGCAGTGGGCAGGGACTCCTTTCACTAGACCAGGCTGCTCTCACAGAATGTTGAAAATATGAGCTGATTAACGTCTACTTCCAAGCCCTGCAGTGGGCAGGGACTCCTTTCACTAGACCAGGCTGCTCTCACAGAATGTTGAAAATATGAGCTGATTAACGTCTACTTCCAAGCCCTGCAGTGGGCAGGGACTCCTTTCACTAGACCAGGCTGCTCTCACAGAATGTTGAAAATATGAGCTGATTAACGTCTACTTCCAAGCCCTGCAGTGGGCAGGGACTCCTTTCACTAGACCAGGCTGCTCTCACAGAATGTTGAAAATATGAGCTGATTAACGTCTACTTCCAAGCCCTGCAGTGGGCAGGGACTCCTTTCACTAGACCAGGCTGCTCTCACAGAATGTTGAAAATATGAGCTGATTAACGTCTACTTCCAAGCCCTGCAGTGGGCAGGGACTCCTTTCACTAGACCAGGCTGCTCTCACAGAATGTTGAAAATATGAGCTGATTAACGTCTACTTCCAAGCCCTGCAGTGGGCAGGGACTCCTTTCACTAGACCAGGCTGCTCTCACAGAATGTTGAAAATATGAGCTGATTAACGTCTACTTCCAAGCCCTGCAGTGGGCAGGGACTCCTTTCACTAGACCAGGCTGCTCTCACAGAATGTTGAAAATATGAGCTGATTAACGTCTACTTCCAAGCCCTGCAGTGGGCAGGGACTCCTTTCACTAGACCAGGCTGCTCTCACAGAATGTTGAAAATATGAGCTGATTAACGTCTACTTCCAAGCCCTGCAGTGGGCAGGGACTCCTTTCACTAGACCAGGCTGCTCTCACAGAATGTTGAAAATATGAGCTGATTAACGTCTACTTCCAAGCCCTGCAGTGGGCAGGGACTCCTTTCACTAGACCAGGCTGCTCTCACAGAATGTTGAAAATATGAGCTGATTAACGTCTACTTCCAAGCCCTGCAGTGGGCAGGGACTCCTTTCACTAGACCAGGCTGCTCTCACAGAATGTTGAAAATATGAGCTGATTAACGTCTACTTCCAAGCCCTGCAGTGGGCAGGGACTCCTTTCACTAGACCAGGCTGCTCTCACAGAATGTTGAAAATATGAGCTGATTAACGTCTACTTCCAAGCCCTGCAGTGGGCAGGGACTCCTTTCACTAGACCAGGCTGCTCTCACAGAATGTTGAAAATATGAGCTGATTAACGTCTACTTCCAAGCCCTGCAGTGGGCAGGGACTCCTTTCACTAGACCAGGCTGCTCTCACAGAATGTTGAAAATATGAGCTGATTAACGTCTACTTCCAAGCCCTGCAGTGGGCAGGGACTCCTTTCACTAGACCAGGCTGCTCTCACAGAATGTTGAAAATATGAGCTGATTAACGTCTACTTCCAAGCCCTGCAGTGGGCAGGGACTCCTTTCACTAGACCAGGCTGCTCTCACAGAATGTTGAAAATATGAGCTGATTAACGTCTACTTCCAAGCCCTGCAGTGGGCAGGGACTCCTTTCACTAGACCAGGCTGCTCTCACAGAATGTTGAAAATATGAGCTGATTAACGTCTACTTCCAAGCCCTGCAGTGGGCAGGGACTCCTTTCACTAGACCAGGCTGCTCTGAGTGCCATCACAGAATCATGGAATCACAGAATCACAGAATGGCTTGGATTGGAAGGGATGTTAAACAACGTCTACTTCCAAGCCCTGCAGTGGGCAGGGACACCTTTCACATGAGCTGATTTGGTAGTCCTAAATATGAGCTGATTTGGTAGTCCTAAATATGAGCTGATTTGGTAGTCCTAAATATGAGCTGATTTGGTAGTCCTAAATATGAGCTGATTTGGTAGTCCTAAATATGAGCTGATTTGGTAGTCCTAAATATGAGCTGATTTGGTAGTCCTAAATATGAGCTGATTTGGTAGTCCTAAATATGAGCTGATTTGGTAGTCCTAAATATGAGCTGATTTGGTAGTCCTAAATATGAGCTGATTTGGTAGTCCTAAATATGAGCTGATTTGGTAGTCCTAAATATGAGCTGATTTGGTAGTCCTAAATATGAGCTGATTTGGTAGTCCTAAATATGAGCTGATTTGGTAGTCCTAAATATGAGCTGATTTGGTAGTCCTAAATATGAGCTGATTTGGTAGTCCTAAATATGAGCTGATTTGGTAGTCCTAAATATGAGCTGATTTGGTAGTCCTAAATATGAGCTGATTTGGTAGTCCTAAATATGAGCTGATTTGGTAGTCCTAAATATGAGCTGATTTGGTAGTCCTAAATATGAGCTGATTTGGTAGTCCTAAATATGAGCTGATTTGGTAGTCCTAAATATGAGCTGATTTGGTAGTCCTAAATATGAGCTGATTTGGTAGTCCTAAATATGAGCTGATTTGGTAGTCCTAAATATGAGCTGATTTGGTAGTCCTAAATATGAGCTGATTTGGTAGTCCTAAATATGAGCTGATTTGGTAGTCCTAAATATGAGCTGATTTGGTAGTCCTAAATATGAGCTGATTTGGTAGTCCTAAATATGAGCTGATTTGGTAGTCCTAAATATGAGCTGATTTGGTAGTCCTAAATATGAGCTGATTTGGTAGTCCTAAATATGAGCTGATTTGGTAGTCCTAAATATGAGCTGATTTGGTAGTCCTAAATATGAGCTGATTTGGTAGTCCTAAATATGAGCTGATTTGGTAGTCCTAAATATGAGCTGATTTGGTAGTCCTAAATATGAGCTGATTTGGTAGTCCTAAATATGAGCTGATTTGGTAGTCCTAAATATGAGCTGATTTGGTAGTCCTAAATATGAGCTGATTTGGTAGTCCTAAATATGAGCTGATTTGGTAGTCCTAAATATGAGCTGATTTGGTAGTCCTAAATATGAGCTGATTTGGTAGTCCTAAATATGAGCTGATTTGGTAGTCCTAAATATGAGCTGATTTGGTAGTCCTAAATATGAGCTGATTTGGTAGTCCTAAATATGAGCTGATTTGGTAGTCCTAAATATGAGCTGATTTGGTAGTCCTAAATATGAGCTGATTTGGTAGTCCTAAATATGAGCTGATTTGGTAGTCCTAAATATGAGCTGATTTGGTAGTCCTAAATATGAGCTGATTTGGTAGTCCTAAATATGAGCTGATTTGGTAGTCCTAAATATGAGCTGATTTGGTAGTCCTAAATATGAGCTGATTTGGTAGTCCTAAATATGAGCTGATTTGGTAGTCCTAAATATGAGCTGATTTGGTAGTCCTAAATATGAGCTGATTTGGTAGTCCTAAATATGAGCTGATTTGGTAGTCCTAAATATGAGCTGATTTGGTAGTCCTAAATATGAGCTGATTTGGTAGTCCTAAATATGAGCTGATTTGGTAGTCCTAAATATGAGCTGATTTGGTAGTCCTAAATATGAGCTGATTTGGTAGTCCTAAATATGAGCTGATTTGGTAGTCCTAAATATGAGCTGATTTGGTAGTCCTAAATATGAGCTGATTTGGTAGTCCTAAATATGAGCTGATTTGGTAGTCCTAAATATGAGCTGATTTGGTAGTCCTAAATATGAGCTGATTTGGTAGTCCTAAATATGAGCTGATTTGGTAGTCCTAAATATGAGCTGATTTGGTAGTCCTAAATATGAGCTGATTTGGTAGCTGCTCTGAGTGCCATCAAAAGCGGCTTTGAACTCTTCTGGGAATTGTCCTAGTTTTGTTCAGGACAGGGTTAATTTTTTGCAGTAGCTGGGAGGGGGCATGGCTGAGGGGGCATGGCCAGGACCCAGATGTTATTTGATACTGCCTCATATCATTGCCGGGGCAGGGGAAAGGGACTTTTCAATGGCTTCAGAAGAGAAGGGCATTCCTTCTGGTGGAAGAAAACATGGAAGGTGGAACAGTTCAGTAATGTTTTATTTTGCATTAAATCATTTATTTTTCTTATGCATTTTGTTATTAATATTGTTGGTGTTTGTTTTCTTACCTTGTTGTTTCCAGTAAGTCATTCTTATGTCAACTTGTGATCTTTGCTTTGTGTGCCTCCAGTTGGAGGGAGGTGGGAGGGGAGCAGCTTGTGGTCCTTTTAGTGGGAGTACTAAATTGGAGAGCACCATTCCTAAACCATGACAGGCATCTACAGCTTCTGTGGTCAATCTTGTTCCAGTCTTACCACCCTCACAGTAAAGAATTTCTTCCTAACATCTAATCTAAACCTGCCTTTCTTCAGTTTAAAGCCATTGCCCCTTGTCCTATCGCTACATGCCCTTGAAAAAACTTCCTCTCCGTCTTTCTTGTAGGCTCTGCTCAGGAACTGGAAGGCTGAAATTAGTTTACCCAGAAGCCTTCTCTTCTCCAGTCCCAATTTTCTCAGCCTTTCCACATAGGAGACATGCTCTATCCCTCTAATCATCTTGGTGGACTCCTCTGGAGTCACTCCAACAGGTCGATGTCCTTCCTGTGCTGGGGACCCCAGAGCTGGATACTGTTCTGTAGGTGGGGCCTCACCAGAGCAGAGCAGAGCAGAGCAGAGCAGAGCAGAGCAGAGGGGCAGAATCACCTCCCCTGACATGCTGTCCATGCGGCTTTTGATGCAGCCTTGGACAGGCATGCTCTGCCCTGCTCACCCTGCCACTACCAGCACCAGCGTGGCCAGTCTGCAAGGGGAATGACAGTTCATTTTAATTACTGAACTGTATGGCCAGCGCATACAGCCATACATACATACACAGCACGTGGTCACTTGGTGATGACTATGGGCAAGATTATCACTAAACCTATGAATAGTTGAATTTCTTACCATTAAATATGCAGAACCATAACTGCATCTAATTTTTGTTGCTGTGGTAGGTCATAGTGCAAGGTCTGCCACAGCCTGATGTAATTCCAAGAACCTGAATTAATGTCATTGACAGATCATCCCATTATGATGTAGAGAGAAGAGGAAAAGAGAAAAAAAGAAAGGGAGTAGGAAGCAATTTCCAAAACCTGCTACCAAGAGTATGAATATCAGTAAAATACCTAGGAAAAAGCTCTATTGAAAACAACATTGAACATTCACCCCATACTAGGCACAGTGAAGCAAGCACAAAATTGTGAGTGGGCAACAGGCCACAAAATAAGAGTTTCTTTGATAGTTAAATGTACCATATTCTTGACTATAATCTCCATGAAGATAATTGTGATATTAAATTCTAGATATCCAGATATGTATCCAAAGAATACTGACACACAGAGAAAGTACAGCTTCCTATTCTCTAAGACACGAGTAAAGACGTCCCTCAGCTGTTGCATACAGTTTAAATATCTGAGGTGAGGTTCACGTCATTCCAAACAGAAAAACAGCAGAGCACTGCAGTTGTCCTCTAAATCAGCTGCTTTATTGGATGCTTCCATTACACCACTCAGTTTGAGATCAGCTTTCCTTCTTTCTGCTACAATCCTTCTGCACTCTATTTGGCCTCTCTTTCTGCTGCATAAATATTTGTACTTAGGCAGCTGTGACCATTCCATGAGCGACAAAGAGAAGTTCTTTTCCTGGCACAAATCAGTTCCAAAGAGAGACACGTGCAGCAAACCCTTCAGCAGAACTAGCAGTGCTCTGCTGAAGTGCTCACTACCAAAAGCATATCTTCAGAGGAAGGTGAGGGACATGGTGGCATGGTGACTGATAATAAAACTAATAAAGAATTATTTCCAGGAGACACAGGAAGCTTTTAAACAGATGGAACAGTTCCTTACTTTCGTAAAATCAGTTCCATTCTAAATGTGCGTACGTGTACCTTAAGGAAACATGGATTGCATTAATGATACAATTACCATGATAATTTGTTATCCTACTTCAGTGCCTTAATAATTACTGTTCACCACCAAGCACAAGAATAAGACATTTATCTGTGAGGAGGCAGAGATATCTAGGAAGAGTCAAGGACCATGTTTCTGGTTTTCATCAACACACCACCCAGTTCAACAAAATCCCGATGCACATCTTTGCTGGGGAATTTTTAAAATTTCTTTCATTAAATTTAGTTTTCTAGACAGAAGTGCTGAAGAGGTCTTGAAAAAAGGAGAGTGGAAGGTTTTTGTGGGGATTTATTTTTCTGTCTAATTAAGCTCTGTCTGACCTTCTCTTCCCCTTTATTTGTCTTCCTGGCATTTATTTGCTTGGGGGTTACTAAATAAGTGGTGGTGCCATACACAGTTGAGTGGGAGACAACTAAGGAACAGCATCTATTTATTTTAAAATAATCTACAGCCCATGTTGTCTTTCGTCTATCACAGTTTGAGAAACCTCCTTTCAGGGGCGTACAGGCTCTAATGCTGCTTCCAAGCGGAGCTGAATAAATTTTTCTCGTTTTCTAAAGGGAAAATATCTTCATACCAATTTAACTCATCCAGACCTCCAGTTCTCACAATAGTGTCAGACTTTTTAGCGTAAAAACTTAGCATGTACTTCTCATACGCTCTGTGTTCAGTCCATTGCTAATGCACTGGAAATCCTTGGCCCTGATGCTGTATTGCTTGTGCTCATCAGTGTGATTAAGAACAAAAGCATAAGCTGTGCAGTTGCAACCACATGATAGCCCAGTCACAATCCCTCCTGGTAGCAAAGATAGCACTTATCTGTGTGATTCTGCTTGATAAAATCTTTCTTTCCTCTCTGTATGACCTCATCATAGAAAAATATATTATTCTTGCTACTGAGCATATGTCCAGAAAAAAAAGTCTTTTAAAATATTTTCAGTGTACTAATTCAATGTATTCTGGGGATATTTGATAAATAGTTACAATCAAACACGGAGCTATGGTGGTAAGTGTACTCTGGATCAGGGAATAAAGTTAAATCCTTCATTATGGAATGCATAAATAAACCCTTCTGTCCTGTTTCAATAGGGTCTCACAATTAATGAAGCACCTATTGCTATGTTTTTACTGCCACTGCCTGAGCACACGGTTTCACAATTATGCTGGTACCATTTTAGTATACATGCCTGATTGTTTGGTACCAGTGTTTCCTGTCTTGACCTTTGAAACACAACATCTTACTATAGTCTAATAATTAACAAAGGCCAAACACAAACTCACTACTTCTGCAGTGTGCAGCCAGTGCTCATGTTCACATTAAGGGAGTCACCAGCCTGTGGTGCTCATGGAGACACCTGCGAGGACTGCAGTGTGGCCCAAATGACAATGCAGCAGGAACTCAGTCCCATGAAGCTGCCACGAACTTTCTATGCAAAACAACACCTCATAAAGGCTCATAAAGTTCTTTCTGAATCTTTCTACCCAATTTCAAGAACTGATGCCTAAAGGCTTAATTCTACTGAGTTGATGGGGAGTTGCATGATGGGGTACCTTTTGGATGTTTTGGCCTAATTGAATTCAACAACTAAGATATCTTCAGTGTGCAGTGCTGAAAGGTGCTCCAGGCACAGCTGGAGCATTATTGTAACACAGCTTCTGTGGCACAAGTGTTCCATGGGTATCCACCTCAGGTGCAAGGCTGGGCTCAGGAAGCCCAGCTTTCTTTTGGCATGGAACAGGAAGAGTTGGAAGTCCTTCTGCAGTGGAACGGCAATCAAAGCCATTTATCAGAGTTCAACCACCTTTGCTTTACTGTGCCCATTATATGCCCTCTGTAATAGGGACACTGGACCATTTCTATCTTCATCCATTTGTATTTCATAGCTTTTATGTCTCCCTCCTGATGTGGAGTCTGAGAAACAGCAAGTGATTCCTGAGTTTGCATTTATCAAACTAAGCTTTTCTGATAAAAAAGTGATTTCCTACCTATTCTTAGCATTTGCTTCCACATGAACTAGTTTCCATTACTATTCAAGGTTTTCTAAGTGTCTGCTAGTAAAGACCTGATTATGGAGAAGTTGTATGAACCAGCTGAAAGCAGTCAGCCGTGTGCTAACTTTGGTGCAAAACCACACATGCCTTTGGGTGCCTAATTGTCTCCAAAATCATGTAGGGGCCTTAACCTGCGCCTTGTAGTCTAAGTCTCATTGAATATATGGATAATGTAGTATTCAATATATGATATAGTCACTGTCATGTCTTAAATTATTTCTAAAGAGATATTTAGCCTTCATAAGAGTGAGTAGAAGAAACTTTTACAAATTTCTTCTTAAATGTTTTTACATTTACTGACTAGTTTGGTGATGAAACCTGAGCAGGGCACTGCCTCTCTGTGAGAAAAGAACCAAAGAATTTGTTTCAAGCCTCAGAAATTAAAATGCTTTAATTGCCAGAAGAACAATTATTGAAATCTGTACTTTACTTTTCCTTAAGCTTTTCTAGTCAAAATCCATGACACAGAAAACATTCCTACAGAAGGTCACAGACCCTGTACAGTTTTCTACAGATTTTCCAATGTGTTAGTCTTGAGTTAATCATATCTGAGAAGTCTGCATGAGCAGACTGAAATCAACATTTGTACTGAGGGAAGAAAATAAATGAAGATGATTGCTAATGGGTTTTTCTCTTTCTTGTATCATCAGGTGGGGGTAGGGGTAGGGGGAGGGGAGAAAAATATGGAAAGAGGGAATCAAAGTAAGAAAAAGTGAGGAGGAAGAAATTAAAAAAAAAGGAAAGAGCTAAAGAAAGCAAGAAATGAGTGAACAGACAGAAAATAATGAGAAAATAATGGATTCTCTAAACTTGTGTGAACTAACTTTATTTGAGACAGCTGTCTTAACAAATAAGCAGAAGTTCTCATCTCACTTAAAATTAATAAAAAGAGTAATTCTTTAAAATGTACTAATGAGTATACATAATTAAAACAACTTTCTAATCTAGGTCATTGTTTTGTATAGTACTTGGATATGCATGAATGCCTTTGGTGCAGAAATCAGGAAGACTTATGCAAATATAGCTGAGGACAAGATCTGCTTCATTTCCCAAAATTACTGTGCCAAAAAGACCTCTTTAGCTACACAAGAAAAATAATAATAAAGTTACCACAGTTTTTACCATGTTCTCTAAATCTTAGCACGACTAATCACTCTGCAAGTACTGGAAGTACATTACCCAAAGCACAATAAGAAAGTCACTCCAATAGCGTCTTTCATCTTTGTTTTGGTCTTGATTTTTAATCTATCATCCTTTAGTCTATCATTAAAGTCCAGTCAAGTCAATTAATACGCAGCTCATATACTACATTGATTGCACCATATAAGAACAGTAGAATTTACACACTCTCTGTTGGTGCTGTATTAATATTTAATAAGGCCATGCAAAAGCCAAGCTTGTAATGTTGTTATCACATGGAGTAGTATGTCACAAAAGGGCAGAACAACAATAAAGAATTCAGAGCCCAAAGGTTGAAAACACTGCTGGTTATTGCAAATGATTAAATTGTTCAAAGAAGATGTTAGTCAAGCGATGTACGAGTGCACATGGAGATTGTGAAAAAAGGTCATTAACACAATCACGTTTTTCACACAGAAAATATACACGCTGAATTCAATATCGAAGTATCACTTTTTCATAGCCAAAGCCCAAATACAGACTGTTAACCCCTTTCCACAACTGAACAGCAATAAAAGCCTGATCTGAGATTCAGCAGTGATCTCCCAACAGACAGGAGTGGCAAAGCACATTGTACTGAGAAGGAGCTGTGTGTCTGTCCCTGGCTGGGTGGTAAAGGAAGGATACTGCTGCACCACACAAGGAACTCTGCCAAGTTTCTTATATCACACCAGCCATATTTATAGCCCAAACCTCACTTACAAGTGCAGTTGTACAATGTATTTCCATGCCTTATTTTCAAATAGTCCAGACTTGAATGAAGATGATAGTAGTATTTTTTCACAGGGGGAATATGATTTTGAAATTAACATGTTTAAGTGTAAAATAATCTTCCAGCAGACAGAAGAATGGTTCTGCTTGAGAGAATACTGTTTATGAAACAGCAGGCCCTTTAGTTGCCTTGGAAACTGTATTTGTAAAGGGCCGTAATTTATATTGTCCTGGAGGCTTTTAACATTTGCATCAAAGCTTCAGAGGACAAGAACTGACAGAGAGTTTTTATTCACAAAAAACACAAACTTCACTTTAAGAATGTTGAGTGGTGTATTTTTTTTTCCCCAGCAAATGATAAATGATCTTTCAAGAAGGAAACCAAAAAAACTGAACAAGTTTGATATGTTTACAGAAAGTCACAAGCAACACACCTAGGACATTACACTTGCTGGTCAGGGTTACACAGAGAACTTCAAACCAAATAGAAGGCAAAAAGAATTCCTAAAAGGAATACCAACACTTTAAATATTTTCAGCATTTTCTGTTTACTACTGTTCAGTAATGACCCTTAGGCTGCATCCAGAAACCTTCATCAGATTAGGCCATACTCTGTAATCATAGACTAAAGAAGATCTCCTTAGAAAAAATATAAGATGCAGAAAGCTAAAATTAAATCCTTTAGTTCAAATACTTAGTGACAAAATGGTCTTTGTTTTAGGCCCAGGAAGAGCTTTTTATTTTTGAATAACTATGAAAAACCCCAGCCTTTCAGCTGTTATCAGAGGTTCACAAATTTATCTTGTACAAAAAACCTTGCAGAAAGTGCCAGTGCATTTCCTATTGTTTTCTGAACTTAAAAACACTTTATAAGGGAGTCTTGATGCTCATACTCAAGCAAACCCACCACTGAAGTCACTGGGTGAAATGCTTATTCCAGAATGAAACAGTGCAGTCACAGAGATACTGTTTGATATTTCACATTTCTGCATCCATTTCTATTCTTGAAAAGTGTTAGGAATGGAATCTGCCCCAAGATAAATCCTCTTTTGAGGGTCTTGCAGAAGCAGGAGTTGAGGACAAGATGCATAAACTTATATTTATTACTTGCATAATAAAAAATCCAAAAATATACCAAAAAGAGAGACCTTCCCCTGGTCATAGAGATGCTTAGAGATGAGTTGAGGGAAAAATTTTATGAAGTCTGTGCAAGAACACTAACAAGGAAAAGAGACAGACAGAATGAGAATTTGAGAGTCCTCTGACTCATTTCCTTTGGGAGGGAAAAACTGAATGAGGAAAGAGAGAAAATAAAAACCAGGCAGGATATTTCTTTCAATAACTTTCAGAATAAACATGCTTTGTCTTTGTGTAGGCGATTGTGCACTACAGACCATTTGCAATATTCAAATGTATTATTCAAATAGCAAAAAGCAAGTACAGTGAAATTTTCACAAATGAAATCTGACAAAGAGAGGAAAATGGAATTTTTTCACAATATTTTATAAAACAAAGTCACTTATATTCCTCACATCATAAACTTTTTATCTATTCTTTGATCATTTTGATTTTTGTGTTAAAGTATGCTTCAGCATGTGCTGCCAAGCATACTGACACAGGTAAGAGTCTATAACGTACATGGCAAAGGTCTTCTAACTCACAAGACTTGTGAAGCTGCTCCTGGGAATTATAATCTGCTTGCAGTGGGTTACAGAACAGTTTGCCTCTTTTTTATTTGACTAAACAGTGACTCCCTCAAGCTTCCTCTCAAGTACACCCATCTTTTATCTACTTCTTACATGTTGTGAAACAAAATGAAGCCCAAATCCTCTGCAGACAAACCAGTGTACTGCCTCCAAAAAGCCTGCTAATAATTCTTTAGAAATGGCAAACAGAAAATAAAATAATGAGCTTTTAAGGGGCATTTTAATTCTGATTTTCCATTGCTTAATGTAAGTTTCTTACCATTATCATAATTAAAACACAATATGCTCTGTCATAATGCCATTCATTTTTATCACACTATATCTTGTAAATAGAATTATAATAGATAGCCATTAAAATGTACAAATTATGGATGTTTTATTCTAAAGCCAAGATGGAAATTTATTCAAAAATCTGTTTGTAGTTTCCAAGAGACAAAAACCTTAAACGAAAAAATTTTGATTGTTTTTGGAAAATACATAGATGAATAGCTATTCTTGCTTGTGTACAATCATGTCATTGCTTTGGGTAAACAAATTCAACCTTTCATTTACATCTTATGCAGTTAATAACAAAGTCACTGAAGCAAATACATTGAAAAAAAAGATTAAGTGTCTCATAAACATGCTCCATTTAACTGTAACATGAAACTCCTCACTCTTTTACGAACATCCTGCCCCAAGTCATGCAGACCAGAGGAAAAGGTTTATCTCGAAGTAATTGAAAAGAAAACATGACAGTATAGCTTAGCCCAGAGGAAATGGAAATATTTTAAACTATTCCTTGGGGCTTTATGATGCTTAAGATGAAGTCGTTACTTATTAAATTCTTGTCCCAGTCAACTGCAGCTGAAGTCAGGACACTTCCAATCTATTCTGATTGACCTCTGAGCTTTGGAAAATCATCTCACTTCTCTGTCTCTTAGGCTTCTTCCTGTTCTTTGCTATGTCTAGCAGAGAAATATGAATTGTCTGTACTCAGCAAGCAGTAAGTTGAGAAGCTCATCAGAGTTGACACTTGTAGATATTACCATAACATCGATGGTAAATAATAGTAAGACATGGTGAATTTCAACCTAGAATTTGATATGTAAGGCTTGTGAGCAATCCCTTGTTTGCTTTGTGTTAGTGTTTTCTCAGCGGCAGTGAGAAAACAGTCCTTGGGAAAGAAGCATCTTAAGCAAGTAGATCTTTCCTGAAACATGACTGCAAAGTGAGACTAGTTTCAGGATACAGTACTAGTGCTTTTTATAGCACTGCATCACTATTTTCAGCAAGCACTCCTTTGTGCTTTTAGTGAATTTTCTGCAAGACATCTTTATTTGAATACATTCAACAACAGTACAGTGCAAGACCACTTCCTGAAAGACACTGCAAGACAAATTTAAATAGATTGTAAATCTTCAGCTCTTGATGTGACTGGATGCAACAGTGCTGAAAAGCATAGATTATTACACCTTGCTATCAAAATTAAGGCCTTCTTTGAGGGTCTGTTTTGTAACTCAGGTATTTAAAAACAAATATAGCCAAAGTAATAGTGTAAGACAGAATCGGCCTATTTTGTATGGGGAGAAGATAGTTTCAGTCCATTCTGAACGAAATTCATGTAACATTTCCAAGCTAATATGCAAAGCCCACTGATTTCCCATATCAAAATTCCATATAGTATCTCCTGTACTCCATACCAGGCACATTATCTGCTCCAGAACCAATGCATTCCATGACTCATTCACTGAGGCCAACATACTGGTTATAAATGGTCCACTTCTTTAGGGACACTGATGCCATTTTTGAAGTTTCGAGGCATTTAAAAATGGCACCTTGTAGGAATCCAAATTGTTTACACATCTTTATTTACTTCTAACTATTTTTAAATGTAACTTCTTTTTTTTCAGTATAATTTAGCAAATTAGTCCCTCTATATACATGGTTTCAGTGGAGATCCTTGAATAACTTTTCAAGTATTTTTGAAACATAAGAAAATATAATTTTTGGTCCTTAACAGTAATTTACGTTTTCAAATTGCTTAATAAGGTTTGGAACCTATGCTGAAAACTGTTCCAGAATCCATCAATGAAAGCCGTTGTTTTAACACCTATTACTATATCAACCAACACTTAGTTATAACACCAGTTTTAAGTATTTTCCAAAAATCCGTATCTAAATTAAGGCACATATAATTAGGTAAAGTGAAAAGTTAGGCTGCACTTACAAAAGATGTAATCAGGCTAACACTATTCCTGCTGAAGATCATGCAGCAGTAAATACAACGTGGCTGTTGTTACATGAGGACATAAACTGACAGAACAGTTAAAAAAAAAAAAAAAGGGCATTTCTGGGCCTTTTTTTTTCACTGGTTGCTCATTCCTATTCCCAGTCTCTTCATGCCAGCACAGAAGCCTATGCAGGTGTGAAGACAACTTGAGAAGGCATCCATCTGGAAGCCCATCCTACCTGGTTGGTTCTAATTCACATTAGCAGCTTCCCACTCCACTCAGTGCAGGGATTCAACTGTTACTGCGTGGTGAAAACTGGTGAATAAGGAGGTGTATTCACATGCATGAGACTACTTTTTTTAGTGATTGAAAATATAGATTCAGAGTAAAATTCGGCCGTTAAAAGCTGGTTTCTTGAAACCCATAAAGAAACAGCTGGCCTTTTAACTATTGTTTAACCCAAATCATTCACCAATGAGACTTCCTTCATACTAGACTCTGGATATCTGATATTCCTGGAGTCTAAGCAAAGTCTAGACACTGTCTTTCAATGTTAGAGATTTCTGATTCAGAGGACATTACTTGAGAATCACATGTCATCACACCTTCTAATGGTTTCCAAGTTTGCTATTCAGGACATAAAAAGCAGATGTGCTGACATCACCAGTTACCACCAGGCTTCATGACCTCTCCTTTTATCTGATCTGTGTGTTAGCACTTTAATGCCACTTTATGATCCACACAGAGATGCGAATACAACATAAAAGGCTGTATTGACAAAATACACCTGGCTGTGTTACAGAGTTTCTAAACTCACACGACTAAGCTTGACTGACAAGATTCCCAAAAGCATACCTTAGGTGGGACAGCACAGAGCGCTACCCACTCTTAGGAAAGCCACAAGCACAATTGACCTAGAATAGGAGTGACTCCACAGTGCAGAAAGTGAGTGCACCAAGGTCTGTCATCACATCTCTCCCCTTCTGAACGTAAAGAATTGTGCTGCAGTTTTGCTTGAGTCAGAGGAGAAAATGTATTAGCTGGAGTTCCTATTCTGTTTGCACACACTATAAAACTGGCAGTTTGTACACGGAGCACCCAACACTGGAACAGTGTGCTTCAGACGCCGAAAGCATCATCAACAGGCTGGTGCAAAATGCAGTTTGGCATTGTGTTTGACTGACACTGACATTCCAATGTGTCCAAGGACTAAATTAATCCTTAAAAGGGATAGTGGAACCATGACTCTGCTGTTTACTAATTGTTAAATGGACCAGCCATTCACATGTCAGTAATTTTGTCTTGAAAAGAATTTCCTCCATTCTTCGTGCACTGGACTAGAAATTCACTCATTTAGAGAGAGCAGGAGAGGCGTATGAAATGAAGCATTCTATCTGCTGGACAAAGACTGAGAAAGCTAACTAGATCCTATTTTTCCCATGGTACTTCTTTGTCACATGAAACTCCCCAAAGCTGAACCCAGAAACTGCTCAGACTGATAATAACAATCAGCATCTACAATTGTTGTTAATATTGCAACAGCTATGTGATAGAGTGATACAGTATTGTGTCCGGGCCACCAGCAGACCTGACATCTGCACCGATCCCAACAAGGTGTTCAACTGGATAGTTTAACTAACTCCGAAAACAACTGAGAGATTTTCAGATGCTAGCGGGAGAAATATTTCTCCTGAGGATTAGTAATCTGACTCCTAATGGTTTTCCCTTCTTCATCTACTCCCATACAGCCTGCTTTGTGCCAGCTTGTGAACTACTATAGCTGGTAGTTTCCAGATAGTGTAAGCATTCCTTGAAGAAAAAAACCCACATCCTCTAAAATACTCTGCATTTATTGCCATGTTACACAGAATTAGCTCATACGGTACCCAGCATCTACTTGCATGTTGCACTGCTGGCATTTGCTAACAAGTCAAAGCCCTTGGATCTTCCTTGGGAATGCTCTAGGGTCAATGTGACTTTTGCTACTGTAAGAATAATGGTATTTACCCAACTTGTTAAAAATCAAATACAGCAGCAGACTCTGTAATGCCCTGGAAGTAGAATTGCCTCGCTTTCTGTTGTTATATGTGCTAATTCCATCGGTGCAGAGGCCCTGTGAACTTTCATTACAATTCCACATAAGACATACATATTGCCTCATAAGCAATCTTAACAAAACAACATTCATGTTCGCCCACAGATCAAGGAAACAACTTTAAGTTTGCCAGGTTTGCTGAGTTACCAACAGTGATGGTATATAGATAACTCACATTCTCATATCAGAAACTGGACTAGTGGCGTCAGTCTTCCTTACACATTTTGGTAGATCATCAAAATATCTTTAGATACTAAAAACACTTGAACTTTACAAACTTACATATGAAATGTGGCTCTAAAGAAGAAAAGACCTTTCCCTCATACACCTCCACTCTTGAACCCCTTAGTTGCAATAAGGAAGGAAAAAAAAATCTTTTCCAAGCTTTGTACAATTGGATACAGACATCTCTGTTTAGGACTGTGCACAGTAAGGTCACTGTAACTCAGCAGTATATCAGCTTTAGAAATGCATTTTTTTAAAATTACAACTTCAGGAAAAGGTTTTCAGCTGTACAAAGTAGCTGTAAATCTTTCATATTTCAGTTTTATTCTATTTTTATGAGTGGAATGGCAGCAACTATCACACACAAGGGAAAAGGAGCTGGGATAGCTGATATATACCTGTGAAGAGAATTTCTTTGAGAATGTTAGATAATGGTTTATTTATATGCCAAATCCTTACGTTTACAGAGGACCTGAAACTCTTAGTAAACTTCAAAGACATCTTCAGGGGCATGTAAGACATTTTGTAGGAAAGACAATTTCTTCCTACCTTAGGTATTACATTTTTTTCCCAAGAGAATGAAAAATCTGTATGATCAGTAGCTAAGCTCAGTTTTTCAGTATACAAATGTGCTGAAGAAATGGGACTTTTGCAAATGATGGCAAAGAGATTTGGAACAAAGGTACATGACTGCAGACTCATTAACTGACAAGAGAGACAAAGTCTTAGGCCTGAATGTTGTGAACCCTTACGGGAATTAGGAAAGATCATCCTCCTTTCTGCAGTAATCTCCATCCCAGAAGAACGTTCTCTCTTTTGTATCTGGTTGATGCTCATTTTTGGGGGAAATTCAGTAGAGGGTACTGCACCAAGAACCACAGTAATCAGCAAAAACCTGACAGGAACTGGTTGCACAAAAGCAGCAGCAGGAAAAGAAAAAAAGCAAGCAAGCAAAATAAATATTTAAATTATTACATCCTCTGATGATACACTAGCACTGCTACAAAAACATCAGTTAAGGATAGAGAATAATGCATAGCTTTACAAGCAGACATTGCCCATTTCAGTACTTCTGTTCATCCTAACTGTAAAATACAAACTGTTAATTTTTTCAGAGTATTTTTCTAAGACTCAAGAGTAAGAAAAGTGCATTTTTCATTGCCCATAGGCAAGCTAAGCAAATCCAGCAAATGAAGCCCACTCTTTCCTCTTAATCATCACTATCCTTTTCAGTGATGGATATTCCAGAAGCTATTATAAGAAAAGTATGCACTCTCAGGCAGAAAATCACACCGCTCTCCTACCAAAGCCATTTCAGCCATTGTGTTACCATTAATTGGTGCTGTGAAGTGCAGTTTAGAATAGGAAGGCCCTCTTCAGGCTGTGGTCTCTTCAAAGGCAAAAACCAGACTAATGTTTTTAATAGTTGAAGCAAGAAGAAATGGACTATTGCTAAAGCAGTTTATTTTGACTGACAGATGAGGCAAATTAACTCAGCTGCAATCTCCTCAATCTACTGCTGCCTAAAATAGAGAGAGCTGCATGGAGAAGGCCAAATAAGCTGCTGTAATCTTTCCATCTGGGGGAACTCAAGCAGCTATCATTCACCACTGTCATTTACATAACTAGCGGTAGAAAGAGGAAACTCACACACGGAACACGGAGATAGTGCTCAGTTTGTCCCTCTCTTTTGAAAAGCATCATCTTTCCTTATATTTCAAAGCATATAGGAATGACAGAGCATTCATCATAGCTAATCCAACCATGAACTTAAAATTAGGCTTCTTCAACTCCCACAGCCCCTGCAGTGGCAGCTGATTTAGACTAAACCAGCATGGATCAGCAGAGAGATCAGCACAACAGCTTGCAGGGTGCAGCACCAGGAATCATACAGGACATCCATGAGGGGTAATCCTCACTTTCCAGAGCACAGCACCACAGCTCTGGGATCCATAATACCCGGTGAGAGAAGCATTCAAATCTTTGATGGCCATGACAGCAGTGACCAGGGGTCTGCAGAGCAGACTCCAGAGACAACATGCAAGAGTGGAAATTTGATCCTGGTACAGCTTCTGTCTGTTGTGTGCTTGCTTGGCCACAACTTTACACTGCCTTTAGTACTTCCATGTCATTTCATAAACAAGCAGATATTGACTTTCTATATAGTTCACAGTAAATGGTGTACCTGTTTAGTTAAAACATCCTGGGAAGAATTCATTACAGGCAAGAATAATTTTTGGCACATCAGGTAAATCTCCCTGAAGACCTGTAAGATAGTTTAAAAGTGAATGAGGCTCAGGCCAACAGCCTCCACCTTTGAATGAACAGTGATCAATTTACCTCGAGCTTCACTTCGCCACATTGTATTTGTATACAGATTAAGAAGAAAGAAAGAAAGAAAGAAAGAAAGAAAGAAAGAAAGAAAGAAAGAAAGAGTCCTTAGAAGGCATAGGCCTCTTTTCAACTTCTTGTGAACAAATTTCACAAGTTCTGCTCAAGTACAATATTCTTTTTCAGCCTGATGATGCTCAAATTAAGGATATACTTTATGAACATCTCTTTTTAAAACTAGGTTTATTAGTGTTATTTCATTTTCTAATTTTGTGTGGGTGGATAATTGCTTTCATCTTCTAAGAGGTAATCATAAGCAAATTTATGGCAATTGACAAATATTTATTTGTTACATTAGTAGTGTATGAATGAGTAACCTATGAAAAAAACCCACAACTGCCAAGTTAAGCACTCCTTAATTTTATGTGCTAACCACTGCAAAAAGTTAATTAATTATGTTTACTTCTATGAAACTGTAAAGGAGGATGCACAACCATTTGTTACTGAACCCAATAATTAACATCCTGCTCCAGAACAAATATCTGAAAAGTGGTGTTAAAGTGAAATATTGTTCTATAACATTTTTCATACTAGCCACATACTGGTGATTTCTTGCAACACACATCTCTGGATGACAAAGGATTTCTGTAACTCCTGAACCACAGCTAAAGAAGTAACTGTCTTTCTCGTGGTTTTGTCGCATTTTATTGCTTGCCTTAGAGCGACACACTAGATCCACATTTCTGGGATTTTTCACTATTTCAAATACTGATGTAGAAAACAGATTTTCTGTATATATAAGGTGCTTGGTGATTTTATTTCCGGAATCAGCTCATGTGGTAAATTCATGCAGAATGAAAACAGCTGGACAAAGTAGTAACTATGCTGTTTCCTCAAATTCCTCTAGGTATGTATCTTAAAAATTTGAAGCAAAGCAAATTTCTTGTTGAAACATGAAAAGTTACCCAGAGGAAGAAAGTAAGAAAGAAAATCACATAATCTGGAAATTTTGAAAAAGAGAAGGATTACATTCTACTCATTGATAATCCCTCAGACCCATCCGTCATAGCAGGCCAAAGACAAAGCTCAGCTCCAAAACTTGAATCAGTCTCTTCTGCTTGCACTCTTTTGTCACCTTCCCAACAGCCAAGGGTCTTACTAATCTGTCTGACTTCTTTCTGCCATAAACCAAGAACATTTCAAGTCCTAGATGAAATTTTCTTATGACATTATGAATTAATCAGAACATGAAGTCTGTGTGAAGCCATGCCTTTGCCACACTCATAATAGACTTTCTAACATGTATTCCCTCTTGGGACCACCAAGAGCTTACCAGCAACAAGAAACAATGCTTTTCTGCTCACTTCTGGTTTTCCATACATGCCACCTGCATTTAGTTATGTCTGTACCACTTTATGGTTACGCAGAAAAGAGATGTAAAGACCGGAGTATACGGCCTTTAGCGTCTGAGAAAGTTAAAGACAATAACTAACCATGATAGACAGAAAACATTATTTTATGCTAGCTAATGTTTTCTGGAATGGCAAGAGAAGGAATGCACTGGATCTAAACTGACAGAACGAGATAAGATGCTAGAAAGAACACTTCTGCTCTAGTTAGTAAGGCCCATGTGTAGACAAGCACACATTCAGGGCTGTGCTTGAAGAAGAAGAAAAGAATCTGAAATCTGCACTACCTAGTTGTTGTATTACACTGGTTCTGTGTAGCAAAACACTACACTATTCTAATAACTGGGGAAAACAAGTGGGGAAAATATTTAGAAGCCTGAATCCAGAATGGCCTGAATGGCAAAACATATCAAGAACAACTACTCCCTATAATCAACATTTTCTCATGGGAGCTTAGCTTTGAATATATCCAAACTTACATGTCCAGAAAGAAAGAAACTAAGGCAGAAAGGAATAGAAACCCTTGATAACTTATCCCATAGAACCATCAAAAGTCTTTAAACCCAAATTGGTAGACCCTGAGCTCAGAGCTGCACAAACACACAGGAAAACTACTTTTCCACACAGTAAGTATGTAAATTAAATACAGTCCCTAATTACTAATATTACATACAATGTTTTGCTATAAACCAGGGTCTAGACAATAACATTTTACCATTTTGAAATGAAAATACCCATTGGCTCACTTTGATAGCATTAAAATAAAAGCAGTAACAAAACATGAGGAGACAGTCTAAACCACACACATTATAAAGGAAGGCAACCATATAGACCTGTAATACTGTATTGCTATTGCCCTTACTGTATTGCCATTTCTCTTACTGTATTGCCACTGCTATACAGAAAGCCATAAGTTACGCAGTGATTTTACAAGGTCTCCAGACTGAGCCATGTCAGGCTTGTTCTGGGTGGGTTTTTTTGTTGGGTTTGTTTTTTGTTTGGTTTTTTTTTTTTTTTTTTTTTTTTTTGCCCATTATTTTACCTGGTTTAAACATTTTTTCCCTAGCTGACCAGATCTCTGTAGTTCATTTATGTTAATTTTGCTTTCTATGTTAGCACAACAGTTTTATGACTAAAACATAGTGCTGTGCTATGCAGAAATGTAGGCCTATGGAAACACAGGAGATGGTGTAGAGTACAAGCATGAGATTACAAAAGATGCAGCATAGACTTGGTATTGAAGATAACACCCACAGCTATAAAAAAGGCTCCCCAATGGTCAGTTAAAGAAATGTGAATGTGAAGATGCACAGATCTGGTATTAGCTGTAACAAAGAGAACACAGAACAAGTATCTCACATACATAAAACATATTTTAAAAATTTGGATGAAACATGGAGCTGTAGATCAATAAAGGAAGAGAAATGCATACTAGCAACATTAACATGAACATCCCCTTCCTTCCTGTGAAAGAGTCCAGATGCTGCCAATATAGGCAACAACACCAGCAGAATGAAAGCCACCACCATTAGAACTTGGAAAAGCAAGGGAAGGGAGAGCCTAACATCAAGGAAAGTGGGTAGAAACAGAGTATATAACAGTATTAACTTGGTTTTTTTTATTATTATTAAAACATTTTTTGAATAGAAGCCCTCTTTTTATTCAGTAATAGTGGGATCTTGCCTATTAATAACAACTAAACTTCTCAGATAAACTTTTATTGACTATGTCTCCAAGTCGTATGATTCTTGACAGTTTCTCAAAGGCTTCTTGTTTCTCAACCATGCAGAACCGTCAGCATGCTGTTAATTTTTGGAAACCCATGAAGACTAGCAGTGTCAGCAGTCTGTAGACTCAGAAAGCCAAGAGCATACTAATCTCTATGTAAAAAAAGACCCTGAACTCTACATTCCATAGAAAATCCTTTACTTCAGCCCCTAGATAAAAGGACTGTGGTCAATACCTGGCAAAGCCTAATGCCACAAATTAAGATACCACTTCGATTAGGAAGGAAAAAAAACCTCAACCCCCCAAACTTTTTACAATCTTTCAGTAAGGACGAAATATGAAATGAAAATTAGACTTGCACACAGATATTGAAAAACTCCAAAAACAGTGTTCCCCATCTTTGGAAAGAGAGGAAAATAGTGAATTCAAACAGATTACTAGGTATAGGTACCTAGGCATAGGTATGTTTGCAATACTAGAGATATTCTTGATACTAATATTGGAAAAGCATCACAAAGAACGAACTAGTACAGTCCCTCACCAGTTTTTTATATGCATGAAGGAGAAAACCAGAGTTTTGCACCGAATAGTAATGATAATGGAGCTGAGCTGTCTTTGATTTACAACCCCTTTTATTAGCCTACTAGACTCTGCCTTCTATGTGAGAGACAAAGGTGTGGAGATTAGCATTTCTGTCAGTGATATGTTCATTAATTATCTTTCAAACACTAGCAGAAATAAGATTATCTTTGGCATGACAATTCCTTGTGATACTCTATACTATTACACTAACCTGCAAAGAGTTAAGATAAAATAAACTTTTAAGTAATAAATTAATTATTTTAATTAATTACACCAATTTCCCCCACATTATCCTTTACACAGTCTATCTAATCCCAACTACAATTTTTGGTATTTGCTGAATCAATAAAAGTGCTATCATACAAATAAATACATGCATAAAATCAGTTTGAAATGCAGGCAAAAAAAGAAAAACCCAAGCAAACTAATCAAAACCTACATTTGTTTCACGACACTTCTGAAAAAAAAAATTGCGCTAGTTTATGATAGCACTATTCTTTATTCTGCTCTTTGTTACTCTTGCTGTAATTCTGTTTATTGTGAAAGATTTGCTCTTTCACAAAGACTTCTGTGATGTGTGAGGGCCCTTTGTTGGTGTATGATTTGGTTTTGAATTTTCTGGAAATAAGCATACATTTTTTTAAAAGGAGACAAAAATATTTAGAGAGACCAAAAAAAGTTATTTAATGGTAAGACATGAAACGGTGCACACGCCACCACTGAGTAATTTCTGTGAGCAGCCTTTGCCTTCCTTACCCCATCTGGTCCTCATGTCTCTAACACCCACTCACTGCATTACAACAAAAATTATACTAAGCTCCTTCAGGCAGGGTTCTGTATTTCTGTAAGGGCTCTGAAGCACCTAACATATATCTGGAATCTGTAGAGGGAAAAAAAAAAAAGAAAGAAAGAAAAAAAGAAAGACAAGAGTCCAAGCTTTTAAAACTTCATTTGTAGGTTCAGCCATCTGGGGATACTTTGTGACCTTACATGGCAGGAGCATTTTGTTCCATGATCCTGAAGGAAAGGAAAGAGTCCAACTAATATGATCAATACAATATTGGTTATATACACCATTTACATCCTTATCACAATGTCGGATGAGATATGCAATTTCAGCTGTGAAGTCAGCATGTCTTTTGACATGATCCCAAACGGGATCAAGGTTGTCCCCAAGTACTTTGCATATTCCTGATAGTGCACTTATTTATACATATATATATATAATCTATTACTATATTTCTATTAGAATTGAGCAGGACATATTAGTAGATTGGAATCTTTCATTTGATGAACAAACCAGCTATTGAGTGGAAAGATGAAGCTCAAGTTCTGTCACATTACTCCCCTGACTCTCATTACCTCCCCATACTTGCTTTCCTGCTCTCCTCTTGCCTTTACATACACCTGTGTCTCACCTATGACATGACATGACATGACATGACATGACATGACATGACATGGCATGGCATGGCATGGCATGGCATGGCATGGTGTGATCTCCGCAGACAATACTGTGCTGCCAGAAAATTATCACTTGCAAATTACATGTGCTTTACTCAGTAGACGTCATGACAAACTTCTGCCACAAAGAGAATTTCTATGTTTAAAAGGAAGAAAGTCTTAAGCATGACATGGGGCCCACTCAGCTTCTGATTTGACACTATTGAAGTTAGTGAGGCTTTTGCAAATGGGGATTCCTCAGACTGCATGAAATAGAAGATGCACAACTAAAAGCTCACTTCAGAAAAAATCCCTTCATTTAGCTCTGTCTGTTTTTTAATGGGTTGAACTTGAAACAACATGAGCTGCTTGGTCCTGCTGACACACTTCCAGTTTAACTTCAATGGAAGCTACTAGATCTGCAGTCTCTTAAAGCTCAGGCTAAACAAAAATAAAATTGATTCCTAAGTTGGTTCCCTACCCGAATCACAAAAAAGTCAAAGAGCTCTTTAACAGAATACCAGTCTCAGTGATTGATACAAGTGTTTCTGCATTTTTGGATACTTCAGATTCCTGTTTAAAAATCTAAATTTGTCCACTTGCTTGGGACTAGGGAGTAAGGGGTTGGGAGAGAGAACAGAGCCTTTCATGCTATTGCAGCTCTGCACAGAGTAGTCCTGCTTCCCTGACATGCCAACTGCATGCTGTGTCTACGAGCACTGGGGCCATCATGATAATATCCAGTGTCTGGGAAGCAGATCCCAGTCAGAAGGAAAGGTCCCTTCTAGCCTTTACAAAAAAGGCTCAGCTACTCTCAGGCCAAGCAAATAAAATTCAGATGATGCAGCCTTTACATATTTTTAAATTTCCAACCATTGCAAAGTTGTTCTTCGGAAAAGGAAAAAAAAAAACTTCTTTGTAAGGGAAAAGTCCCTTCCATACACTGAGATGGTCTTCAAATCAGAAGACTTAATCCTTGCAAATATGCCACAAATCAGTGTGCATTTCTGTGTGACACAAGTTCACAGACCAGTTATTTTGCTTGACTCTGAGCTGGTTTCTGCCTCCTGTTATCAGCAAAGAATACTGCTTTGGGGACTGCATGCAAACCACTGAAATTACTCTGGTGGGGGGAGATGGTGATGAAAAAGAAACATACATATGTTACATCAGATGTTAGTCAACTATTTCTATGCATTTTTAAGCCAGTTTCTCGCCTGTTGAATAACTGAGTTAAACTAGTGTGAAGGGAGAAAGCTAGCAGATTTTTTTCTCTTCAAAATGTTTCACATTCACGACCTTGGTTAGATAATTTAGTGAGCAGACGTTATTGTCAGCTTCTTTATGTTATTCCTCTAGATGAGTGGATGCCACACTGAGCTGCAGCTTGGCATCAAGGAAAGTCTGCCTGTGTGTCAGCGGAGACAGGATAGCCTGGACTTCCATAAGGACTAATTGGTACTCCAGTAAAAAAAGCTATCTTCAGCCCTTATTAAAGGGAATATTTTAGTGTTTTTTGCATCCTTCTGGATGCTTTTTAGGAAGGCTTCCCTCAGTGTTCCTGCATTTCATCAGCTCTCCCTCTCATGGAAACTCTAAATCACATATTTAAAAATAGACCATCAGATTATCTGGGTAAATCATAAAGCTCAGCTTATCTCTCTCTTCCCCTTCAAAATATACAATTTATTTTGTCCACCAGCTCAGCAGCATGAAGCCATCAACAATCCTGTTTGTCTCAGTAACCCCACTCAGTGATTGTCCCTGTGTATCTCTATTCTGTGCATGTATGTCACACTGGGGGGTGTGTGTGTGTCTGTGTGAGCACGGAAGAAGGATCCAGGAATTCACAGTTCTGAGCACAAAGGTGTACAATCCTGCTTGTGCCAGTGTTTATGCCCATGTCAACTGTGCACGTCCTAGCATCACAACACAGCCTTACACAATTATGGAGAATAATACCAGGATTACCGTGTGCTTCTCCTGAGGGCAGGCATAATGCATGCAAGGAAGGACGCATAAATTTTTCAATTCCTCTTTCCCAGTGCTTCAGACGCACCACATAACAGAGCCTTCAGTAGCAAACCCCGACTGCCAGCCCACACGTTTCCTATACGCGCATCTCCTCATCCTCCTCCCCCTGCCAGTGCGGCCCATCAGGCCACGAGAGCCGGAGAAAGCCCTGCAGGGATATAAATAGCTCCTCGGGGGAGGAGGGGAGAGTGCAGCAGCACGTTTCTAAAGATGCTTGCTGCAGAGGGAGGTTTTGCTGGATTAATTCAGAGGGGAAAGGGAACCGCTAGGAAGTTCACTGCCATAGCAGGTAATGTCTGTGGAAAGAGGGCAGCAGCTGCCCTGGGGAAGCTGAACGGGGAATGCCCCGCTTGCTGGGAGAGCAGCGAGGTGGGGTTCCCTCTTTGAGTATCCCACCTATTTCAAATAGTTTCCTCCGAGCACCTCCGCAGATGGGCTGTATATAAGCACGAAGGGCCCACGGCTGAGACAGACAGCGAGGATACGAACCAACTCGGTGGAGGTGTTATCACCACACGCATCTTATTGTCTGTGCTAAGTTTGTACAGATGGGCACTGTATTGCACTGTGCATGTGGTGCTCTGAACTTGCCCCATGCGTGGGGCACGGTAGCGCTGGCTTCCCTGCCCTCTCCCCGGTTTTCCTTGGAGAGACAAAGCCGAGAGGTTCCGTCTCCCCAGAGCCGCCCTATCCCCCCCTGCCTCCCGGAAACTTTCGGGAGCTACAAACACGGCCGCCTGAGGCACAGGTGCGCGCTCGCCCCTTCCCCGCCGGAGACACCCCGGACACTCAGCCGCCGCCCGGGCTGGCTGGGCGGGGGGCACGCAGCCTCCGCCGCCTCCCGGGGCCGCTCCGCGCCTCTCCGCTCTCCCCCCCTCCCCCGGGGGGCCGGCACCGCGCGGCTGTGAGGTGCTGCAGTGCCCGGCCCGACCCGGCCCGGCCTCTCTCACCGTCCTCCAGAGCCGCTGCCGCTTGGCACTGACGGAGGTGGCGGTGACAATGAGGTGGGAGACGGACACCACCAGCCCGAAGACGATGGCCAGCAGCGTCCGGACGGGAAGCAGCGAGTAGGAGACGAAGGTTACCAGCATGAGCTGCCACATGCCCTGCTCGGGGGCGCTGGGCGGCTCCATGCCGTAGGCGCCGAGAGAGAAGGGGCAGCAGAGGAAGGAGAAGGTGAAGCTGAAGAGCAAGGTGAGCTTGACGATCTGCTGCAGCTGGGTGACCTGCAGGTACTTGACATTGGTGACGATGAAGAGGGAGAGGAAGATGATGCAGTGCACCGGGTGCGAACCTTTGGAGATGGTCAGGCTGGGGCCGGAGAGCAGCTCCACCAGGGCTAGGCTGGCGGTGAGCACGATGAGGACGGCCAGCGCCTTGAGGGTGGACGTCTGCTCCAGCTTTAGGTTGTAGCTCTGGAAGAGAGCCTCCAGCTCCTTGCAGTCAAACTCGTCCTCGCAGGCGATGGCATCCAGCAGCAGCAAGGGAGGGGGGTCCCCCAGCCCGGCTCCCGCTCCCGACGCCGCGGCAGCCGGCGGGGAGCAGCAGCAGTGGCAGCACTTCTTCCTTTTGGTCTTGACTTTCTGAAACGGTATTTCCTCCATGTCAGTGCCATTCATAAACCCGGGGAAGAAATGCTCCTCCAGGTGTCCCCCGCTGCCGCTTTGCCGCCTCGCTGCTCATAAAAGAGAGGGGGGCTGCGCGCAGGAGCCGCAGCCGCTCGCCCGCCGGCAGCCCCAGCTGCTCCGCGGGCGCAGGTCTCGGGCGCGCCCGCCAGCCGCCGTCCGCAACCCGCCGCGCCAGCAAACGCCCCCTCCGCTGCCACCCAGGAGCCGGGGGTGGCTGGGACGGCGGGAGGAGAGTCTCACTCGTGTTAATGTGCCAACCTTCCTGCCTGCAGTCTCGCTTTCCCCTCCACCCTCCTCCTCCTCCTCCTACTCCTCCTCCCCTGGTGCTCCAGGGATGTTAATCTCCTAATGACACCAAAACACCATCCAAAGGTTTGGAATCAAACAGACGGAGGGATGGGGGCAAAGGATGGGTGGAAGCTCAGAGAAGGGGAGACGGGGATAATCAACAGGCGGGTCTCCTCTCAGATAACGCTGTTTGGAGGAGCAGGAGCTACGGAGGAAAGCAAATGGGCTCCCGTGAGGTGGTCAGCATTACAAAATAAAGTAGCGACTAGGAGGAAAATAAAATTAATCCGAGCCAGGGGTCTGAAGGAAAAGTGCGGCAGNGTTATCACCACACGCATCTTATTGTCTGTGCTAAGTTTGTACAGATGGGCACTGTATTGCACTGTGCATGTGGTGCTCTGAACTTGCCCCATGCGTGGGGCACGGTAGCGCTGGCTTCCCTGCCCTCTCCCCGGTTTTCCTTGGAGAGACAAAGCCGAGAGGTTCCGTCTCCCCAGAGCCGCCCTATCCCCCCCTGCCTCCCGGAAACTTTCGGGAGCTACAAACACGGCCGCCTGAGGCACAGGTGCGCGCTCGCCCCTTCCCCGCCGGAGACACCCCGGACACTCAGCCGCCGCCCGGGCTGGCTGGGCGGGGGGCACGCAGCCTCCGCCGCCTCCCGGGGCCGCTCCGCGCCTCTCCGCTCTCCCCCCCTCCCCCGGGGGGCCGGCACCGCGCGGCTGTGAGGTGCTGCAGTGCCCGGCCCGACCCGGCCCGGCCTCTCTCACCGTCCTCCAGAGCCGCTGCCGCTTGGCACTGACGGAGGTGGCGGTGACAATGAGGTGGGAGACGGACACCACCAGCCCGAAGACGATGGCCAGCAGCGTCCGGACGGGAAGCAGCGAGTAGGAGACGAAGGTTACCAGCATGAGCTGCCACATGCCCTGCTCGGGGGCGCTGGGCGGCTCCATGCCGTAGGCGCCGAGAGAGAAGGGGCAGCAGAGGAAGGAGAAGGTGAAGCTGAAGAGCAAGGTGAGCTTGACGATCTGCTGCAGCTGGGTGACCTGCAGGTACTTGACATTGGTGACGATGAAGAGGGAGAGGAAGATGATGCAGTGCACCGGGTGCGAACCTTTGGAGATGGTAAGGCTGGGGCCGGAGAGCAGCTCCACCAGGGCTAGGCTGGCGGTGAGCACGATGAGGACGGCCAGCGCCTTGAGGGTGGACGTCTGCTCCAGCTTTAGGTTGTAGCTCTGGAAGAGAGCCTCCAGCTCCTTGCAGTCAAACTCGTCCTCGCAGGCGATGGCATCCAGCAGCAGCAAGGGAGGGGGGTCCCCCAGCCCGGCTCCCGCTCCCGACGCCGCGGCAGCCGGCGGGGAGCAGCAGCAGTGGCAGCACTTCTTCCTTTTGGTCTTGACTTTCTGAAACGGTATTTCCTCCATGTCAGTGCCATTCATAAACCCGGGGAAGAAATGCTCCTCCAGGTGTCCCCCGCTGCCGCTTTGCCGCCTCGCTGCTCATAAAAGAGAGGGGGGCTGCGCGCAGGAGCCGCAGCCGCTCGCCCGCCGGCAGCCCCAGCTGCTCCGCGGGCGCAGGTCTCGGGCGCGCCCGCCAGCCGCCGTCCGCAACCCGCCGCGCCAGCAAACGCCCCCTCCGCTGCCACCCAGGAGCCGGGGGTGGCTGGGACGGCGGGAGGAGAGTCTCACTCGTGTTAATGTGCCAACCTTCCTGCCTGCAGTCTCGCTTTCCCCTCCACCCTCCTCCTCCTCCTCCTACTCCTCCTCCCCTGGTGCTCCAGGGATGTTAATCTCCTAATGACACCAAAACACCATCCAAAGGTTTGGAATCAAACAGACGGAGGGATGGGGGCAAAGGATGGGTGGAAGCTCAGAGAAGGGGAGACGGGGATAATCAACAGGCGGGTCTCCTTTCAGATAACGCTGTTTGGAGGAGCAGGAGCTACGGAGGAAAGCAAATGGGCTCCCGTGAGGTGGTCAGCATTACAAAATAAAGTAGCGACTAGGAGGAAAATAAAATTAATCCGAGCCAGGGGTCTGAAGGAAAAGTGCGGCAGAGGGGCCGGAAAGAAAGCAGGAGGCAGGGAATGGCAGGGCGATCCCCTTCCCAGGTCCGAGAGCATCTCACCGGAGACGGGGATTGAGAGGCGCCTGCGCGCCGATCGCTTGGGAAGCCGGACACGTCTCCATCGGGGCTCCGCGACTCGAGAACGGCGGGGGGGGGCGCCGCCCCCGCCGCNCGCCGCCCCTGCAGAGAGCCCCGCGTTCCCCCTGCCGGGCTACCGGGGCCCGCCGGCCCTCCGGGTGCGTCCGGCATCACCCGAAGGCTGACAGCCCCGTGCTGCCCGCCTGCCCTGGCAGCTATTCATATTCATATATAGGTACAGATAGGTATAGGTATACATATAGGTATAGATATATAGAGACAGATATACACATATGTTATACACGCATACATGTGTGTGTGTGTGTGTATAAAAGTATACAAAATCTACATATAAAGACATAGAAATACATGTAAATACAAACACATTTGTAAATATGTACATTTATATACATGTTTGTATAGATGAATACTGATTCCTTTCACAAATAAAGTAGTATCTGACTGAATAAACATTACGATGTTACTTCTTTTGCCTCCTAGCTTTGAAGCAGTCGGAGAAAGTGTAGAGAATGAGAAATTTTTCCAGAAAACACATTTCTGTGAGCACTTCTGCCTGTCTGAGAGTACAAATCAGTCAGTGGCTGTGGAGGGTTACACTTGTGACAGGAGTTAAATATCATCCCATTCAAAATTGTACTTGGTGCCTCATCAAGAACTTGGATGCGTTGCTTTAGAAAAAAGCCCTCTAGTTCTGCCTATAACGCTGCTATCACATACCACTATTACCTAGTTGCCACAAAAGAATACACTGCAGTATGCTTTTTTGTAACCATTGCATCTAATTTTGGGATTATGAAACTGGTTCCAATCTTGTCAAAGACTAGGGAAAGGACTCCAGTGTTTCTTTTAGGTTTGGATCAAGCATTTGTAACATTCAGGTCTAGGAAAATGTCAAAATAGAAGACTGAGGTTATGAATATTTGGCTTTTCAAAGGCAGGGTAGGGATACTTTTCAGAATCAAAGCAGAATCCTACTATCATGGGTAGGTTGAAGATCTAATCACTGATTTTTGTGTCAGTGATGTTAGATTCTGGTCCCAGATTTGGGCTGAAGAGCGTCAAGATCAACACTAGGCTGGGATTCTTTAACATTTATTATGGCTGTGAATGATGTTGGTACATCACTTCTGGATAGTAAAGTAGCATTAAAAATTTCTCTGATACATAATCTAAGGCAATATATTTTTATATTAATATTTTAGTATTTGCAGTTAGTCCATGCCCTACAGACTCAGTATGCAGTTATTCTTTTCAATCTGAACGGACCTCATCAGGAAAAGAGAATTAATCAACATTGCTGGAGCTTGTATATTAAAGACTCAAAATATTCCACACTTGAGACAATGGCTATTACTTACACTGTGTTCACCGGATGCAACTCATGGTGATTTCCTAGACTGTGACTTAGACCCTCAAACACTGCAGAACTGTAAATAGAGCTGGTATTTTGACTTCTGTAACTTCCTCCCAGAAGAAAGTAAAGGAGTTGGATTTGCTGGCCTGAGCACTGGAAACAGGAAGAAATGTTTAGCTGAAATGAAATTAAATCTGACAAACAAACAAAAAGAGGCTTCCTTTGTTTTGTGGTACCTCTAGTATGTTTGAAAATCTTAACAAAATTAATCTCCTTATTCACTTTGGTGCATAAATTCACTTTGGTCGCATGTACATTAGACAAACACACACTGTTTTCACCTGTCCTCAGCTTTATTCTGAGCTCATATATCCTGAGGGATAAACTAATATTTCACATCTCACAAAGCATAAGAGGTGGCACCTACTTGCCCAGCCCTAGGAACTATTCACTGAAAGAGTTGTCATGCTAGCAGTTATCATTTCTTTCTTCTGGCTCTCAGCTTGCTGCTGAGGGAATGGAAGGTGAGTAATTCCCCACAAGGCACCCTGTGGTTTAGATTATTTTCATGCTTCTTACAGCCTCAGGTTGGGTTAGTTAGTGCATACATAAAGCAGAGGAAGATGATGCGTATGAAACATATACATCTCCATTCTTGCTAGGTCAAGGGGAAGCAGTGAACTGTTGAAGCTTCATCTTCCTTAGACACTGCAGGAGTATGGAAATGCCACACGGTGATTAATGAAACTCTGCCATCCTTTATACACTGTTTCACATCACAGGGCAAATACTTCACCATAATACTTCACTATACCCTCCGCAGTGAAGAACACAATTTTTAGCACCTGATGCCACAAATACAAAGAGGAAACCTCAAAGTCTTTGTCTGAGAGAAACATATTATTAAGCAAATAACCAGCTATAAAACTGCTGGAATGCACTTGATACAGGACCATATTTTCTGACTTATCTGCTGGAGATGACAGTAGTCTTCTCGGGGTTTTTTGAACTATAAACAACATTTTGTGGACTGTAGTGCACTTCTGGCTCATTTCTAAGAAAGACTTGAGGTTGGTTTTGGTAGTTATTGCCCCCAAAATTCTGGACGTTGGCCAGAACCAAGTCAGTTCTTTCTATTGAATGCCCTTGCATTTGTAATCAGAGACTACTCTGGGAATGAAAGTACTATTGACAGGAAAGAGTGATTAGAGCCCAGCTTAATCGTCTTTAGAACTGCAAAACCTATCTGTTTTTTTTTTTTTTTCTAAGAGGCAAACTGTCTTGGTTGTTTGAATCACTCAAACAACCAAGGAAGTGAAAAACAATTTTTATGGAGAGTCAGGCTCTTTATGGATCTAGGTTACACTAAGCACAAGTCTCACTACTTTTTACTTGGAGCATAGTCTCGAATTAAAGAGCTACTCGGAGCTTCAGTTCCCACTCAGTCCCCTAATCTATTTTTATTTCCTTTGTGTTTGTAGATTCCCCATTCAGTAATTATTTTTCACTGTAATCTTGTTTTACTTTACTGAACTCAGTACTTGCTTTTTGTATCTCATCTTCTATAACAGTTTCAAGCATTCACTGCCTGATGCATTGGGTGGAGATCATCTTTAAAAGCAGTACCTTTCATAAAGCTAGAGCTCTTCAGATTCAGGACAATTTTGGAATCAAGCATAATAAAAGTTTTGCATTGATAGAATTTTTTATCTTGTGGTAATTTTTGCCTGAGTGAGGATTGCAAGGATTTTCATATTTTATCCACAATTAGTATTGCTTACCTGTAACAGAATGCCATGCTCAGTTATCTGAGACAGGGATAGAAATCACATTTTCTTCTCACTGTCTCTGACAGTAAGACTAAAGACTCTGCATAAAGCTATTGAGAAATTTCTGCAGACTCATTCTAGCAGGCACAGCTTGTTAATGCCACCACAGAAATCTATCTAGTGAGAGAAAAGCAGTGATAGGCAGTACAGAAAAGGGTAGGATAAAAAAGGTCCAGCACAAAATGGTAGGAATGGCCAGGTTTAAATCTAAAAATTCAAGAGTGTTTTCCTCCTCTCATGGATCTCTGAAATAGATTCCCAACTTTCTCTAGATTTTGAGGAAAGATTTGAAAAAGTGGAAGTATGTTTTTGCAAATCATGCACAGATTTCATTTGAAATCAATCTGGAGACTCCATTCACAGTCTTATTTCAATGAATGTAGAATAGATTTCTGTGAGGCTGCTGAAAAATTGTCTGAGCACGTCTCATAAGCATTATGACTGTTCCTTAAAACTCGTTGTGATTTTAAAGTTTGATTTATGTTACATGCATTCTGATGGCGAAGAAATGAATGAGACCATTCTGATACATACCAATTCCACAGTTAAACAACTTTATCTGCAAGTTTGAATTCACCTAACTAGAGCACTTCTACTACAGAGCTGAAATAAACTTTGCCCACCTACAGTAAGTGGAAGCCTTACAACACCTACAAGTTCAGTCATTAGGAGACATTGGCTCTAGCCTCAGCACTATTCTCCAAAATCACTTTTCAGTTTTATCTTTTTCTTTGTGCTTCTTCATACAAGAACCAGTTTTAAGAGAACAGAGATGAGTCCTTCAAGGGTAAATTTAGGCTGTAATACTAATCACTCAGTAACAAACCTGTGTTTTAGCTTCTGCTCAGGTCTAACAATAGCAGTTTGGTTCACTCTGTTTTCATTGGACTGCACAGTGTTTTTTCACTTAGATTATTTTAATCACTATTCTATCTGTATAGAAGTCTATCTAATTGTGTAATCTATTGGAGAGAAAAAAAATCAGATGAGAACGATTAAGGCCTTGACCTCAAGTCACTTGTCAGACAAGACTGCTGCTGAAGCAATTAGGACATTTGACCAAAAAATAATATGGCTAAAGTGGCTAATTTGCCAGCAGAGAAAGGGGATGGGTTATCTCCAGACCTCTGCTGAGCAGAAAGTACTGACATTAAGACCATTTTAATCCTTTACCTCTCTCTTCTATTTTAAGCCTTCCAGGAGAGCATGAGACTTCTGTGACCTACTGAACTTCTGTATTAATACTAACGAATCTCTTCAGTGAGCAAGCAATGTGCTTTCCAGCCAAAATGGAAACATAGCAGGTCAGCCAGATCCTTCCAGCATTTGACTAGTTATTAATTTTCTCCATCGACACTGTATCAACTCTGATTTATTTATTCTTCATCTAAAGTTAGAGTCATCTAATAACTATTATATAGGCAAAATTTCAGGAAAAAAGGTTGATGCATTTTTATGAGGAACTCATTCACTGTTTCTGTTATGTTCTCTAGTAAGCCACAGTTCTCAGGAGTTTTCCCAAATACCACACCCCATCTGGCCATGCTCCTGTCTCACCACTTCCTACTTTATCCTCCCTGTTACCTCAGAGAAATGTCAGAAGTTTTCCTTCATGAGCCTGTGGATGGTAAGGAGCATGGAAATGACTTAGGAAAGGTTTCAAAGCTTCTTCAAAACAATTTGCAGTGCACTTTGCCAAGGGGTATACAACAGTGATATATATTGATTAAAAAACATCAGCAAAACAAGAAATCACAAACCAGGTGCAGAACCTACACAGCACTTTCAGCATCTGCTTTTGTTATTCCATTTTAGATGCGTAAGTTAGAGCATACTCTTTTTCAGCAGAGAATAGTGTGCAAGATGGCATAGTGCAGCTACTCTCAGTTGGCTGTGAATGTTCTGGTATTCCCTCATGGTGCCATGGAACTCCATGCAGAGAGGTAACAGCTCAGTCACTGAAACCCATGTTGCCAACCCACTACACTTGTACCAGAGCTTGCCAGCTCAGGCTTCATACTATATTTACATGCAGTAACCAGGTCTGGAGACAGCTCATTCAGGGCTGCCATGGGATCTTTGCACAGCAGTCTGGAGACTAGAAACATCAAGTTAGCCTTCAGCAGCTGACAACCTTTTCCCTGGTTTCCCTTCGGTAAGGTGGATCTTTCAATATATTGGTTATCTTCGGAATCACATTCCCATCCCAGGCTAAGAAATGACCCAAACAGTTGTGTTGGATTGTTTCCTCCAGTAAGGCTCTTATTTTATCTTTCCCAGCCAGCTTGGTTAACAGACTTTTTCTGAGCCAACTTCACAGTCAATATATAAAAAAACCCCAAACAACAAAACCCAACCCCCAAAATTAAATGAAGCTGGATCAGTTCTCAGCCAAAATACAAATGTTCTTGTGTTCCCACAGACTTCCTTTTGCAAATCCTTTCAGAAAAACCAAGAAAAGAAAACAAAACGAAACCTTCTTCCCCAACATCTTAGTACTTGTCTCAGCAGTAGAACAATGAAGATTTCCCAAACCAGTTGGCAGATTTGGTGGAAATTCCTGTTATGCAGGTGATCGACCAAAGCATTCTTAAAAGTCCTTTAGCTGTAAAACAAACTCAGTAAAATTCAGGCCAAGGTCAAATATCCCATTCTCGTTTTAGGAGTTCTGCAAATGTCTAGCATCAGGGTGCTGGCAGTGTTTAACAACATTACATGAATCTGATCCTGTTCCATGAAATCAAAGGAAGTTTTGATATTCACTGCAGCTATATTAGCCCTGGTATTATAGCCATGCTTATTTCCCAAGGAAGGCTTCTGTTCCTCTTTGTATTAATACTGCCCTTGTCTAAGGTAAGAGCATGGCTCTGTTCAGAGCCTATAGTATTCTTGTTTGCCTAATGAAATGTAGTTTAGATGTATTTCAGAATGTGTACAAGAACAAACATTTTGTTTAGTGTAATCCCTTGAATCTCTTGAAAGAAAAAGACAAGATGTATGCAAAAATAAAGACAGAAATTATAGCTGTTTATAATACACATTTCACTCCTAACCATATTTCTGATACATCCATTTTCTAAAAAATATATTAAATAGTAATTCATATTCAGCAGATATGTTCTCCTCCTATTTTACTTATTTCTAGGTTATGCAGCACACAAATTCTTGAATCACTTATGCTAAAGCATGGTATTATAATTTAGGAACTGAAAATTTAGTAAACAATTTTTTTTTCTTTTTCTTTCTTTTTCTTTTAATGAAGCCTATCAGTTGCTCAAGATTTTTTTAATCCCATGTATATTTTCATTATGTCAATTTTTCATTATTGGTAATACTCAGAATGTGCTCTGCTATGACTTTGCATCACAGCTCACTCATTAGAAGTTCTGCAAATAGCTGCCTCAAGTGCCAGACATGAGGCTCCCTTCTGGACTTCTGATTTGGGCAAAACTTCCCACCAGTTTCATTTTGGAGTTTTTCTTGAGTAAATGTTCTAAAAAGCCTGCATATTTTCATTTCCAGAGCCTCCTGTCAAAGAGTGAAAAGTACACTCACGATACTAATTTTACAATAACAATATAAATAAATAAATTTTTAGTCAGTTCCTGCTGGAGGAAACAATTGCTCCTTTATACTAGTTTTATTGCTTTCTGATGATTACTATAAAGCTAACAATAGTTTCAAGACATAGCATACTACAGACAACCAGAGTGTTCTCTCCCAGTTAATACTTGTACTTCATCACAGAATGGAATACAAATATAGCCCTTTGCTGTTTTTCATAAGCCCAAGGAAACCATCCCCAAATCCAGTGGAATTAAAAAAAATTCTTAGTGTAGCTTTTCAAATAGAAAGATAAGCTTGTTACAGAAGGCTAAGTCACACAAGATACTTATTAGAGATTCACCCCCTCTAACACTCCCTTGCAAACAACAGAGTACCCAGAAACAACATGTATCAGACATTAAACTGCTGCTCCAGCTGATCTCCACCAAGGGCCAAGATTCCCTCTATTTTATTTCTAATCTATGTAATGAGATTCTTCACGTAAATCCTGCAACTAGCAGCAACTAATTAGGTCAAATTAACAGGACATATGTTACTGGATCTATTTTGAGCTTAAATCCTCAAGATGGAGCTACCCTCCTCTTTGAGGTAACAACTGCTGGATGTTAAGAGTAAAAAGACAACTTCATGTTGCGGTGTGCTTACTATTCCTTTAGTCAGAGCCTTGCTCAACATTAAGACAGATTTCTGGTGGACTTCAATGCTATATTAATTTTCTTATCACCTGTGCTCCTCTTTCATCCTAAACAATTTGCATAAGCCTGCATAATGCTATTTAGCTTATGCCTCAGTGATACTATATATAGATGAACTGGAAATTCAGCTTAGTAAAGCAACTTAATTATTTTCTTGTTCCCTTCTTTCTTCCTGCCTACACACTGTGCATGTGTTTGTGTGCATGAAGGTGTGAAAGAGAGATCATGTACTCAAAATGAATTTTAAATGATCAGTGTTATTGTTCATGTTAATTATTGGAGGAAACAAAATTTTCTAAACTGATGCAAAAGTAGGAGCCACAAGAACAAGCCCAAATATCACAGGGATTCCAGTATATGTTTGTATACCTGTATGTGTGCATGTGAATGTGTGTGTTTGTAAATGAGCAGCAGGATTTTTTCCTTTTTTCAAAAAAAAAGACAAAAACTATTTTACATTTTCCTGTGAGACAAGCTGAGAGTTATCTAGTCAAGTCAGGTGCTGATGTTATTAACAGTACACCTCATACATTTCATACAGTCTTCTTTTGTTTTGGGGGTTTTTTTTTTGTGTGTTATCATTTATTTGCTTAACAATCTGTTTGCTTACCAGTCAAATTTATAATTGAAAATTAGGTTATTTCTTTAAAAACCCAGAGGTGACATTAAAGATCTCATTGAATATGGAGTATCTCTAGTTGGATAGGACTCATAAGGAAATAAAAAAAATACTTATATTTTAGTTAAAAGTAGACATTTTTCTCACAACTTTTGTTTGCAAAAATGGTGAAAAAATACAGCAGTTTAAATATAGAACTGGCTAAATATAGAATAAATATAGAATAAATATAGACTAAATATAGAACTAAATATAGAATTGATAAAAAAATCAATTTCATATTTAATGAAACTAATTCTGTGGCACCTTAGCAGTTAATCCCTGAGAAAGCTTCCTCTCCTCAGCTCTGATACCACTTTAAAGCAGAGAGAGGCATTACTCTAAGCAGAGCTTACCAGTGTTTTTAACTCTAGAGGAGTAGTACAAGCCTGACTACATCCATTATAGATTGAGTCTTATCCTATTGTCTGAAATACATCTCACTTCTCTAAACAAGGTTAAATGCTATTTTTCTTCCCCTAATCCTGTTTAGCAAGTCAATGGGTAGTCTGGACAGTTTAAGTATTCCAGTTAAGTGGGAGAAAGGTCACTGCAAGATTACTGAAAAGGTATCAGGGTGCTAAAGGGTAAATGAAGTTTTCCAAAGGATTTCCTAAAGGGTTTCCAAAGGATTTTAGGGAAGGCAAGGCAATATTAACATTAAAATAAAAAATCTCTACAAATTTCCAACTGCCATTGCAGTGATAAGACTTATTTATTTTTGCAAGTACATTTTACATTTTTTCCCAGCACTGACACAGTCTCTTGGCCTTTCACCAAACTCACCAAAGCTGAAAGCTGATGGGAAACTTTCACTTCCTTTAGCCCCAGGTGCCGCAGTGCCCAGTGATGAATGGCCTCATGGTGGCCAGCTCTGCTCATTGCACTGCCTGAAGAAAAATTCCCCTGATTTCAGTGGTAACTTATCCTACAAGGCTGAATCCAGAGGTTAAGGAAGCTGACTGGATATCTTCCATCGACTCTATGGAAAAAGCTCTATAGGGTTTTATGCCTAGCTTGTAAGTTTCGGGCCTTTGCATTCAAGGTATATTTGTGACTGATGGACTTCTTCATCGAGATTTGCCCCTGCAGTTGGCAAGGTGCTTGTGGAGGTCTGTGTGTCCAAAGACAGATTTACCCAACAAGGAAATATTGAAGAGAAATGCCCTATTGACAAAGCAAAATTGTCACCTGCAGATTTTGGAATTTTTTTCTGCAAGAGCACCAGGGGAATTTTTCCAAGGACCTGATGGGGAGAAGAGGAAGCAATAATCCAAAAAGTGATTGTAGCACTTTCTGAGGATGTAGATAACTCAAGTACCATCCTTGATGGTACAGAGCTTTCATGCACCATCTCACATACAGTATATGCTGGGGACTCCCCTGCTGGAAAGCAGCTTGGCAGAAATGGACCTGGGAGTCCTGTTGGACACCAAGTTGTCCATAAGCCAGTGACGTGGCCTTCTGGCAAAGGTGGCTAACAGTATTCTGGAATGAACTGGAAAAACTTCTGTCAGCAGTTCAACGGAGGTGATCCTTTCCCTCTTCTCAGCACTGGTGAGGTCTCATCTGGACACCTGTGTTCAGTTCTGGGCTCCACAGTATAAGGGAGACAAGGATGTATGGAAGAGAGTCCAGTGAAGGGTCACACAGATGGTTAAGGGACTGTAAGGAAAGGCTGAGAGACCTGAGACTGTTCAGCCTTGGGAAGAGAAGGCTCCAGGGGTATCTTATCAATGTCTATAAATAAATACCTGAAGGGAGGTGCAAAGAAGAGGGAGCCAGGCTCTTCCAGCGGTGCCACTGACTGGAGTCAATGGACACAAATTAAAGCACAGCAGGTTCCCTCTGAACATCAGGAAACACTTTTTTTACTGTGTGACTGACCACTGGCACATATTGCCCACGGAGATGGTGACATCTCTGTCCTTGGAGATATTCAAAAGCCATGTGGACATAGTACTGGGTAACTGGCTCTAGGTGGCCCTGCTTGACAAGCAGGTTGGACTTTATGACCTCCAGAATTCCCTTCCAAACTCAGCCTTCTGTGATGCTGCAATTCTGTGACATATGTGGGGAAGGGACTGTTAATCACTCCGGTGCAGCCCCATTTAAGTGGTAGGCTATTAGTATGTGCAAGTGTCTCCTACATTTTCTACATCATGTTAAAAAGAAAAATTAAAATAAGTCAGTCTATCAAAGAAAAAACAGCCTTGACAATGCACAGTCTGCACTAAAAAACGTAAGTAATGATTGTAAAATACAGAAGTACAGCTGCATTTTCTAATACACCCTATCCTGCAGGGTTATCTGTCTTACAAGCTTCTCATGAGATTAAAGAACAATTAAAGGACAAATTACTTTAGAAGTGCTAGCCATTCATATCCATAGCTTCAGTGACAGAAAAATACTCAACTCTATCAAAACTGGTTTTCACAGAACTGGTAGTTCCAAGAAAACAGGTGAAAACCCCAGGTCCCTAGAAAATATGCCAGAAGAGGCATGGAAATATTATTTTAGCACTCCAAGTTCACACATCAGTTGAACGGAAGATTTGAGGACTGTAACTTGTTTTTAGGTTACTCTGGTCGCCAAATCACTCACGGGATCTGACCTAGAGTGTGAAAATTTGTGTTCATGAGCAGAGAAATAATTGAACTGAGCACTAGCAAGCTAACCTTCACAAATTTTGAAATATCCTGCCTGGAAATTATTTCACGGCATAGCTTTCAAAAGTTTTGACGTGTAATGATCTTATGCATTTTACACAGAAGTGAGTATTATTTCTCTTTTAAATGTATTGTGATATATAGCACTTGTAGATTTTCAATATTTCTTCTCCCCCATAATTATTCATGCCCATGATTAAACTAACAAAACAATTAAAAGAAATGGAATGTGAACAACTTTAGATATATTCCCTCACCACATCTGAACATTTTTTTGTTTCAGTAAGCATCCTTGTTTTTACCTCCTATTACCACGTTCCTACAATTTCAGTAAAATTTTTCACAGACTCCTTTATATTTAATGTTTCTTTTTACTTTTATACTATTTCCATTATACACAGTAGATGAAATGCCCTTCTAAAATTCCAGCATTTGAAATGGATCTATGTGGCTTTTGAAGAGATCTGAAAAACCTATTTATCATCCAGGAGAACTTTTTTTAACCTAAGGAGTTTTATGCATATATTTATGGTAATGAGTAAAGGCTATTATGCCTGTCATAATACAAAGGAGATCAGCTGGTATTATTTTCATAAATATTTAAAAGCTAGCACACCTACAGTGTAGGCTAGGAGTATTATAGTAGAGTCATTAAAAAAATGGAAAAGCTATGTGATCTTCGTCTAAATAAACTTTGTTAAAATATTAGTGGACATGAGACACTTGGGCTTTATTTTGAAGTTAGCAGGTTAAACTCAGGTTTAAAGATCATTAGAATAAAAAACCTGCTAATTTTTTCTTCTCTGCCTTTTAAACATAATTTAACTAGATCAGCTTAGTCACTTGCAGTGTGGAACAAGTTCTTCTGACACAGTGCAGACACAATTTCCGCAAGGATTCATACATACTACACATCCCAGAAGACTGCAAATCAAGGTGCAGTCTTGGACACGGCTTTGATCAACCTGACCTAGCTGAATATGTCCCTGCCCATGGCAGGGGGTAGATTATCTTTGAAAGTCCCTTCCAACCCTAACTATTTTATGACTTCTTGACTGTATGTTCCAGCTGATGATTCTAATAAGTACAGACAATATCAAACTTGGTATCCTGCATCCAAAGGTGAGAACAACAGGCATAATTGGGATTCTGAACCATGGCAGAGTTGGGTGGAGGGAAATGTAAAACACATATAGAAACTAGTACATTGCTCCAAAAGCACTTCCTTTTCTATTTGTCCTTTGCTCTTCCAGTTTTCTTGTGTTTATAAAGTTCATACGGCTAGATGATTCATAAAATTTAATTTTACCTGAGTCAAGAAAAAAGAGGTTGAGGAGCCTTTTGGTTGCCTTTTTAGACGTCTCCATTTATTGCTCACTTACTCCATAGTCTTGGACAGGAACAGAAAGACACATTTTATTCACAAAGATATGTCAAAAAGGGAACAAAGCTCCTTTTCTACCTTCTGCTTTGGTAGCATTGCTGTCTCCCATAAGAAACTAGAATAGTCTGTTGGGAGCTTTTGCCAGAGGAACAACCTTATGTATATTTAATGTGGTTGCTAAATGGTATTGTGCTTATCATTTGTGAATCACTGGAGCTTGGGTTTCTTGTAGCTGGGTTTGGGACCGAAAGGTTTATTTTAATGGCCCATTAAACTCCCACCTGGCTATTTTGTTGCTTACACTGATCTATTTGTAGGTTCATTTGTAGACTTTTTAAGGCAGGTAAAAGCATATATTCCTTTCCACAATCCACCTTAAGACACTGGAACAGTCACCTGCATAAAATACACAAAGGACTCATAACAATAAGCAACTAGTTCGAAGTGGTGAAATGGTGGAATTCCTTTACTTCTTAGCGTGTACATCCAGAACTAATGACATGTAAAGGATAAAAAAAGTCATAGTTTCATAAGAATGATAGGAAGTCTGAAATGTAGCAATAATGATTTTTATTTTTTAGTCTTGGCAAAAATCATGTAGAATGTAGTTTACTCATACAAAAATGTCACCATTAAACTATGACATTATTGCAGATATTCATCTTTAAGATTACTTACTTGTACTTTAGTAATACCAAGATTAATACCATAGAATCATAGAATTATAAAAGGGTTTGGGTTGGAAGAGACCTTTAAAGGTCATCTAGTCCAACGCTCCCTCTGCAGTGAGCAGGGACATCTTCTGCTAGATGAGGTTGCTCACAGCCCCACCCAACCTAATGTTTCAAGGGATGGGACACCCACCAACTCTTGAGGAAACCTGCTCCTGTGTTTCACCACACTCATTAGAAAAAATGTCTACCATAAGAATATTTATACAGTCTGTTTTAAAATACCAAATTTAATCTTATTTTCAGTCTATTTAACCACACATTTTCACTTTTTGTACTTCTTCTTGATAATGAGCAACATCCTGGAAGGCTGCACATACAACGACTAAGTGCTCGTTGTGAAGCCATCCAGTCTTGGTTTATCAGAAGCACTAATTGGTGAAATAGCTATACCACAGCTGAAAAAGATACTGACTGAGTTAGTAGTTACATATAGCTTTCCTGCTTATTGCACTGGGTAAGGTTACATCTCATCTAAAAGCACTACTTTTCAGCTAACAGTGAACGGCCCATAAACATAAAGGAAGAAGTGTAGCAATGCATGTAGCACCAACTTAGTACTTAAGCAGTATGGTGGATCCTCAAAGCAAAGATTTTAAAGTCTACATAAGCAAAATTGAATAACAGGATTTTTGAAAGTGGTCTGATATAACCTCTTTCTGTTACTGCTCAGCCCTCACCAAGACCAACCTTTCCCTTCAGCAAAGATTTGTTTGCAATATATGCTAAAATTGCTTATCTCTTCTACTTTAACCCTCATCTATTTACCTTTTTCTATTTCCAGTTTATCAGTACTACTTTGAGAAAGGTTCTTCTTTGTTGACACAACTGGTACACCAAGCCTTATTTGAGATTAACATTTCAGTAGCTTTTGTACTGACAGAGTGCCAGTGTTATTGCCATAACCACATGGACAGAAATAGTTGTGCTAACACCCATGTCAGAAAAGAATGCACTGAATTTTTCATTTTCAACTGCACATAAATCCCCATCTCTGAGGTTTATGTCTGTTGTTCTGCCATTTTGATACAGAAAAATGTACTTTTAATGTCTAGTTATCTTTAGAGAGAAGACAAAGGTCCTCATCCTTTGAGCAACAAGTGGCTTGCTAAGAAATGATGAAAAAATTTCTCAATATCTGTAATACTAAGCAAACCAGCAACCAACACAGTCTAAAATACAGGTGGACAACCTTCAAGGCATAAAACATGCACAATTTATGCAAAACTCGAATTTCCATGAAACTGTAAAGAAGTCAGGAAGAACAGGAAGATTTCTTTAGAAATGTTTCCGGTAGTTTAGAAAGATCTCTAGAAAGATCTAAAGAAATTGGCAGGCCAATACCTTCTCAAGCAAATTCAGAACATTAGAAGGATGCACATTAGGAAGTTAACCAAAAGGTTTGAGAATTAGGGAAGAAATTATATACAAAGACTGAGTAGTTTTGAAAGACGTGAAAATCACAGTTAACTTTAAACCATTGGAAAAGATATCTCTCAGCTGGGATAAAAATTGGTTTGAAATTGAAAGCAGTAAAAAGGTTCTGCTGAAAACAAAGGGATTTCAAGAAAAACAGTTCTGTAAAATATGTATGTAGCCATGGAACAAAAATCAAAGATGGGGCACTACTGACTATCAGAATGTATGTTTATAAAGCTATATACTGGAGGATCCTATTTGCAGTGTGCTAATGGCTGGTAGATGAAATTCCAAGGACAAATACTCTGACTTTTGAAAGCACTTGTGTACATACTTGGAGTCAAAGTTATTCCTAAAGCAGACAGCCCCATCACTGAAAGTATTTTAATTACATCTTTTAACTAAAGTAGACTTCAGCTAGATGGTAAGTAGCATTCAGGAGTGACTGGTGGTCACTAGATTGTGGAATTTGAAGAAACAAGGAGAAAAACATGCATTTTGTGTCAAATACCCAAACACAGTTTTTGCATTTCTTACAAGGACATAAGTAAAGATTTCTTCAGAAAAAAACACAAATCTCCATGCAATCATCACCCATTAGACATAACAACTTGTTTGTTGTCTCAGCAAATATATTTTGGGCTTTCTTTTCACAGCCCCACGAAGAAAAACCCTAGCTTTTAGTTGCTCTATTACCTTCACATTTAGAACTGACTTCACTTTGTTACAGGGGGTAACTTGGCCAAAGTCAAAGAGCTGAGTCATCTCCTCTGATTGAATTATTTTTCCTGTTGATACAGTACTCTTACCTCATAATAAAGTTTTCTTGTCCAACTTTCAAACAGCTTGAGTCTTCCACCTCATCTTCTCACTGACTCAAAAAAAAGACAGGCAGAATACTCAGGGCTCAAAGTTCACCTGCAGACCAAAGCAGAGACATGTTCACTTTCAAAATCTCCTTGATTTGCCCAATCATCCCTTGGTAATGGCAGCTAAAAAGCTGGTGCATACTAATGTTTTTCCTTCCTTCCCCATCCTAGATATCATCTATAGTGTAGCTATGATGACAGCATAGTTACAGAAAAAAATTATGTGTTGATATTTCACACATTTGATATTGTGTGAAAGTGTGTGTTATACCTTTAAAAAATACTGGGTTTGAACTTTGAAAGAGTAGGAAACACTGGAACTGCAAAGGTAGCAAACACAGAAAACAACAAGGAAGCGTGTCATGAATAACAAAAATGTTTGGCCATATGTGCTAAAAGAAGAAAACAAGCTAAACTTGTGATAAAGGAATACGAGTCTCCCAACTAGTAAAGCAAAAAATTACTTTACTGTATATTATCTGAGGCACCTGTGTTTCAGAAAGGCATTCCTTTTGAGGACAAGGTATAATAGATGGAAATTAGCAGATATAAATCACAATGAAGTGCATTGAGTTTTCCCTGGACCTGAGGTGGTGGTTGCTGAGTGAGGCTCTAGTGATACCACTTTTATATTTCTTTGTAGGATTTTGAACTACAAAATAACGGACTATAAAGGAAAAATCCCAAAGATAAAAATCATCAATATGCTGCTTGTGTTATAGCTGGCAAAACAATGCTCCAGAGCCTAATGGTAGCAGACAGGGTCTATAAATCTTGTCACATATAATGAAAAGTCAGAATATAGAGATGTGAGCAAGTGGTTAGAGTAAACTTAGGTCATACATACTTCAATATACTTTAAATAATGCTGTCTAAATGTTCCGACACGATTTCCTCCTGAAGTTGCCCCTTATCAGTTTGCAACAGCTAATAAGTGTCTAAAGGAATATTCTGTTAAACCATGGATTTTGTTAAAAAAAAAGAAAAAAAAAAGGAAGAAAAAGGGATTTCAAATAACCTGCCTTCATTTTTACCATGTCTATGCTGTTCAGAGTCAAGTACTGATGGTAAAGTTAATGCTAGAATTACTAAATAAGAGTGAGGTTTGCCATAAACACACAGGATTAAATAATCCACTCAAGTCTGGTCTCACTGTGGTCAGTTGCTATGTGAATGAGGAAAGACTTAGAGACTATGGTCTTTTTCAGGTACTGAAGAAACAGAACTACAGGGAACTAAAACCAGTGCATCAGTTTTTTTTATAACAGTCTCAATGCCATTACTTTGCTCTCTATTCTTCTGATTCAATAACTTCTTATGGTATATCCTTATAATTGCAAAGATTTTGCACTTTATTCCTTAGAAACTAAGCTTAAGAAGACAAGAACAAACTGAAAAATATCTGTCATGCTTTTAAGAATCCAGTGTTCTGAAAGGTAAGCAAATCTTCTCCTAAAATGGATAAACTAAAACCCTGGGAAGAGCAATGGCTTTCCCAATAGCACCTGCTAAGTGCTGGAAAACTTGTGAATAAAAAAAATCTTACAATCCTCTCCTCTAAGTCACCCTATACAGGGAAAACATTTATTTAATTTATACCACTGAAGTAATTTACTTCAATTTAAGTTTTGGATATAGGGAAATGATTTTTAAAATTCATCTGTGATTTCACATGTAGTGGTGGGCCACTGCTTGATCTTTCTCTGCACTCCTTCAAAATAAAAACTGTGCATTTTCAGACCGCCACAAAAACCACTCAGCCCATTATCTCAGCCTGCATATCCAGTCCAATGTCACTTTCCTGGTTTCCAAAAATGCTTCCTGTTTCTATTAATTCATAGGCACCCATACCTTTACCAGAAGCAGTGATCTAAAAGCTATGTTTATAGGTAGGGCAATACAGAGAAAGGAGTATAGATCTATGCTGGGATGGGTCACAGACAAGTAGAATAATGTGCAACATGATTTATGCCACTTTTCCTGTCTGCTTTCATAAATGTACTATGAGCTATTCAGTGAAAGGAAGGAAAAATTAGAGTTCATTAATCTTTGGACACTTGTTTGATATAATGACTGTTCTTAAAATGCACTCACTAACATTTATTACCAGCAATAAAGAGATAGTTTTGCTTCATTTTCTGAACGTGCATACATTACATGATAATTATCAGAGAGATGTGTCTGTGCCTATTAATCTCACATTAAAAACTTCAGACAACAAAGCAGCCTCTCTTTAAAACAGCAGATTTTTTTCCTTTGGCACAGATCTCATTATGCTATTATTTTATCTATAATTAGATGTATCATGTTATTAGATGTATCATATTGGTTGGATTGTTTTTTATTAATTTATCAGAATATAAAAGACTGACAGTTTTCACATATATGTCTGCTGGCAAAGACAACAAAGAGATCCACACGTGTTCCTCTTTAAAACTTCTTTTCTCCTCTATTTATGATGCTTTTTAGATCAGCATTGTTCAGCAATCCCCAGACATGCCATGTTCCTTTCATTCTCCCTACTACACACATTGGTTGATGCATTGAAGAATGAAGTCTCCTTTCCTCTGCTCACAGCTGTTTACTTTTGGTGGTGCTTTTAAGGTTTGTCTGCTCAGAGTACAACAACTGGAATGTTGTGCTGGTCTTGCTGAAGGCTTCTGCCCCTTCCCAAGATGACATTTTGCACCAATGTCTTGGTTTGAGACAATTTAAAAGGTAGACAACCTGGAATGGGTTGCCTGCCCTTACGGTATTAACAAATCCTTTTCCATCATTAAGGAACAAGTATGAGTAGATATAAGTGAAAAAATAAGTTTACTGACAAGTGAAAGAGCAACAGGCAAACACAGCAGTAAACAATTACTAGATAAAAAATTGCGAATTGCACAAACCTCACAGGAATAAAGAAGCCCAAAATGAGCTGTGTGCAGAGCACAAGATGGTGCTCTACAGCCTAACGGGTGGCTCAAAAGACGAAGGGAAAGATGGCATCTGCTTTCTTCCCCCCATGCCTATCTCTCCAGATGAAGGGGCTAGAACTTGCAGCAGGAGACAATGGAAGCAATTGGCTGGAGCTCTCAGACTCAGTGCTTTTCATGCTTTGGCCAGGACTTGATTGTAGAATGGAGTGACTCGGACTGGAGCAGGGTCACTCAATCCTCCCTGACGTGGCAGTCCCTGAAGGCAGGCACTGCGGAATTCACCCCAAAGCAGTCCAAAACACAAGGGAGGAACAAAAAAGGGAAAAAAACCTGAAGTGGAGTCTCTCCCTTGAGCGAAGACCACCAGGCAAGACAGAAAGTTCAGTTCTGGTGCTTCCATCTTTTAAAGGGACTGCAGTAACCCCTCACCTGCCCTGAGATCCCAGTTCTGTTTTCCAGCTACAGGGTCCTAAGAGACAGTAACAATTTTGGGCATACATAGACATGAAAAACAATAACAATTTGGATTTCCCATATCAACCCACAGTCTTCTTAGAAACTTCCCCTGAGGTGCTAGGGCCAAACCAGAAAAAAAAGGACTTAATTGGCTGATATGATAATGTGTAGTAAACTGGAGAAATGAGACTTTATTAAACCTGAATCTCAAATGCGTTAAATCTAAGTCTGTCTGACAAAGAAGTAACATTACAATCAGAAGCAAGCTTTGATGCCAGAAAAAAATCAATACACTAACTTGTCCATATAACTGAAAGTAACTTCCTAAGCTGCATTTTGCAGGTTTACAGCATATACAGAAAAAATTACCAGTCAATGGCCATTTTGACTTACTAATTACTACATTTGCACTGCCTGGCACATATCCACATTAAAAATCTGGCACATAGTTCTAAAGTGAATCAATAAAAGGGAATCTCATTCCGAATGTTATGATCTCTATAATTTTAATAGCTTATTTTGAAAATGGACCTTTAAAGTAAGTCAGTGACATCAGGAAGGAGCCGAATTAGCATAGTCCAGATTTGGATGTCAAAACTGCAATCTTTGTTTCTCTCTTCATTTTCACTAATGAAAACTGCAAATTCTGAATCTTAACAAGGTTCCCATTTTGCCAGACCAATCTTGTTGGAGCAGAGACACATATCTTGTTCCACATCAGACTGAAGCAACAACAGAAGACTCTGCAAAGGGTTCAATTAATTGACTACTAACATAGCTACAAGTGTTGATGGTGCCCTTAATGAGATGGAGCTACAGCAATTCATCTGATGATGCAGAGTTGAGCACCAGGTTGGAAGAGACCAATAAAATATCCTACAGTGCATCTCTGAAAAGGATGATCAGAAAATCATAAGGTAACAAGGTCAAAGGTGAGTTTTCTGATGGCAACCGATATTTTCCTTTCACAGCAGATTCACAGTGCTTCCTTATCTTTCAGCCTCATTTGAGCCAAAGAACATTTCATCTCCTATACCTTGAAGTGGTGAGACATATGAAGCTCCTTTGGGAAATTTCATGACTTTGAGAGACAGTGCAGTTTGCATAAATAAAAAAGAGTGGAGTTGCAATTGCACCACTGATTTTCTCTTTATCCTTATGAGGTTAATATCCTTCTATGTTCAGAATATGGATAATTTCTCAGGTGGGCTGTACCTAAAGCCTTATCTATAGGCTATGCCTATGCTGTTCTCTTCTTGTGTACACACAGCTGTAAATACAAGGAGTCTGCGGACAGGCTGGCCGAGGGTGTCTGCAGGCAACTACGGACAAAGTTTTCTCAGGTTACAGGGCTGCTAATGTAAATCTTTGAAAATAATTACTAGAGAGAAATTCAAGCTCAGGCATCCACACGTTGGAATCAGGCTGAGTAACCAAAGGTGAGAAGGTTTTCTGGTAATGAAGGTGAAGTTTCCAATCAGTTTCTTCCTTATCTTACTTATGTCTAGCTTTCCAGAGCTTTCGTACTTGCTCCAATATCTCTTGACTAAAAGTGTTTCTTTAATTTTTCTCAAACAACTCTTTTGGTATCTTTTTCTCTCTAATACCTCCATTTATATTGCTGTTTGTTCTCTATTATGATCCAAGGACAGAATTCTGTTAGAATACTTACCCTCATTATTATTAGCGGGTATTTTGTAAATGTCCCTATTTGTTTGCAATTTGATTTTGTCCTGGACATAAGGCTACATGCTTGCTTTATTTCTAAGGACATAAAAAACTTGCCTCTTGTTGGCTAATAGAACAGATGCTATTTTCCCAAACATTGATTAGCAGCAGTCAACACATTCTGCAGAATCAAAGGCACTGTAATATCTCTTTTACCTTGGGCATTATTCTTCATAGCACAGGTGCAGTTTAGGGGGGTTTGTACTGGGGGTTGTTTCCCTGGGAAGATGGGGTGGTATGTGTCTGATTTTTATTTGCCCTGGAGCACCATAAATTCAAGTTTTCTGATGAGTACAACATGATGACTTGCAATATCAAGGCTATGCAGCTTGTCTTCACTGACATAGTGGAGAGAAGAACCCAGACTGAAAAGGTACCTGTAACAAACGGCATGCTGCTATCGACCATACAGTTAGCATTTCAATTGGAGACAACAGAAATCAACAGAAGAAGAATTTGGTCCAGTGTCTACTATGGTCAGAGGTACTAGAGTGGAAGCTACAGTAACTGTATTTAACTCAACCACAGACACGGTCAGGAGTCATAGAATCATAGAATGGCTTGATGTGCAAGAGACCTTAAAGGTCATCTAGTTCCAACCCCCCTGACATGGGCAGGGACACCTTTCACTACACCAGGTTGGTCAGAGCCCCATCCAATGCGGCCCTGAACACTTCCAGGGATGAGACATGGACAACTTCTCTTGGCAACCTAAAGTTGCAGTGCCCCACCAAACTCACCAGGAGAGAATTTCCTCCTAACATCTAATCTAAACCTACTCACATTTTGAAGCCATTCTCCCTTTTTCTGTCACTACATGCTCTTGCAAACAGTCTCTCTCCATCTTTCTTGCAGTCTCCCTTCAGGTATTGGAAGGACCCAATTAGGTCAACCTGAAGCCTTCTCTTCTCCAGACTGAACAATCTCAATTCTCTCAGCCTTTCCCCAGAAGAGGTGCTGCCTCCCTCTAATCATCCTGATTGTCCTCCTCTGGACTCACTCCAACAGGCTGATGTCCTTCCTGTGCTGGGGTCCCCAGGCTTGGATGCAGCACTGCACGTGGGATCTCACCAGAGCAGAGCGGGTGAAACACCTCCTTCACCCTGCGCCCACACTCCTTTTGATGCAGCCCAGGACACATTTGGCTTTCTGGACTGCAAGTGCATGTTGCCAGCTCATATTCAATATTTAATCCACCAGCACCCCCCAGTCCATCTCAGCAGGGCTGCTCTTGATCTCCTCATATCTTAGCCTGTGCTGATAGCAGGGGTTGCCCCAACCCAGGTGTAACACCTTGCACTTCGTCTTGTTAAACCTCATGAAATTCCCATGGGCCCACTTCTAAAACTCATGCAGGTCTCTCTGGATGGCATTGCATCCTTCAGGTGTGACAGCTGGGTGTCATCTTCAAACTTGCTGAAGGTGCACTCGATTCCTTTGTCTATACCATCAATGAAGACATTAAATAACATCGGTCCAAATACAGGTCTGTCGTGGTTTGACAGTGGCCAAACACCAGACACCCACGAAAGTCACTCACTCATCCTCCCCTGCCACAGCTGGGCAGAGGAGAGAAAAAAATTAACGAAGGGTTTATGAGTTGAGATAAAGACCAGGAGAAAACAATCCAAGGACAAAACAGGCTCAATTTAAAGGTGCAAAGTGAATTTTATTAGTAACGAAGTCAGAGGAGGATAATGAGAAGTAAAATAAGCCTTTAAAAACGCCTTTTCTTCCCCCAACCCCTCCCTCCTTCCCACCCACAGCACAAGGAGACAGGGCATGGGGGTTTGGTCAGTTCATCACCCGAGATCTTCTTCCACTTCTCAGGAAGGGGAGTCCTTCCCCTGGTATACCGTGGGGTCCCTCCCACGGGAGACAGTTCTCCGCAAACTTCTCCAGTGTGGTTCCACTCTCACAAGCAGCAGTCCTCCCAAAACTGCCATAATGTGAGTCCCTCCCATGGGCAAACAGTCCTCCAAAAAATGCTATGGTGTGGGTCGCTCTTCCATGGGTGCAGTCCTCCAAGGACAGGCTACTCTCGCTTGGAAGCAGGGGGCCCCTCTCTCTACCAAGTCTCCCAATGGATCACAGCCTCCTCCAGGCATCCACCCACCCCAGCATGGGATGAATCCACGAGCTGTGGATGGATCTCTGCAACCCCTGTGGATCCCCATGAGGCGTAGGAGGACAACCTGCTTCACCATGGTCANATCCAAGGACAAAACAGGCTCAATTTAAAGGTGCAAAGTGAATTTTATTAGTAACGAAGTCAGAGGAGGATAATGAGAAGTAAAATAAGCCTTTAAAAACGCCTTTTCTTCCCCCAACCCCTCCCTCCTTCCCACCCACAGCACAAGGAGACAGGGCATGGGGGTTTGGTCAGTTCATCACCCGAGATCTTCTTCCACTTCTCAGGAAGGGGAGTCCTTCCCCTGGTATACCGTGGGGTCCCTCCCACGGGAGACAGTTCTCCGCAAACTTCTCCAGTGTGGTTCCACTCTCACAAGCAGCAGTCCTCCCAAAACTGCCATAATGTGAGTCCCTCCCATGGGCAAACAGTCCTCCAAAAAATGCTATGGTGTGGGTCGCTCTTCCATGGGTGCAGTCCTCCAAGGACAGGCTACTCTCGCTTGGAAGCAGGGGGCCCCTCTCTCTACCAAGTCTCCCAATGGATCACAGCCTCCTCCAGGCATCCACCCACCCCAGCATGGGATGAATCCACGAGCTGTGGATGGATCTCTGCAACCCCTGTGGATCCCCATGAGGCGTAGGAGGACAACCTGCTTCACCATGGTCATCACCATGGCCCACAGAGGAATCTCAGCTCTGGCACCTGAAGCACCTCCTCCCCATCCTTCTCCACTGACCTTGGTGTCTCCGTGTTGTTTCCCTCACATGTTCTCACCTCCTCCTCTTCTCTGGCTAGAAAAAAAATGTGCCCCCACTTTGTTTTGATTTTCTTCTTAAATATGTTATCACAGAGACGTTACCATCATCTCTAATTGGCCCAGCTTTGGCCAGTGGCATGTCCATCTTCAGAGCCATCAGGGATTGGCTCTGCTGGACATGGTGGAAGCTTCTAGCAGCTTCTCACAGAAACCACCTCCGTGCCCCACCTGCTACCAAAAACCAGGCCATGCAAAACCAACACAAGGCCCCAGAGGGACACCACTTGTCACTGATGTCCATTGAGACTCTGACCGCTACCCTCTGGATGTGTCCATCCAAAAAATTTCTTATCCATCTACCAGTCTACTCATCAAATCCATCTCTCTCCAATTCAGAGAGAAGGATGTTGTGGGGGACTGTGTCAAAGGTTTTACACTAGTCCAGATAAATGATACCTGTAACCTTTTATCCTGGGTACAGAGAAAAGGGGCTGGAGTTTTCAATGATGTTTATACAATTCCGTTTTACATCACAGCCATGGGAGTGGTTTCAGCATGCCCAGAAATTGAAGTGGGGCCATTTTGTCTGGCTTACTTCAGTGAAGGGATCTGTGGACTTGACACCCCATGTCTAGCCATTGTTTCCCATCCCTCTAAGATGTTTCTGCAGGACAAGGGGCTGAGAAGAGGCAGTGGGGCTGCTGCCAGGGTGTGATGCTGAAGCTCTGAGAGGCAGCCAAGCCCATTGGGGCTGGGGGCGCAGTTTTACGGTTCCCAGTCGGACCATTTCCCCACACCACAGTGTAGCAAGGACCCGGAGCAACAGTGCCAATACTAACCAGCTGAGCCAAAAAACAGTCCACCAGGGTGGCATCAAATTCCGCAGGTAGAAGGCACACCCATCACCACCGTCACCACCGCTGCCACAGAGAGGGAGCAGGAAAGCCACCACCACAGGTAAGCAGCTGCTCCAGGCAGCACCGGCATCCCCCATCTGCCATCGGAATCATCCCGTAAGCCCCTGCCATCCCATTTCTGTTCCACGGGTCCACATGGGCTTTCTGGGGATGGCAGCAATCTTACCTTTTTTTCCAGGGGGACAACATGATAACTTGCTTGTGTTGGTTAAACCATTCCCTCTTTCTTATATTTTTCTTTTGATTGCTGTGTTTATTGCTAATTTATTCTCATTTTTCAGTAAAATTGTGCCTCCAACTTTTTTTTCTCTCTCATAGTTTTGTTTTTGTTCTTTTTTTTTCCCTACACTGCTGTGACAGAGGCAAGGAGAGAGGGATTCATGCCACCTTGGCCTTTTCCTCACTGTAAAACAATCACTCTCTTCCCTTGTCTACTGATCTAGTCACTCCATCATGGAAGGCCACTAGTTTGGTCAGGCAGGACTTACCCATGGAGAAGTGCTGTCTGTCCTGGATCGCCTCATTGTTTTCCATGTGCCTCAGCATGGCTTCTAGGAGGATCTCTTCCATTGCATTTCCAGGCACAGAGGTTGAGGTTGGCAGTTCCCAGAGTCATCTTCTCTACCCTTTTTAAAGACAGGTACAGTGTTTCCCCTTTTTCCAGTCATCTGGGACTTCACCTGACTGCCATGACTTTTCAAATATGATTGAGAGTGGCTTGGCAACTACATCAGCCAATTCCCTCAGGACTCTGGGATGCATCTCATCAACTCTGGGCTGCATCTCATTGTCAAGAGTACATAATTCTCATACGAGTACGCATCATCAAGAGTATGCATTTGAGAATATTGGGAACACTATGGAACCAGATTTGTCAGCAGCCAGAGATCTTTTTTCCTGGAAGAGCTCAGCTTGGTTACACTCTCTTTAAGCATCAGAAACACTCTGTTCACACTTGACATGCTTGGAATGAGTTTAGTAGACTGATTCTTATGGCAAGGGTGGCATTTTTCCCTTCAAAAAAAAAATTGACTTTGACAATAAATCAAAGTACTAGGAAAGGTTTTAATCTAATTTCCTAGTCAAGATACCATATCATCCTTATTTCTTTAAATACATGCTACTTAACAGTCTATCACAGAGAAAATGTGGAGCAATGTTTCCAAGTATGAAGAATGTTTTGTCTTCTGACAAGAGCCATGAAGACAGAAATATTCCTCAGTGAGACCCAGTGGAAAGTGATGCATGTGACAGAATAGGAAATCCAAATCTTTCTCATTGCTGTCTTTGGAGAGTTAGGAAAAAAATTGAAAAAGTAAGAAGTAAGGAAAGCATTTCACTTACAGATTAACAGTGGTGAAAAGAACACTTACCCAAAACCAACAGATTAAAACCCAAGGATAAGGATGATTCAAAGTGAAAATGTGGTTAGGACAAAGCATCAAAACTCTGAAAGCCTGACTCTCAGTTTGGGAAAGGGAGGAAAAAAAGTTGAAGGGAAGGTCTGAGGAAGTTTAGCGCTGAGGTTTCCTTTTAGGTACAGGCTGTTAAAATTTGTGAGATGTTTTGTTAGTCATGCAGAAGCTGCACAGAAGCAACAGATATTGGTCAGAATAAAAACCCAGATAGCTTCTGTGTTGCTGAAACTTTCCTCAGAACTGTCCCTCATTTGCAAAGTTTCCCTTTCCATCAATTCTCCCATCTTTAAAAGCAGACTGTCCACTGCACCTCAGCTGACTCCCCACTATTCAAATTCCTTCTTTAGTGCTCAAAATTTGGAGAAACTACATATAATTTTACTCAGTTTGGAGCTGAACCTGGTGTAGGCCAACAAACAAAATCATCAAGCAAAATTCAGCTCCTCCACATCCCACCCATTCCCCCACAAGACAATTCCTGCATTCTTGTATTCAGCGTCTATTTCAGTAGAAGGAAAAAAACAGCCAGTCTAGTTCACTGACATCACTAATCTACTGTGACAGCACAAGCCAAGCAGACATTGGCAATATTTGTTCACTCAGAAAACACTAAAAAAGCGTTATGGAGAGAGGAAGAGAATTTAAGAAGGGAAATTCGGTCGAACATGGTATTAAGTACTTCTCTTCCTTTTTTGCACAGTCAAAAGAGTTAACGTATCACTAAAATATGTCTTCTTTTGAATAATAAATACCTTTCTGTCAGCTTCTGGCCTGGAAAACTGGGTTCATTATATGCAAAGCATCTTTCCAGTGACTGGCACCTGCATAATGCATTCCAGCATGTCTGTTTAGTGCAGGGATGACTGTCACTAGTGACTCACATGAAGAAATCCACTGGGGCCCTGCCAACACTAATACATTAACCCCTGATTAGCAGCAGCATTTCACAGGCTGGCTACGTTTGGGTGCTACAGAGCAGTATTGTCTGCTAATAAAACATACGTAGGAGCCATATGAAAACACAGATTATGGAGAATTCCAGGAAACAGTGGACCAAATGCTACCTGTTTCTCTCTGATTCATCTGCTTTAAAGCTGAAATAACAAAAATTAGGCATAAACTTGTTTTTCCTTACTACATTTGATTAACAAAAGAAAGTTCCCTGAACAGCAGGAATAAACCCTGTTCTGTGCTGTATTCTGTGCCATGCAGCATGGACAGTTTAGCTGGTGAAGACAGCATATACTTCGAATCCCAGCTATTTCTAGATACCAGAATAAGTTCGAACTGATATTCCTATGTAAATTAGAACCCTGTATTTCTTTCAATTTATAGAAAATACTAAAATAATTCAAAACAGAAAACTGGAGCCTTCAGAGTCAGACGTGATCCTCTCGTTACTGTACACAAACCTACACTGAGCTTTTGTCACATGCACAGAGCATGTCACAGATGCTCTTATTTGACAGCATAATGTAGAATGATGGCATAGACCTGAAAAAAAGATTGACAAACAATGAAGATATCCACTAATTGTATATGTATCAAAACCTTTGTTTCACAGGGGCTTGAAGTAGTTTCAATGACATTATTCTTCTTAAAAGCTTTCTCTTTTTTTTTGCATTATTTTATTCTTTTTCAGTACCAAACCATACTACTAGGTCAATGCCTTATCTTTTTTGGGTGAATCTGATGGTGTAAACCTCAGGAAGAACTACAGTGATGTAAAGGTGTACTGTTATACAGTAATCAGACTTAAAGCTGAAGGTGAAAGAACCAAAAATCCCTCCTATTCTTGGAGTTAGTGTGCACGAGCAATGACTACATCAGCACTTTCAAATATTAAACCGTGACAAACTTCATGTGAATTTGCGACCTTCACCTGATCGGTAACTCGCATCAGTGAAGCCCTGGACACAACCTGAATAGCAGTACCACACCACATGAATGCATGCACGTGCCTGTTGGACCTTCAGCTGCACCTATGAGTAGTACCAGAGATAGTCCACCATGTAAGGCATAGAAATAGATCTGAAAATGGTAGCCAAAAAGGAAAAAAGTTACCATTGGCTTGTAAAGATTATAGCTGGCTGCCACTATAACTATTCCATTTGCCATCCTGCAACTCATTCAGGTATGGGTACCATTTGGTATTTCCATTTGTCCTGTTTTTTAGTGTGTTTATTTAGTATTAACCTCCTAACATGGCTTTGGGAACAAAGCTTAGGTATCACTCTGTTTTTCATCTGCCTGTGTGTGCTCAACCTGTAGTAATTTTGGAACATTCAACCATTTTTAATGCTCTCTGGGGTAAAAAGAACTCCTATTAACTCTGTAGCTTTGGTGAAAAAGGCCCCCTGGTGTAAAAAGAGACAGTTTGTTTAAAATGTTTGATTGAGAGAAAAAATCCTCAATATGAACCCGCATTTTAGTAGACATCAAAGAATACACAAAAGAGAGAAGAAACTCAGGTGGCATGTACATCTTTTTAGGTGCACAAGTTCTGTTAGTACTTCTAGAAATACTCAGAGTCAGCACTGTGTTCTGAATTTATCATTCAAATGTTTATTAAAGTGTGCCTTTAGATTAAAGATACCTTTATTAACCAAAGAGTTGTAAGAATGAAGTCAGGTTTCTTTAAGGAGACCTGTGTTCCATAAAATTATGCTGCTGGTTTCAGCTACAATCTGATCCCTTAATTCTTCATCAAATTACTCCCATATCTGCTTTTCAAATTTTGCCTGAATTGTTGACATGTTTTAATTAATTTTATCATTTTTCTGCCCTTTTTTAGCATAATCACAGCAGTAGCTCTTTTCCAGTCTTCCAGAATTTACCAATTAATTTAAGATTTATGAAAGTATTAAAGTATTTCCTTCAAGAGGCTATAACTTGCATGAAAATCTGAGGCATAAGTTATGCATCATTCCCAAATGCCCGTCTTGGACAGGTATTTTTTCTCTTCTTGCAACAGGCATTTTGTATCCTCTGGAACTACAAAATCATCAAACAATGTATGCCATCCTTACAGGCCAAAAATACATCATCCTACTCATTGTCTGTGTTTTCTTCATCACTGGACCAAGGCTGCTAAAGAAATGTCCATTGTTGATAATACATCAAATACCCCTACCCCCCAAACAATTATGAGCTATTTATGCCAGTACAATTAGTCCTGCCAATTATAAATTCTTCCCCTCTGCCTCCAATCTGCTCCCCACTTGCTTTGTATTCTTGGTAGATCATTCATAGTCTGCCTCTTACCCAGGCTAAAATGCTGCATTTCCTGACGCAGTATTCTGAAAGGGTGACACTGACATAACTAGCACAAATTCTCCATCCCTCTCAGTCAACCTTTGACAAGAGGGGGCTGAGCTCAAGAAAAACACATTTGCTAACACTGACTAAAGTGCAATAGGTTGCAGCACAGCATGAAAGTTTTGCATAGTGCTAACTTCACTGTCCCAATCTGTAAACGTGCTCCTTGTGTTTTCTTGCACTTTAAGGGCATGCTGCTACCATATGTGTAGGAGCACAGTGCGTTCCCTGAAGGCAGCTGCTCCTTATTTTAAAAATCTTGTCCAAATTTACTCAACTACTGATAGTACAGAATTAAAATAAAATATCCATACACAGAAAAGTTCACAGTAGGTGTTTTCTGGTTGCCTTCTCCAAAAGCCAGCTCTTGCTTTTTTTATAGAAAGAAAAGTCTGTGATACTGTCTGTAACAGAAAGCAATAGGAGCTTGGTCACAACTCACTGTTGCTTGCAGCAACCTTTCTGTTTAAGGATTCTCTTATAGTATATAGCATACAGTGTCTGTGACACTGGTTACCTACTGAATTGGAACAAAACAACAAAATGTGGAGATCAGCTACTTTATTGCATAGTCCAGCACACTTACTGCATAATCTTGGAAAAGATGCCAGAAAAAAAGCAACAAGAATATTCGTTTTCCCTATGTGTTCTTCCTTTAGTTCCTAGGTGTGATAAAATTGACATCTAAACCAAACACTGTAAATTCAACTCTGATTTTATTTGTAACATGAATGTTCTACCTCAACCCACAATCAGTCACAGAAATTAAAGATGGAAGGAAAAGATTTTCTTTAAAAGCACATAATTTCTATGACATTGCTTACACTATGTTAGGTAGATATCAAATGGAACAGATTTATGAAAGTCAAAGTTCCCTTGCTTATTCCCCTGCATCACTTTCTGTGTTCCACCTGATAATAAAAGATGTTGTGGAGAAAATTTAGAACAGTACTTGCTGTCTGATCCAGGAAATTGTGCAAAAGATAAAACTGTTGACAGGATTATAGTATTATCTGTATAATACTAATTCCAGAGCTGTAAGGATTTGCCTTTCAGTTTGGACTACCTGCCATGAAAAGAGAGAAAACACAAAGACAAAAAATTTGCTTATTCCCCCTTTAAAGTTTTTATAGTCAGTGTGCTATAAATCTTTCTTAAAGCTACAGTTCCTAGAGTTCAGTGACTGCATGAAAATATTTACATTAGGGTTTATTCAACAACAACAAAAAAAAATCTAGCCTTTGTAGTGTCAAAGGAAATTTGCAAACCTGTCCTAAATGCTCTGCAAATTGAAGTAGGGAAATGTCAATCAAATAAATAACAATAAGAGAAAAAAAAAAGGAAGGTCACTGATTTGAGTACAATTTTATTATTGAAATTCTCCAGGCTGGTAATACCTGTAAATATCTCTTTCAGCTTTCTTATATGCAAGCACATGACAAGTAGTCTTTGCCTCCTTCCTTCATATCTGTGACTGTTCAAGCCACAGTCCAATCAGGCTTCTCCTGATGGTGAGACGTAGCCACAAGCTCTGGTGTGGGCTGTGCAGCTCCTCATCCATCTCAGCTTCATGGACTGAAGGCCACGATGGCTGGTGTTAGTGAGAGGCTTCAGTGTGCAAGCCAACATCCTCTCCCAAGCACCCCAGCCTATCCTTCCACTCTGGTTTTCTTTCTTTCATGGGGATCAGCTGCTTTGTTCTTCATACAGACATATGTACACAAAATGGGTGTTCCATATCAGACACCAATTCAGCTTCCAGGGTTATCACACAATCAGACACCAGCAACACCAGCTGATCTGCTACTTCTACCTGAGAACAACCAATTCAAACCGAATGACAGAGACCAGTGAATGTATTTAGTGCTGGCAGAGTCCTCAATACTCTAAGTAAAGGGTAGGGAAGAATACCCATTTTCAAGCAGTCTCCTACACAAAGGAGGACATAGCTAACTTTGGATGACTACAGACTTTTCTTGAAAGTACATTGAAGGGCTATAACAGCAGAAGTGCAATTTAGATGTCTTGTTCGTTACTGTGAGCGTCCAAGAATCATTGCTAATTTGCATACAATGAAGCAATGTTTTACTAGCAGTTATATATTGGGACTTATCTTTTTCTCAGGGCAGGAAGTGGAAAAGCTGCAGAGACAACAGAAGTCAGGAAAGGAATAGAAAAGAAATGTCCAGATTCTGATACTTAAGTATAATTACATGTATTATTACAATTACACAATTATCCTCATAGGAGCTAAGATCCTTGTGTTGACATTAAGTATCATCAATTAGTTTAAGTTAGCATTACATTTTGGAGATTGGTCTTCTGAGTCACTGGTCTTATTGGAAACAAACAGAATTTGTCTACTTCAGTTTGCCTCTACTTCATACTTTCATCCCTTACTGTCTAAAAAGGTTTTGTGGAATATAAAGGTTCTGATATGAGAGACATAGCATACAAATTAATAAAAATGAAAATTTACTCAAAGAGTAGCTTGATTAAAAAAAAATCTTGTGTCTGTTGCAAGTATCTTTCTCGCTATTCTGTATTGAGTTCCTAATTCTTTCTAGTATTCTTAACCTCTTCTAATTCTCATTCAAGCCTTAGAATCCTCATGCATGTTTTCTAGCAAAAAAAAAGGCATACTAATTATGTCTGTGAGCAGTCTCACGACCTATTTCTGAAATCTGAGCACTAGAAATATAAGTGTAAAGACCTGATCGGGTAATTTTTATGCCATTACTCCAGAACAGCTGAACTTGGAAAATTTCAAGTTTAGGCAATGATCTGGGTCTGCTCTGTTTCTCATTCACCTTATTTCCTTGGCTGCTTGGCAAGCTGGAGGGTTCGGTAGCAATTTACATGACTAGATGAATTTTGCAAGGTTCTGAAGAGGGACATTAGGCATGACAAATGGCCAGCACCCTCACCACTGTCAGTAAGGGTCAAAGCAATCCCTCGGCTGGGCACCCTGTCTGCATCTCTTCTGTGAAAGCCTTTTATCAGCTCTGTTCCCAGAGACAATTTACCAGCAAGCCATAAAAATATACCAGCAGGCTTCAGTCAAGATCTTGAAGGAAAAATCTCCCTATGTCTCCTACCATAGAACTAGCTCCATTATACCATAATAAGACATCAGAAACTATCCCCTAGAATACTACTTATATCTCAGATGGCTCTTTCACTAGAATAGGAGAAATAAAGAGAGAAAGAAAAATACTCAAAACAAACAGCAAATATAAACCAAATGGGCTACACTGTAATGTATCTCCAAGCAGAGAGGAAGTATGCCCTCTTATTTCCTCTTCATTGAAGCAGATCACACTTACTGCTGAAATGTCACACAATTGAAAAATTCAACCTTGAACTACCACTTTCACTTTTCTTTTCCCTATAAATACATCATGTCACAGCCCACAAAGGTAGAAAGGTCATACTGGGATTCACTCTCTTAAACTTTGTTGGTAACACTGAGTGGGGAAGGAGATTTTTGTTTAGTTTATATTTTGTGCTAAGTTGCAGTGGAGACAATGTCTGTGCTGTTGTTTCAGAAGCTGCCAGACATTACAACTCCAGTCCAGTGTGTTTCCAGAAGCATACATCTTGTTTCCCTCCTCTCTTGTTTTCCTCCTCCTCCCAAACAACAAACACTGTGTTGTGAAGGTACAAAGCAAAAGATCTGAGTTAGTACATTATTATGCTGTGGACAATCTTTCAGTGCTGGCAGACAAACCAGGACATTTAGGAGCACAGCAGTAAGTACTGTTTTGTCTTGAGACAGGCAGTGAATTTGCAGCCTGAAACATTTTTCGGAGGTATGCAAGTTTTTTTTTAATTTCTTTAGTGCTGGATGCCTTCATATGTATTACTTGCATAATGGATGAGATTAAGTTTCTGGGTCCTATTAATGCTTGACCTGCATGCCACTAGTTACGTGCAGCTGGGTAAAGCAGTTAACCCTCTGCATTTATCAGTACACCAGTACCTCTGCTCAGCACATCCAGTGGGCCATTTTCTATTTTCCCCTATTGTGCATAACCTGATACAACCAGAAAACTTAGTGGTTAAAACAAACAAACAAACAAACAAGGTTATATATGGCTTAAGAGCACAAGGAGTATCTCGATCTTCCCTCTTCCCTTTCTTTCTGACCAATATAATTGAAAGAATTATTTTCTTCTTTTTTTCTCTATTTGCATAAAAAACACAAAACAGTAAAACAGCCCAGACTAGAAAATTCCAGGTTAGTTTTGAGCCTAGTACCTTGAAAGACCATCTGGACCAGGCTTTTATTCTAAGTAACTCATGGACATTATAGCTTAATCATTACTTAGTTCTTCAGAATGGGGATATGAATTTTAGGTCACGCTGGAAGCTTAATAAAAGAAACCTTAAATTTTTACTTATAATGAGCTGAGAGAAGCTGAAAGATCTACTGAACCCACTTTTTCCCCCACCCTCCCTGCTTGTACACTGTACTGCTTGCTGCTCACAGAGAATTGTTAAAATTTTATTTCCTACTAAATTCTATTCTACCACTGACAGATGACACATTTGCAACGCAAAATGTATCTGCAGAGCGGATATCCTTGTTTAGAATAAAGTTTGTAACAGTTCATTAGTCTTTTTGTTGAAATTATGTAATATTTAAGCTCTTCACTTTCTCAGTATTATCGTAAACTGTGGTTACTGTGAATCTCCGGCTACATAAATACAGGATGAGGCTAGGGAGTAGTGTTGCCAAAAAAAGCAGACAGGGTTTACAGTGGAACGGAAGTCCAATAGGAATTAACACTCTTAGATTTTCACCAAGTGTCCTTCCAGAGACTGGGATTATAAACCACAGTTTTACAACTGAGATATTTCTGGCGTATTTCAGCTAAAATAGCATCTACTTTGGGAAAACTCATTTTTAAGGAAGATGTATAAGAAGTGAAGAACTGCAGAGGAGGAAACTCAAAGGCCTAATGAAGTGGCACATACACAAAACAAAAAAAAAGAATATGAAGACAAAAGAAGAAAAATCAGTGTCTGTGAGTGATTCAGAGGTGGAAGGGAATAAGCCTCATTCAAATTCATGACAATGGGCCAAGAAATAACAGACCTGAATCAATTTTTTTAAATAATATTTAGGGACTAGTATTATTAAACCAAGAATAGATACCTAACCACAGTAAGGAACTATACAAAATGACAATCCCTATTCTACGTAGTTTACTTCTAGTAATAATCTGACAGGATGAGTATGGGTTAGGAGAGAAAGTTATGCATGTGTACCATAATTAAATGCTCAGCTTATTTTCAACAAATCCAGTCAACATGTTTTCACTATACGACAGTATACATAACACCAACTCTGCCACTAAAGGAGCAACTAATTTTCAGAGTGGTCTGAGAGAGATCCAGATTCCCTTTTTGCAAAACACAGTTGTGTGTCAGCCCCCAATCAACTTGTTCATGAGACTTTTAAAAGGGCTTACAATGGTTCATGTACTCTGAGACGGATGCAGAGGAGAAATACTGACAAGATATTCTCAAGAGGTCAAAACAACACAAAAGTATACCAGGAAACTAGAAAAATCAGAGAAGTTTGGCAAAAGGTTTAGTACAACATCCAATCAACATAAAACCGTTCTCATTAACTTGGCCCATTCAACTTAGCAAACTTTAAACCCATTTGATATTAAGTTACTCAAAGTATTCCAAGAAGAATGAATTAGAAGAAGAAGAAAGAAAGACAGAAAAGATATAGCAAAGCACACATATCGCTACCAACTTCTGGGTTCCAGTGGTGTTCGGATACAAACTCCAAGAGGAAGGTGGGGTCTAGACAAACATGATGCCCTTGTGCTCAATCCCTTGGCCTTCCTAGGCCCTTCCCCTACATGGGACTTCCAGTCATTTGGTCACTAAGAAGCTGGGTTAGGGGAGAATGGAGCACCACCTCCAGTGTTCCATGATTGGCAGACCCTACGGGGCTGGGATATGGGCTCTAGGACTGGGGGATGTAGGGCAGTTCACTGCCTCACAAGGGCAACCTGCCTGCCCTTCCCCCGGACTGAGAAGATTACTTTGCCTCCTCAGTGGTTCTACTGTCCTCATTTGTCCCACCTCTCACACACTGTACTGCTAAAAATGTACCAACTGCACTACAGTTACTCCCTTCCTTATTTTCGTTCATGTCCTTTTGTCCTTTGGTAAATGACACTGGAAATTACTGTTTTCTGTCCCTTCTCTTGATTTTCCACAAACCCACCAACCCGAAATGAACCCTGTGTAGAAGGTTCAGATGCTGTGATGGAATATGTCCATGGATATTCAGGCATTTCAGCAGAATTCTGCTTTCAAGTTTGAGCTGTCCCAAATGGTAATCACAACACAGAGACATTCTGGCATAAAAATGTAGATAGTAGTACATGTGGTTTACTTACAAGACAAATGAAAAAAAGATCTTTCTTCAGTAGCAGTTATAAGACAGCTTTTTCCAAGCTGTTTTTCCTAGCAAGATTTATGCACATGCATCAACTTCACATGGAAATTTTTAGAGAGGCAATGAAAACCAGTAGATTTGTCAACCTGTGGTCATGTTTTCTGTTTGATAGTTAGATTTGGAATCTCTATTTTATCAGCATTTCTGCCTAGACTTGAGGAAGAGAAGGCCAAAAATCTCCTGTGAATGAGGAATCAACTCCCACAGCTTTCTAAAGGAAGCACAGCTTTCTGAAGAAAATAAACTATTAGAGTTGGAATTAGCCCAGTTTGCTCATCTGAGCCTGAACAAAATCTTTCTGCTATCTCACCAGGCTCTTATGAAGTACAGAATCAACCTCAAACCTGAAGAGTTGCAGTGAGGGGGGCAGATTTCTACCCACCCCTGTGCCAAGGCATAGCATTTGATCAAGTTTAGGAAGCACTATTTGTTTCTAGTACCCCTCTGTACTCAGCAGCCTGAACAAATTGGACAGAATTAAGATGCATCTCTGTATGCATTTATCTTCCAGTAGGTACTTATTACTCACCCAAAAAGTTCTCAAACTTAAATGAAAATCCAACTGATATAAAAAAATCAAGATATTCAAGAGATAAGGCTGAGTCTGAGTTATTTTCAAGTGTATTTTGCCCACAGAACACCTTTAAGCAAGTCAAAATATAATTATTTTGTTAGTACTAAGCTGTTCTTGTAGAGTTTAAATCAACGAACTCTGAGCAAGATGGATTTAGCTGGAACAAGGCCCGAGAAATACTGACCCTCACAAGCTTTCCTCTAAATAGTTGCTCTTTCTGGAACGGGAATTTAATCCATCTCCATCTTTTACAGTCATACATACCGATTAAATGGAAGGGATTCCGAGCTGTGCATGTCACCTAATGCACATCTCTGCAACCACATGTGTGTCATGGCTCAGTATTCTTTCCGCAACAGAGAATTGTTGAGTTACATTCTCATCAGTCTTCTGTGCTAACTGATCATAATTCTCATTTCCTTCATTTAAGTACCCATAATCAGCTGCTTTAATATTGTGCCAGCAAGACAGCTGCATAAGAACTGATTCATTCCTTTCATACCTTAACTTCCACTAATAACAAGCTATCACACAAATGTCACTGAATTAAACATCAAAAAAATCCTGTCATATCCCTTAGGAGGGGAAATCGGGTCATGGAAGACCCTTTGTGTTGGCCAAGGTAATCCATTTGAACTTTGGCAGAAGACAGAAAAAGTTGTCCACGCTACCAGCACATCAGACAGCATCCCCCTCATGTAGGACCATGCTCTTCTCCATTTCGTACATGCAGGGACAGTTTGTACAGGAGTTTGGTTTTCCAACATCTGGAGAAGATAGGGAAAGAGACAGGAGTAGAAAAAAGAGCGGAGTGGGCAATCTTCCGAAAGAAACTCCTTTGTATTTGGAACATAAGCAACAAGCTCTGGTGCAGCAGACACGGGAATACGAATAAGGCCTGGAACCTATTCACAGCTTCTACCCTGTATATGTCCACATGGCTTTGAACAAACTAGGTTAGCATTCTGCTTCTTTTGCATCTTAACCTGGGTAACCCAGAAGGGATTTAACCTGGGGATTAAAAATGATGAAAGCACAGTTTGGGGAGAAGGAAATGACACCATTCAGCATCAAATGAAGACAGGCATGGCACCTCTGCACAGGGTGCTGCTGGCCTTGGTGCTGCCACTGGCAGGAGGACATAGAAGAGATCCTTCATCTCCCGCTTGCAGGAGGCTCGGAGACAGTGGCAGCAATTTTAAAGGTTGTTTGATGAAGTGGCAGTCAGAAAGCACATTTCAGATGACTGCCTTACTGTATTAAAGGCCTATTTTTATCCAGCCATATAAGTTCAAGGACATTTCTCCTGCAGTTGTGGAGCTTTCTGCTAGCTCTTTGCCCTAAATTATTAAAAGAGAAGACTGAGCCTCCTTCTTGCAGACAAGTGCACCAGGGATAAACAAAAAATGGATTTGGAATGGGTAGCATATGTTTTTTCCAAGAACAGATGCCTAGAGGAATGGTACCTTCTATCCAAACACCCCCGAAAAAGGCTGTACCAAAGTGGCCATTGGCAACACAACCAAAGGCTGCTTCACAGCTGCCTCTTCTGTCATCCAGCTGCAGTGCCTTGGAGAATGGAGGACTAGAGACAAGTATAAAATACAGTACAGGCAGCAAGCCATCCTGTATTCCTGCCAAAGGACTTTGACAGGCACCCTACACAAGAAGTCCAATCCTCCCTCTACACCCAGGGCTGCAGCAGTTTGGATGGAGAGGCCCAAATGTTCAGAGAAAGCACTATAGGTACCTGTGACCTACACACAAACTGTCTTCCTGAATGCATACATTGTATCTGTCCCAGGAGTTGGCTGGATAAGTCCTTTGAAGCACTTTTTAAATGCTCCTAAAATAAAATGGGGAAACAGCTACTTACTTTGATGCCTTTAAGGTGCAACTCTCTCAGCTTCTCCATTTTTGCCATCTTGATGTCTGCACTAATGCTACAATGTGGATCACTGCTTTCCTTTTGAAAGGGGTCTAATGCAGAGGTAGGCTATGCAAAAGCCAGATAGCTCCTCTCCCTGCTGCCCCCANCTCTGATTTCTGTCTTGGAGCCTCCAGAAAAGAGCATTCATTAAAGTTCATATTTTCTTTTTTGGTTTTGTAATTTAATGTCACACAAAGACTCGAGATTACCATGAACACCAATGGCCTTGCATCATGCCGTGAAATTTTAGTACTAGTAAGGCCTCTAACACATTTTCAAGAAAGCACCTTTAAAAACACTCAGCAGAAGCCTTGATAAAAATTAACTCTTTATTCCACGTGTGTGCCAGGCCATCTCAAGCTACATCCAGCAATGGTAATTTTACAACATATATGAAATAAGATACTTATAATATTTTACTTAACTGGATATTGATACATTGGTTTGCCATGGAGTTGGCACATTGAAAGGGCAAAAGGACATACAACATGTCACCTTTCCCTTTCTTTTTTCAATGTGGTGGTTATAAAAGATCACTGTCTTAGTTGTGAAGCAGAAAAGAGTTGGTTTTTTTACTTGAATAATGTCAGTACCAACTTTTGCCATTATAGACATATATGAGCATCAGAAACCAGAAACAATTGGCCTGAACAATTTATCCTCTAATCTACATATAGAAAGGAAGGAACAGAGTTTTAAAAAGAACAATGACTGAATGAGGATGGAAAAGAATGTGTGGATGTATTTCTTTCATCTTGGACAGAGAAGAGGTGGATCTCCAGACATTCACATCACCAAATAATCTACTTTCCTGTATGTTAGTAGGAATGAGTGCAGAGATTGATTTTGCCCCCCCCCCGCCCCAAAAATAAGGGCAAAAAGTAGTATGATCTCAAGTCAGAGGTCATACGCTTCTGTGGTTAGTAATGAGAGGAAAAAATCTTCACTAAAAGAGGGAAAGACTGTAATCCTATATGAAAGCCAGCATGTCCTTTATAATTTTATGCAAAATACAATTTTTAAACCATCCAAGTCAAGATCCATTTTTCGCTAAGCAGAATACAGATATCAGAGTAGATGCTATATCAATCACACACTTTTTCTTAAGCATGAGATTCCAAATGTGCCTCATTCCCTTGGCATGGACATAAGAATTGGTAGAAAAGGTGAAATGAAAGTCACTGAGCAGTTACCAATCTCCATAAATATCTATGTCTTGTTGAACACATGAACAAGAATTCTTCTGTATGATTTGCTCATCATCCAAATTATGCTTATGCAGCATTTTTCTTATGAGGAAACACTAAGGGAGATGTGTTCTCAAGCACCAATTTGTGCAATCATCTGCTGCTAATTATCTCTTCTGTTTCTGGGGTACTTTCCATGAGAAAGAGTCCGTGACATAGACATAATTTAATTATATGTTACAGTAGTTCTGTTAAATAATGAAGCACTAGCTCTTCCAGCTGAAATAGCCAGTACTGAAAGTTTGAGTTATTTGTCCAGATCTGATAAATTTTTACACAGTTCACCCCATCTGGCAAATTAATTTCGGGCCATTTTCAACCTGTTGCCACTACATTAAACCCAGGAGCTTTGTGCCAGTAAAAGAAAGGTGGCCAGTCTCCATCTGAGTATATTACATGACAGAGAATCCATCAATTCTTTCAACATTTCTTCTTCTGACTAAAGACTACCATTGCTAAAAAAATTATATTCTATCTTTCCATCTGAATTTGTAAACCTTCAGGTTCGTTTTCCTGACAGATCCAAGAAGCCTTTGGAAATGACATCTCCCCATGGAAACAGAACTGGTTTCTGGGCGACAAGGTGGCCTAATTCACACAGTGATCTTCTTAAAAAACTTTCTTCAACAAATTCATTTCCCAGCATTCCTGCTTCCTTTGTGGGGAGTGTTATTTTACAGGCAGGACTTTACATTCTTCCTTCTTCCACTCACTCAAACTTGATCTGGAAGTGTCCAGAAATGATCCCTCATTTTTACTTTGTACTTCAGTTACTATTAGCTTGACTGTACCTTTGAATGCAGGAATTTAATCCTGTCACTGTGTCTTCTCCAGCTTATACTTTTCAAGTCTTTCTTCTTAAGCTAGTATTTTCTTCAAACCTCGAATCATATTAATATCTTTTCATCATTTGCTACAGCATTTCAGTAAGTTTTTCTCAAATGCTGGCATAGGGATTTTATAGGTTACCCCAATATTATTTCAGTCAATGCATTTTCAATTGTGTATGCAGCAACAAAAAACATCTCTGCTCTCCTGTTTGTTCACTGAAAAAGCTCAGCCCTAACATCACAGTGAAAGTTAAGGAGGCAGAGAAAAATTTTCCATCTATAGCTCTTTAAGCATGCTATGTCAAATTCTTTGAAATTTTTGTAGTGCAAATACTACTCATATTAACTGTCCTATTTAAATTACTAGAACTATCCACTGAAGAAAGAACAACTTGTTTGATTAAGAATTATAGAGATAGCTCTGGTCTAAACAATATGATAAAATACTTCCTTTTTCCACATAATTGTAACTAAAGATGTTTATTTTAACAGTAGCTTCCTGGCTACAAATAGACAACTCTCTTGATTTCCAGCCTATTTGTATCCTGGCCTGTAAGTTTACACTGTCCATATCATCTTGCACTAGAACCAGTTCTGATTCCCAGCAACAGTCCTCTTATACTGGCTTATATATATATACATATATATATATATCTGTATTTCACCCAACTTCTTGATTATAGAAAAAATTATAGATGATGCCAAATAGAAAAATGGATGTGATAATTTAGTGTCCAAAACATTTACATACCCCAAATCATATTCTTGAATAGGTGGGAAGCTTACTTTTAAGCATATTTTTACATTTAATACATATATGGAAGGCCTAAAAATTATTTCTATCTGAAGAGACATTTTTCATGACCTATTATAACTACTAAAAGCTAGGGAAAATTGTTACAGAAAACATGAACCCTGAACTTTCAAAGAAAATAAGCATCAAAATAAGTTGAAGTACAAACCACAAGAGCATTATTTAATTGAGATATGTAGAAGAAAATGCACTTATTCTTTNCTTCTTACTCTTCTGCTGGCACTTGTGCAAGGATTTTGCAAAAGCTTGAGAACAGAAAAAGGAGAAAGACAGACATGCCCCTCTCTGTTCCTCTGCTTAGAATCACAGCAATAAGGTCAAAGCCCTGTGAATGCCCACAGATCTCTAGTTCATCCTGTTCCCCATATACCATGCGCTGGTGTACAGGCACTTCATAGAAGTATTTAGTTATGTCAGTATCGTGGTAGGGGTGCACAGGGATGCTCTTGTCTTGTGCTTGTCTTTGGCTGCTTGTGCTTGATCAATCTATTCCCTCTTAAGCCTCCTTTCGGTTCTTGGGTGGTAACTACAGTCCTCCCCATGCCAGGCTCTGTCAAGCCTGGCTATGTCCCCAGTTTCCTTTAAATATAGTTTAAAGCTCTCTCAATGAGCCCTGCTAACTCCAGAGCTATGCTCTTTTTCNGTATTTCACCCAACTTCTTGATTATAGAAAAAATTATAGATGATGCCAAATAGAAAAATGGATGTGATAATTTAGTGTCCAAAACATTTACATACCCCAAATCATATTCTTGAATAGGTGGGAAGCTTACTTTTAAGCATATTTTTACATTTAATACATATATGGAAGGCCTAAAAATTATTTCTATCTGAAGAGACATTTTTCATGACCTATTATAACTACTAAAAGCTAGGGAAAATTGTTACAGAAAACATGAACCCTGAACTTTCAAAGAAAATAAGCATCAAAATAAGTTGAAGTACAAACCACAAGAGCATTATTTAATTGAGATATGTAGAAGAAAATGCACTTATTCTTTTGCCTTTTTTGGAGCTACAAACACAACAGTTCAATAAGGACTTTTTAACTCTTGCCTAGAACTGTACTGGAAAGGGTGAGAAGGTGTGGGCAACAGCCTGAGAGAGATAATGAAATGACATGGTAGCACCTCATAAACACACATTGCTTTCTATCTGTGCTGGGATGTGAAGGTTTTGCCATTTCATGGAAAATTCTGATCCATATGAGCTTCTGTGGAGGGCTGTGAGCTCTTAGCCCAGCAGCCCTCTGTGCTCCCCTGGAGAAAGGATGCCTGAGGCCATAAGGACTCTTGAGTTGAGTAACTCACTTTGAGGTTACGGTGACACCCCCAGCATGCTTTGCTTCGTTACGGTAATACCTTGTACCCAGTTGGCTAACTGGTTTCTACCCTCCCCCAGCCTTCCCCATAAAAAGAACTCGAGTCTGCCCTGAAATCTAGGGGGGAACCTGTCCCTTGCCTTCTCTTCACAGAGACTGCTGGACAATAAAGCTACCTTTTTGTGGAACTGCCATACAGGTCTCCCTGTCCCTCTGTCCCCGTGTTAGCTTTGGGATATTTCACAAAGAGCTGAATCACAAGAGCTGAAATCACTTGTAGCTGAGAAATCGCTACACTTGCTGAAATCCCGCTGTCCAGGGAGGTTTGCCTTCGCCCCTAGAAGAGCTGTTCTTTTGCAGGACACTCTCTCTAGGAAGGCTGTGGCACGCTGGTGCTCGAGCAGCATCAGAAAACCCCCTGAGACAAGCTTCTTACTCTTCTGCTGGCACTTGTGCAAGGATTTTGCAAAAGCTTGAGAACAGAAAAAGGAGAAAGACAGACATGCCCCTCTCTGTTCCTCTGCTTAGAATCACAGCAATAAGGTCAAAGCCCTGTGAATGCCCACAGATCTCTAGTTCATCCTGTTCCCCATATACCATGCGCTGGTGTACAGGCACTTCATAGAAGTATTTAGTTATGTCAGTATCGTGGTAGGGGTGCACAGGGATGCTCTTGTCTTGTGCTTGTCTTTGGCTGCTTGTGCTTGATCAATCTATTCCCTCTTAAGCCTCCTTTCGGTTCTTGGGTGGTAACTACAGTCCTCCCCATGCCAGGCTCTGTCAAGCCTGGCTATGTCCCCAGTTTCCTTTAAATATAGTTTAAAGCTCTCTCAATGAGCCCTGCTAACTCCAGAGCTATGCTCTTTTTCACCCTTTAAGACAGGTCAACCCCATTTGTTGCCAGCAGGCTTAGTGATCAGTGACCAAAACTACCCCCAAATTCTGCTGGTAGCACCAGCCTCAAACCCAGGTATTCACCTGCATGATTTACCTGTTTCTTGCTCCATCATTCCCAGCAACTGGCAGGGACAGAAGAGAGTTTGGAGACAGGAGAGAGCTTGGAAACAGAGGAGCTATTGTTTTGTTTCTTTACTGGATTTATTAATATTACACAGTTCAAATATTTTACAGTATGTCAGTCATCCTCAGTAGAATATATATGATGAATTCATTTAATTGGTCTTCTAAATTGTTATTATGGGAAAAGAGGTACATGTGAGGCAACCAGTAAAGAATTCCATAGCACCCTTTATCTTGGGCATATTAGTGACACAGCTGCACATGTATAGAATCATAGAAAGAGTGGAATTAGAAGGAACCTTAAAGATTACTTAGTCTCACCTCCTCTGCTTTGGACAGGGCTACCTTCCATCAGATCAGTTTGCTCAAAGGCCCATCCAGCCAGGCCTTGAACACTTCCAGAAGTGGGGCATCCACAAGTTCTCTGGGCAACCTGTTCCAGTGCCTCACCATCCTCGCAGTAAAGAATTTCTTCCTAATATCTAATCTAAACCTACCTTCTACCCTCTTTCAGTTTAAAGCCATTACCCCCTGCCCTCTCAGTACATGCATTTGTAAAAAGTCCCTCTCCAGCAATCCTGCAGGCTCCTTTAGGTACTGAAAGGCTGCTATAAGGCCTCCTTGCAGCCTTCTCTTCTCCAGGACAGACAATCCCAGTTCTTTCAGCCTTTCCACAGAAGTATTCCATCTCTCTAAAAAATTTTGTGGTCCTCCTCTGGACTTGCTCCAACAGATCTGTGTCCTTCCTGTGCTGGAGCCAGGTGCAGTGCTCCAGGTGGGGTCTTATGAGAGTGAAGTGGGATAATCACCTCCCTCCACCTGCTGGCCAAGCTGCTTTTGATGGAGCCCAGAATATGTTTGTCCTTCTGTGCTGTGAGCTCACATGTTGAGCTTCTTGTCAACCAACATCTTCAAGTGCTTCTCCTCAGGGCTCCTGTCCATCCAGTCTCTCTCTAGCCTGTACTGACATCAGGAATTGCCCTGACACAGGTGCAGCCCTTTGCACTTGGGCTTGTGGCATGGTTTAAGACCAGCTGGAAGTGAAGCCCCAACCAGCCCCTCTGGTGTGAGAGACAAAAGGCAGAGATCCCAGGTTGAGATAAGAACTATTTACTGGAAACAGCAATGAGATAAGAAAATGAATAGTAACAGCAACAATATTAATAACAAAGGTATAAAAAAGAGGGTGATTTGCACACAAAAAATGCTTACTGACTGATCAACCCAACCCAGTGCCACACAGCTCCCCAAGATAAAGAACAAAATGGCCCCCCATACGCTCTGCACACACATTTTTTTCCCCAAGCCCAAGACAATGGAAAACAATGGTGGAAATTCCCTCCAGCTGAGATTGGTTCACTGCTTGCTTCCCTGGAAAACTGACAAAATGTCAGGGGACCCTCCACGTGCTACCTGTTTCCTCCATCTGAGGCCAGGCCCACCTTCTCGGAAGTGAGAATCCCTTATCTTGGTCTCCTGGCAATGATGTAAGTGGTGTAGAATAACAACAATAGACACGCCCACACAGCCCCAGGCTCTGCACCCTCACAGGTACTGCAAAAAATTATCTCTGTCCTTGGCTGAAACCAGGACACCATGTTAAACTTCATAAGGTTCACACAGACCCACCTGTCAAGCTTATCAAAGACACCCTGGATGGAGAGCTGACTGCACCACACAGCTTGATGTTGTTGACAAGCTTGCTGAAGGTGCAGTCAATCCCACAACTTCTCAAATACGGTGGATAGCAGCCTAACCGCTTCCTTGGCCCATTTCCTCAGGACCTGTGGATGCATCTCATCCTGTCCCATGGACATGTGCATCTTCAGATTCCTTAAATTGTCTCAGACCTGATCTTCTCCTACAGCAGGAGGTTCTACATTCTCCCATTTCCTTCCTTTCCCTCATGTGATTTAGGAGGAACACAATTCCTGAAAGTAAAAATGCCTTTGTCTATTAAAAAAGTTTCACTTATTGAAAAGAAACTGTACAGAAGTCAAAGAAATGGCCTTATTGACTGCTAAATAAGCTTGTTCTGTTCACATCTGATGGGAGAAAGAGGAAAACTGAAAAACACCAAGATTTTAAATACAAAGAGTCCACTGAGAAGTGATATATGTGTGTTTACCTTTATATGGTGTTGTCAAGGCAATATTATTTGCAAATAATTTTCAAGGAATTTTTAGAAACCCTCCTTCAAACTAAAGAAAGACACAAATCCTAAAAAAAGCATTTTGCCAAATTGAATCAGTTATGAAGTTTAACAAATGAAACAATATGTGCTACAACCTTTCTTTCTTTCTCTTGATTTCTCACCATTTCAACTACAAAGACTCAGCTTACTCAGATGGGCAGATGTCTCACATTGTGAGAAGCAGAGCATGAACAGCATGTTCTAGAAACACCATGCACTGTGCTCAGGTTTCTTTTTTGTTGCTATTTGGATAGTGCGACAATGTTACAGTGATCCTGAGGGCTGTCCTTCCCTCTCATGTAGCTTTCACTCTGAACTTTGCTAAGACATCCTGAAAAGTTTGTTTTGTCCTCATGAAGAACTTCCATGTGAGCTGCCAGACATTAGCTGCTCTATCCACTCTTTCCATAATCTTCAGCATGACTCTCTTTTGTATGGAGAGAATTTATAGCAACATTACTCTGTTTAATGAATGAATGAATGAATGAATAAATAAATAAATATAAAGATATATATATAATCAGAAACACGACCTGAATAAAATTAACCATGGTGTCAGTATTTGTATTGTTCAAATAATTATACACTTCATCAGTTTCACACTTCATAGTTGTTCCTGGATTTACTTTAGCATTAGACCACGGCATACTATAGAATAATATCAATTAGTATTAGAAAAGAATTGGTGTAACATCCTGCTTAGGTTTGCACCTGAGCAAACAGCAGGTCCTACAGGCTTATTCTATCTGAGATTCTATTACAGCATTACATTCCTTACATCCTTTGTAACCCTTACATAAATTTTAAAAAGCAGAGTTATCAAATATCTATTGGATGGAAGCGATGAGGAAAAAGAAAAAAATTGTATAAGAACCTTAGTATGATGTCTGTTTCTACCTTTCTGCTGTTTTAGAGAAAGAAATACAGTTTGCTGTGCTCAAAACCTACAGATCGGTTTCTGCTTGGTCAATGAGTTGGACTAGTTCCTCATGCAACTTACTAAGTGTCTCATTGCAGATGAAATAACTTCAAACAACAGAAGTTCTGAGATAACTTGCCTATTCAAAAAAGTTGAGTCTGTTTTGATTTCTGAGGACACTGGAGCACAAAGAACAACTCTTATCTAGGGATTGAATAACATTTATCTCTTCCCCATTCATCCCCTTGGTCCAGTACTTCTGTCTTGGTCACATGGCCCTATCCTAGCAATTATTTTAGTTCTCACCCTACTCAAGTCAATGAATAATGAGAACATTATTTATTTATTTTATACATATATACATATGTATAAACAGTTCTCTTCTGAGTTAGCTGTCTATTGGGGTAGTCTGTTGAATTGTCTGTTGAAAGGAAACAGACACCAGTTGATTCAAGACAAGTGAAGCTCTGGTAGCTATGGTCAGGGATTCCAGTACACAAGCTCTTACAAGCTTTAGAGATATGCAAAAAGATCAAAAACACCCCCAACATTTATGCTAAGCTCATCCCATTATAGGTCAAGTCCAGCAATAGGACTAGATGGCAAGCATAAGTCACAAGCTGCTGGCTCTATGGAGATTCATAACCTTGGTAAAAACAACATTTCTTTTTTTTTTTGTTTTATGTATTCTCCTGTTCGCTCACTTATATCTAGAAACATTGTTTGGTTTTTAATCTAGACTTACTATGCTACACAGATGCATTTCAATCTACTTTGGAATAAAATTTTTAGTTCTTTATACTCAGCAATCTTCTGCTCCACAGGGGGTTGAAAGACTACGTTGGCATGCAATAAGGACTCTCAACATTTTGGCTTGCTATAAACAGTGAAACTGAACAGAACAGTTGTTCTTCTTCTGTCTCATGCTGAATTTTGTTCACAAGAAAAAATCACTCGTTTATGTTTCAAAAGAACTAAATCAAACGTTTTTTGATGTGTTACAAAAATTTTACACTATGTCAAAGTTGCCCACAAGGTATATTAACAACATTTCTTACAGGAAATGTGAGTTTAATCGCCCAGATATCTACTTGTGCTGCAGTGAGAGGTGGCTGGAGGGGTAAAGTTACTTTCTGCAAACAGAGCAGTACACGTGCCTAAATGCAGCTCGGAGATCAAAGTCTTTGAGGAAATCAGTGACTTGCTAAAAAAGGAAATAATTTGCCCTTCATCACTAGCATATGTCTCCACTGGTGAGCTGCTGTTGCAGCTCACAACAAGAGTATTGATTTAGGGTAACTTTTGAAGTGCTTTGTTATCAAGTAGTTACTACCAGGGCAATTGAAGACAAAGAGTAATATAATTAAACTCTGATGCTGTGTCACAACACCTCTGAGAAAAAAGCTCTCCCTGAGAACTTCTGTTCAAGTACAAAGGACATGCCACTTAATGAATTTTGTCAGAAAACCATGGTGGTCATAAACTGCAAAAGCAGATTACAGGTAAGGAATTGGGAAGAACGGCAAGTAAAGAAATGCTGCTTTAAAGATGTAGACACAAATCTGTCAAGATAAATTCAGAAAAAGGAGGAAAATATCTGTGTAAGAAGATGGGGAAGATCAAAGATACACAACTATATATGTGTAAATCAGTGTAGTTCTACTGACTTAAAAGGAGCTTCACAGATTACCTAGCTGAAAAGATTTGCAATTAAAAACTGTCATTCTACTGAAAAAAATAGCTGTATTTGTAGATGTGTGATTTTTTTTTCTCCTTCAACTCCTATAAACCCTGTATCAAAACCAGCTGAAATAATTATGTTTGGTTTTAAATGATTACACATAAGCCACTAGCACTTTACCATTACAGTCTTAAAATGCTACACTCTAATGTGACATGAACTTCATACCAGCTTATATATTCTCTTATTACCCAATATCACTATTTTTCCCCCCGTTCCAGTAAATTAACTGTTAAAGAGTTAGCTGGTTTTGATTTAAAGGGTAGCCACACTGAGTTACCTACAGCAGCTTGGGAAATTCTATTTTCTCACATTTCAAGATTTGTAGTATATCTTGAGACCCTAGTAAGTATTCTTATGTATTTTTTCTAGCAGTAAGCCATAGCAGAGGGCAAGCATACAATTTCTGCATTTGAGCTGCCAGAATTTCATAGTTATTTTAAGAAACTGAGCTAATAACTACCATTTACTAGTTCTTCTCAGACCTCTGTTCAGGCCTCACTGCAACAGAAGAAAGTTCAGGGGGATCTGGAAGCAAGAAAGCCTTTTTCAGCAGAACACATCTGCAGGAGCAGAGATTATTTTTGTGAAGGTCAGACAAAACCTTGCAAGAACTCTGCTTAAAATCTCAAGTGTCAGACTGTCCATTTTAATGAAATACTTCTTGGGTTCTCTCAAAACTTCTTGCTACAACTTTCCAGCAAGCAATCCCACACTGAACCTAAAGCCTTGCAGCTTTAGACTGAATACTGCTCAATGGCTTCTTTCATCATCTGAAAATTTTAGTGCTTTGATGCTTAAACAAGGTACAGGAAAATGACAGTTCAGTCACTTGATATTCAGATATAAGCTAATGAAAATTATAGAAAAACAATATAAGATGCTTGAACATGTAGGAATTCTGTGAGGAGAAAGACAGCACTTTCTGTCTTCCTGAATGTGATACAGAAGAATAAAAAAAATTGCAACTATTATGCATGGGGAAAATAAGATAACTGCAAAATCCCTGGAGGTGACTATTATAGTTCCCCTGGAGGGGAGCTAGTATAATAATTATTATTGTATAATTATATCATTGTAGTATTACAATTGTATTAGTCAGTGATGCAGTGTAGCCCTGGATCTTTTTCCAGGTCTAATCACCTTTCTCAGAGCAATGCTAAGGCAGACAAAAACTTTGTATGTGGAGGGGGAAGAGTTATTCAGCACTTATGTATTCTGATTGCCTTCACTGCCTCCACTGCTTGGAGAGTGTTAGGTTTCACCCCTGTCATGGTTTAACCCCAGCCAGCAACTTAGCCCCACATAGCTGCTCACACACTACCTCCATAGAGGAATGGCAGAGAGGATTGGAAGAGTAAAAGTGAGGAAACTCATGGGTTGAGGTAAAGACAGTTCAGTAGGTAAAGCAAAAGTCGTACAACCAAGCAAAGTAAAACAAGGAATTAATTCACCACTTCCCATGGGCAGGCAGGTGTTCAGCCATTCCCAGGAAAGCAGGGCCCCATCATGTGATTACTTGGGAAGACAAACACCATCGATCCAAAGGTCCCCTCCTTCCTCCTTCTTCCCCACCCTTTATATACTGAGCATGATGTCATGTGGTCTGGAATAACTCTGTGGTCAGTTGGGGTCAGTGATCCCAACTGTGTCCCCTCCCAATTTCTTGTGCACCCCCAGCTGCCTCGCTGGTGTGAGAGGCAGAAAAGGTGTTTGCTCTTTGTAAACCCTGCTCAGCAATAAAGAAAATATGACTGTGTTATCAATCCTTTTTTCATCACAAATCCAAAACACAGCTCCATGCCAACTACTATGAAAAAATTTAACTCTATGTCCACCCCAGCCAAAACCACCACAACCCCAAAGAAAGCCAGTGCATGTACCCTGAGACTGCTTGGTGATGTGAAAGCAAGCATGATAGGTGAGGATGATTAGGATATTTGTTTCAAGAGCAAATATCCAAATAAAGCTAAAATACTCATATAGAGGTACTTTGGATACCCTTGGCATTACTGGGTTTGGATTTTGTAACTAAAGCAACAAGAGTCCTTTTCTATACTCAATTACAGCACTAAGAGCCTTTTAACATTATACATCTTTGGGTCAAATAATCCCCATGGAGGGAAATACACTGGATTTTCACCATCAAACATAAGAGACCTGTTCTGCATAATTAAACATACTATAACTTTCTTTTGTGATCTGATACAGTCTGTGTATCTGAAAATATGTGAACTTGAATAAGAGTTGCATATAAAAGTCCCTGCAAGTTTACAGAGAAAGTAGCACAACTGTTATGTTGAATGTGACCACTTGAAATGCAAGCACTTGAAAAATTAGCTTATTTTTCTACAAATAATAATGCACAACAATCTCTGTATTGTGATTCAGAAAAGTTGTAAGATCCCAAATAAAAAACCCAAAAGACATCTCTAAAACAGTATTTAAAATCAGAAACTAATCAAATTGACAAAAAGAAAATAAAAATCAATGCTTCTTTAGATAATCAAGTCTGTCAAACTGCATCTGTGATCTACACAAAACAACACTAAGTATTTCCTCATTGGGACACAGCAGAGCTGAGCCTTTTTTAGGAACATTGCAATTGCAAATACATTTGGAAGTCTGATTTCTTTCTGCTTCTTCCAGCATATGAGGGCAGTCATGCAAGGTACACTGAATGCTGACAGGCAGAAAGATAGCTTGCTTTCTCCCTCTCTCCCCCCAAAGCATTTGATTTTGCTGGAGACCCTGTCATAACCTTTTCTGCACAGCTACAAATACTAGTATGACTATATACATTCAGGATTGAATGGCAGGTGGCTAAATACAGTCTCTGGCTTTGCCTTGTTCTCTTCAGTCTTTACTGGCTGCTATACCTGTCCATTGCCCTCTGAAAGCCTTTATTCTCAAAGACAGGCTTGCTTAGATCTAAGACGACTTCATCTTGAAATCCTACTGCCTCTCTGTCACCAGACTTGACACAGCTGAACTGATCCTTCCAGTTCAGACCATGTTTGTTGACAGGAACTTTTTGTCCTGCACAAACAGCAGGCATGCTGGTGACAGGCATCATAACAGTACTCTTACCTTGCTCAGTATTTTTTTTTGTACTTCCATTGTATGTTTTATACTCAGAATGCAAATAATGATTTTTTTCCCCTAAAATGTTTGGGTACTAAGAAAGTACAATTTTTTATTGTCATCAATGCACACTATAGGGAAGAAAGAAAAATAGAATTCTTGGAATCCTCAAATATCTAGTAACTAGTATCTCCATATAACCACGTGCACAAAGCTGAGGTTTGCTGTATTTATATCTGCCAGTTTGATTTCTGAATGTTGTGCTTGCTTGTAGGACCTAGAAGAGCTGGTCTGAAACGTGCATAGATATCCAACATCTGTTCTTTTTAAAGTCTTGGCCTCATAAACAAATTAGAACTTCCAGCAGGTTCAAATACAAATATAATTCAGTAAGAGTTCCTGAGAATGGAAAAAAATGCAGGTTATTTTTGTTTTATTAAAATTCCCCCAGTTGTAAGCTTCAGGATGTGTACACAGACTTTACCAAAACACAGTTTTTAAAAGATTAGCAGCTACAAATAGATAGAAGGAATGAGATACAGAAGGTCAGCCAGGTACATATTTTCCATGCATCACTTTGAAAGGCTTTAGCATTTTTTGAAGATTAATCAGACTAAAATTTTCTTTTCATCACAGGCAGCTCCATCAGGTGTTCATTGAAGAAAGCTACTTAGAGCCTTCTGATATACTGCAGGTTTTATAGCTACAGGTAATCATTACCTGTGGTGAGCAACATAATCCACAGCCAACTAACTGTAAAGAGGCTTAGCACACAATATCAGAACAAGCAGCAAGACCTTTAAAACTACTGGGGCTCATTTGCCACAATAACAGTTTATACTGTGTGACTGCAACCTAAAAATATCCCCTTCCTTCACACATTCCCCATGCAAAGGGTGATGTACCCATTTTCTAGTGGACCTTAATTTATTCTTCCAAATGTGATGATTTTTAATCCAATACCATGTATACAAGACATCGATCCACATTCTGCAAATATAAATCAAGAACAATCCACATCCTACTATAATATTAATATATTACTTCCTGCTTTCACTGTAGACAACACACCATATGTGTCTGTCTGTATGTGCAATTCATTCTAGCTCATCTCCATTTATTAGAGGCTGGAATGATGACTGATAGGAAATACATTTAAGCACACATCAGTTGATAATATTTAACAGGCAGCCTATAGAATTGCAGATTAACTTACCTGTCATTAAAATCCAAAATATGTTATGCTCAGATCCATATGTAACCCTTACAGTAACTAACTTCATGTTGATTAACATATTATAAAAATGATTACAAGGTGTCTCTGTTGCCCATATGGGCACGTGTGAATAAAGCTAGAGAAGGATTTTATTTAGCAACTAGAATATTTTAAACAATTATTTCCCTCTAATATAAGAAATAATTTTCCTTTTCATTCCTTCTAAAAGTTCTTAGAGTTTACAGGGAAATATATTTCCTGAAGAGAAAAATAAAAAAGAAAAAATAATAATAAAAAAAGAAAATTAAAAACAAACAAACAAAACCAATCAAGACCCAAACATTAAAATCAGAAGTGTACAGAAGATTCTACATGTGAAAGTTCAACCACTTGCACTCTGTGCTATAACCTCTTCAAGAAAATCAAGACACATGGGAAATCAGGTTTCCCATTACACCAGGCACAGTTCTTTAAGATATACAAACATGTCAACTTATCCATACCGTGACCTCCAAAAAAACGAAATATCAGCTGAGAGGAGGCTGCCAGCATGACACTGAGAAAGACAGTTATTTTTCAGTATTTCTGAACATAACTCATACTTTAAAAAATGTTTGAGAGAATTTTGGGTCAATGACAGTAAAGCAATAGCAATATTTTATGTGGAACTTCAGCTTACAGGGAACTAACTCTAAGGAAACAAAATTATGATTTTATTTTCATGAATGCGTCAGTTCAGTTAATAACAAATGGAACATTTATTTTGCACAGTTGAATTCGGTTCACAGATGGGAGAAAAACAGTTAATAAATTATTACTAGAGTTTATGGAGCTATACAGGAAGATACTAAGATGGAAGTACTGGAAAGCTGAGCTGTTCTGCTGGTGTTCTGAGACAGAAGACAGAATTCAGTGAAACTCAGGAGTCTAATCTTACTTCTGAGCCTGCAGCTCTCAGTTTAGGAGAGGGTCACAATATTTTCCTGTCTCAAAAAGGTGTTCTGTTGATTATGACTTGAAAGTATCTCCATACATTGCTGAAAAGCCCCACGGCATACACAACTACCTGCTCCACCTCTTTCCTCATCTCTTTTTCTAGGATGCTCCTGCTCCTGACACCAGCTCTGATGTTTGCTTGGCTGCACATTGAAGTGGTCAGAGAGATACTTGTCTGGCCCAGCATCAGAGTACAGCTCAGTCACAGCAGAGAATATGGATGTCACAACTGTTAACCCCTCGTTATTCTGAAAGTCCTAAATAGAAAGAAAATAAATCTTAACAAAGTCAGAAACACTTTGGTTTTTAGCTTGCTTTCTTTCTAACTAGAAAAGCTGCTTAAGTAATTCTTGGAGGAGCAAACAATTGAAAAGGTAAGAAGGTGAAAATGGGATGTTCTTTAGACAAAGGACAAAATAATTTTGGACTAAATGCTTTGAGTTGTACCTCCAACCAGTCAAAGGCCATGGAACAGGTGCCTAAGACCAGCAATGTTGTTTATATGGGAATAAGCAGTGCCCTGCATCCCTTTTTTGTAAAATAGCACTGGGTAATTAATGCTTCACCACCACCATGCTTCCATACAGAGCATGGCATGGTTTCAGTGCCCATCACTGGGTGACAGTTCTGCCAGTTTGAATAAAACAGTCAGAGTAGATTTGGGATCTTTGAGAACAGCTTTGTTCTCAGTGTGGCATACGACCATTCTCTGCTTATGACTATCAATATAACGTCTGAATTCTTTTCTGGCTTGGTTCTTCTTGTCCTCAATTCATATTTGTTCAGGGACAGGGAGCAGAGCCAGATCGAGGGTTTGGGATAAAGCCAGACAGAACTTGATTAACTCACTTGCCTCTAACTACAGTAATTACCATAATAAAGACTAATGCATTAATGAACATTTTAGAAGACAGAAAGAGTGGAGATATTCTTCAGCTCATTCTAGAAAAACAAATAGATGTTTAGCTTTTGCCTCCATCAGCTTGTGTACTAGCCTATGCTTTAGCCAAACCCTTTGATTTTAACAAATGCAATAGTACTGACAGGATGCTTTCTGGATGTATGTTTGTGTGACAGTGATTTAACCGCACAACAGTGCAAGGTCAGGCTTTCATGTTTATGCGAGAAGCTTCTAAGAGCCATGGTGAAGACCTCCACTACCATATTTCACTAGGAAGGGACAAACATAATTTCTGAGCATCTATTTGGTTTTTAAACAAATTTAATTTCATACATAAAGTAAAATGTGGTTACCTCACAAATAGTGACAGAGACAAGCAGAGTGCTTAACACATTCTCTGTCTCTGTCATTAACACAGATGATGGACTACGAGGGTTTCAGTGCCCTGAGCTGGAGGACCATGACTACAAGGATGATCAACTCCCAGCTGACCCTGAAGCTGCGTGGGATCTGCTGCTCCAGCTGGATCCCTACAAATCTATGGGGCCTGATGGCATTCATCCAAGAGTTTTCAAAGAGCTAGCTAGATGTCATCACAAAACCTCTCTCAATGATTTTTGAGTGATCTTGGGAATCTGGAGAGATCCCAGCTGACTGGAAGCTGGTGAATATTGTCCTGATTTTCAAGAAGGGCGAGAAGGAGGACCCTGGGAAGTACAGACCTGTCAGTCTCTCTTCAGTGCCTGGTAAAGTTATGGAGAAGATTATTTTTGGAGGTATTAAAAAAAACCTGAAAGGCAATGCAAGTCACTGGTCACAGCCAGCATGGCTTCCTGAGCAGAAAGTCCTGCTTGTGAAGCGTGATTTCCTTTTATGACAAGGTAACCCACTTAATTGATCAAGGCAAGCCAGCTGATGTAATCTTTTTGGACTTCGGTAAAGCTTTTCATACTGTCTCTTACAGTATCCTCCTGGACAGAATGTCCAGCCCACAGCTGGATAAACACATCATGGGATGGGTGAGCAACTGGCTCATGGGCCAGGCACAAAGGGTTACAGTGAATGGGGTGACATCAGAATGGTGACCTGTCATTAGTGGGGTTCCTCAGGGCTCCATCTTAGGCCCCATTCTCTTTAACAGCTTCATAAATGATCTGGATGCAGGACTGGAAGGGATACGGAGCAGTTTCACAGATGATACAAAACTGAGCGGAGGTATTGACTCCCTCGAAGGCAGGGAGGCCCTGCAGAGAGACCTTGGCAAATAAGAGGACTGGGCAGTCACCAACCATATGAAGTTCAACAAGGGAAAGTGCCAGATTCTGCACCTGGAATGGGGCAAGCCTGGATGTATAGACAGACTGGAGAACAAGAGGCTGGAGGATAGCACCACAGAAAGGGACTTGGAGGTCCTGGTTGACAGAAAGTTGAACATGAGTCAGCAGTGCGTGGGCAGGCAGGAGGGACAGCCGTGTCCTGGGGTGCATCAGGCACATCACTGCCAGCCAGGCAAGGGGGGAGATTGTCCTGCTCTGCTCTGTAATGGGGAGATCTCACCTTAAGTCCTGTATGCAGTTTTGGTCACAGCAATATACGAAAGATATAAAGCTATTAGAGAGTGTCCAAAGGAGGGCAGTGAAGATGGTGAAGGGCCTTGAGGGGAAGCCATATGAGGAGCGGCTGAGGTCACTTGGTCTGTTCAGCCTGGAGGAGAGTGAGGGGAGACCTCATCGCAGTTACAACTTCCTTGTGAGTGGAAGAGGAGGGGCAGACACTAATTTCTTCTCTCTGGTGACCAGTGACAGGACCCAAGGGAATGGCCTGAAGCTGTGTCAGGGGAGGTTTAGGTTGGATATTAGAAGAAGGTTCTTCACCCATAGGTTTTCTGGGCACTGGAACAGGCTCCCCAGGGAAGTGGTCACAGCACCAAACCTAGAAGAGCTCAAGAAGCATATGGACAATGCACTTGGGTACATGTTGTGACTCTTGGGTCACTCATGGGTCTTGTGCATGGCCAGAAAATGGGCTTGATGATCCCTGGGACTCTTCCAACTTGACATATTATGTGATTCTGTGATTTTGTAAGTCAAATGTTTTCCCTAGGTTTCTCCACAACACCTTGCCTTGTTAAAGCAAAGAGCTAACAGCTAAGTACTCCTATTCAACAGAGGCAGAGAAGAGTTTTGGACTCCATCTGAATTGCATTGTGAAAATGGAAATAGTACTCTGTGCATGGAAATCACAGTTTGTGAATCATGCAGGTATAGACAGACTGATGTGAAGTACAAATCTCAAATTCTCCTTTTATCAAAACAAAACAAAACAAAACAAAACAAAACAAAACAAAACAAAACAAAACAAAAACCTCACGAGGAAGGGTAACATCTGACCGCACAGTATGTGTTACCTCAAGGTCTATGTCAGGTTTTTTCTCATCATACTTACCTGCAATGTACTCTTTTATGACATAACAGCATTTTCAAATTTAGATTAAAAATCCACATCTTTCTCAAGGCCTAAGACTTTGCAGGCAAGATTCTGACTATGAATCATTATTGACATGATGTTTACCTCAATGCATAGCATTCAAAGCATTCTGCATGGTCATACTCATCATTCAGAATGGAAATCTCAAAAGCCTGTGATACTATGATGAGCTCTACTTAAAGTAGTTCATGTACGTATCAGTTACAGGTCACAAAACTGTGTAGTCTGCACATATACATACAATAGGTTGAAATGCTAAGGAAATAAGGAATATTTTACACAAATAGACATAAATGAAAAACCTCAATAATAGGCTTCATGGCACTTTCCTCTTTATGTGTTGCAGAAGTTTTGATGAAAATAATTGCAGTACTCTAAGACCTGCTTAAAAAATAGGCAAGGAAATCAGTGCTTCCCTGAAGCTTGGAAGACCTTAGTCTCATCTCTTCCCATACACATTCAACATCTCAGCAGCCTCAAAGACTAGGCCTTTTATCTCTGTACTTCAGCTCCTCCACTTATAAAGAGATATAAAAAGGATTTTTTTTTAAATTCATGGACATACCTGTGATAAAACTGTTCAAAGGTTTCAATAGATATCTTAACTGAGTCTTAGATATGTTAACTGCTACAGTAATTGGTTTGCAGTCGATCAGCATGTATTTTGGCCAAGCTAAATAGTTCAGGAAGCTTTCTAGGATTTTGAATTTAAAAAATCTAGACTCCCACAATATCTAGGTGAATATTTAGAATAGAGCTTCTCTGAGCACCTGCAACAGACAACCTTCCCAACAGATGCTGAGCAGGCATAATGGGTATAAAAATACAAGCTTCAGACAATTTGTCCTTTAGCTCTCCATTTGGAAAATTTTTGCAGATCTACTTGTATACCCCATGGAATTTGTGCTTAACTCTCTATGTTTTATGCGCTTATGAGTACACTATCTTTTTAGAAATAGTTATAGAAGTGCTTATTCTAGAAGATATACTTACACTTACTTTGAATGATCCTTCTTAGATAATTTAAAATACATGTTTACCTCTTAATTAATTTTAAATGCTCCCTAGTGTGTTGTAATACTATTCTTAATATGGGCCATATATTGTGCATGTACCTCTTCATTTGTGAGTAAAATAGAAAAGGAAATAAAACAACCAGGAGGTGTTTTGCCAAAGTGAAAGCGAAATAAATGTCTTTATTTCAATAGCATGTCAGACTGGTATAGAGTGAGATCATCACAAGAACAGAGTCAAAAATACCTGGTACTCCAGACAAAAGGGGATTTACTGTGGAATTAGGCAGACCCCTCCAGTACATTCCTAGAAGTGTTAAAGCCTTAAGATGACATGCCCCACAGTAAAACAGCAAAATGCTGCGGACCCAGAATTGTCTCTACAATATTCCTTCTCTAGTATTTTTCCAAAACCTGCAGCTAGTGTAAGGTGCAGAAAACCTTAGCAATACTATTTCTATGATATCCTGGTGATTGCAAATATTAAACAGAATCTCACGCAATTGTTCTTCTCTCACAAGCTAGTTCCATTCAGAGAATCTCAAACGCCAGTGTAAATAAATATTCACAAAGTGAAAGCAGGCATTCTTACCTTTTCTACAATTTACAATGTACTGTGCACTTGAGTTTTTTAGAAGTCAGACTTAGTACCTAATACCAATACTTAGAAGTAAAGGTTCCAGTTTTCTCCTTTTCTCTAAAGGCATCCTTTAAGATAAAAGTAACACTTTTCTCCACTAAAGAGAGAGGAAAACTGAAGATGGGTGCAGCAAAATGTGCTGTGGAACATATCACAAGCGGTGTGTGTCTGCCCTTGGTATACATTTTTGATCTGTTTTCCTCATTCTAATCCCATTTATTCATCCCATGCTGAGGATGTCACACTGCTGCAGTGTAGAATTAGGCATGGCTCTCAAAGGATGCTGAGAGCCCAGTGCTGACTACCAACCACTGAACATTGGCTTTACTACAGGACTGTCTCACATGCAACCCCCTGCCTCCACGCCTCCACAGCCATTCCACCTGGTGCTGTGAAGCCTTTGTTTTCCTTGTTTAGTAATTTCTAGTCTAGAATAAATAGTCTAAAATAACTAATAATTTCTTGTCTAGAATAACTGAGCATCTCTCTGTGCTTTTTAATTATGAAGATGTATACTATAAAAAAGATGAAATTGTTCTTGGCAATAACTCCATAAATATATGCTATTGTGGTGGGACTCCTAATCGACAAATTGCCAGAAATTAACTATTTGACTTCAAGAAACAATGTTAATTTTATGTCAGCTGGAGATGAATGTCAATACTAATTATGAAGTGCAGAAAATTAGAAAGTGAGGATATTCAATTATTTATCCCTATTGGTTATTATTGATGAGTATTTGATTATTTATCAGTAATATGTCATGGGCTAATCATTCAATTTTCCACCCAAAAGAGCACAATTTTCATTGATTTGACATGATTCATCATCCATGTTGATTAAGGGAAGAGAAAATGGATACTAAACCCATTAATATCTACAACCAGCCAAACTGGAATGTTAATCCAATGATTTGCTCTGTATCATGTGTCTTTGGACAGCTCAGGTCTTTCAGAGGACTCTAGCTGAGTAGAAAGGCTCCTTACTGAAAAGCAGAAAGAAAAATGAGTTGAACAGTAAGGTCTGTTTTGTGGTAGATTTCACCTACACTGCAGAAATTGCCGAGTATCAGCACTTCAAAATTAAAAACATGTGCTGCACCTGGTTCCTAAACAAACAAAGCACAATACAGGACTCTCCCTTGATGACTTATTTTTGATGAAATCATTGAGCCAAGGCAAAAAGCTTGAATTACGAAAGCAGCAGCCTGAATACGCCTGCTTATTCCTGCAACAATTACCTTTTCTCAGTGAAGGCTGCCTATTTTATCAATAGCTCTGTCAACATTTTAAAACCTCCTCAGAGTAATTCAGATTGTTGAATGTAAATAAGCCACCTGCTTTCAAAGATCAAAACAAGATTTATTTATTTATTTATTTAAACTGATAAAGAAGGGGCCTTGCACACAAATGAGAAAACACTCCCCATCTCTTTCTTTAACCTCCCTTTCTGATAATTCAGATGATGTTCTAACTGAAAACTAGGTTACAGCACAGGAACTTAACAATGCATGTGCTTACCTACATAACATCAGATGAATAGTTATGCCACCCAGAACTTGATGTTTTGTGCATGGCATGTGTTGTCCAAACTGTTCATTGCACTACAAGGGATCTCTAGGAAAGCCATGACAGGGTCTTACCACATAAGATGGCAATATCAAACCCCTCCTTTTCAAGCAATGTTGACAATATTACAAGAAAAGTATTGCCTTTCATAATACCCCATGGAAGACAGCTGCTCCTTTGTCACTGGTGCTGTGCACTGAGAATCTACAGCTATGCCCAGGGCTGGTTGAAGGTTGGGAAATATGGGGACCAGCACAAAGCAATTTCTTCTAGAGTGTAAAGCTATTTGAGTGACAGAAGTGCTCACACATGGTTTTTTGTTTTGGTGAATGACACCAAGCTCCTCTTTCCTTCCCTCTCAACATTTTTTGTTGCTATAAGAGTAAATACAGATTCTAAAAGAAAAGGAGTATGACAGACTCATTAGCATAAATATCCTTGTCATTTTAACCTTGTGCTGTCAGAGCCTGTCAAGCTTCATCTTCCTGCTGCCTCCTTTTATTTTTTTTTCACATCTACACTCATATCTAGTTTTCCTAAGCAGGCAACAGGGTAGACTTTAGTTCACATTTCATAAGCCAAAACCCACCTCTTAATTCTCTGGAACTCTGCACATTTTCTTCAGATCCATGCTTGACTATAATTTATCTGCAAAAAATGAAAATTTATTTTCACTTTTCATTATATTAGGATGTACAGCATAAAGCAAATATATATATGTATATATATTAACTCTGAGGCAATTTCTCTCTGACTTACTATATAAACTGTACATTTTTCAGTGGGAAGGGATCTCATACTCTTTTAACCTCTCCAGTCTCAAAGCTAATCTCATAGATCCCAGTGGGAGCTTTGCCATTGGCTTCACCAGGGAAAAGTTCCGGTTTCATATTTGTAATAAAGACATCCATAAAAAATCATTTACTATCATTTTTAAAGTTGTCCTGTTACCTTTAATACAAATGAAATCACTTATATTTGCTGTATTCCAGTATAAAAGTTTAATTATCTCCCAGATGCCAACATCTTCTCACTGTGTTTGTTTTAAGGTTTTTCTAAGAGCACAACTCTGGGTACATTCCTTTCAAACCCATGCTTTTTAAGTAGCAAGTTTTTGGTTTCAAGACAAATATTCCATGTTATTTATCCAGGCTTTTTTCTTCTGAAATTGTTCCAAATAAAATTTGAGATTTGATGGCAACACATATTCCTATATACCTGTGTCAAACATACACCTTTTTCATATACAGCACCACTGAGATTATGCAGTAATGACAGGCAAACAAGACTTACATGTTTCTCACAAGTGTTGGAAACACACAAACAACAATCCTATTATCCTTAAATCAGTGAGTATGATTTGAAATGGAGATTTTGATATTTCTAGCATCCCACATGGCCTGGGGCATGTTCAAGCAAAGTAGGAGCATTTTACGTAAGTTAAACAGAAATACTGTAAAAGGTGACTATAGTGTAATAGAAACTGTATTTTATTATAGGCAACAGTTTCGGATAAACTACTTGGTGTAAACATTATGGATCAATTTAGGCGAACAGACCAGTCAGTGCTGAAGAGGCTCTTGAAAGAAAAATAAGCAGATGGCTCATTGGCACACAATATATCTCCATCTTCTCATCTCATGATGGTGGGAGATTGGGAGAGGGAGATTTAGAAAAGGAAAATTTTTTTTGAAGGAAACCAAGTGCACAGATGGGTATTTCAATTGAAAACTACATGCAGGCATGTTCGGAGTTTCCGCTTGACTCCAACCTTTCATGGAGATACCCACCCCAAATATTTTTATGTAATTCAAGAACTGTAGCATTTCAAGAGTAAAAGAGAGTGGGACTGGGAATTAATCTCATTCTCTGAGGTTGTTTCCTGTGTGTTGAAGTGGTTTTTGACAACATGCAAAGGCATGGTAAGGCAATTAGGCACATGCCATACACAAAATCTGAGCCATTTGTTAAATCTCACAAAATCAGTCTGAGCTGCTGTTATGACCACCCACTTGAAAACAGTGACTAAGGCAAAAAATTATGCTCTCTGAACTACTCATGCAGTTCCTATTTATATGCGTATTACTTTCAGAGACATAATCAGAGGTCGACTGGTATTATGAAGAGTGCAAGGGAAGAAAAGTGATATTTGTATGAGAAATACAAAATCTAGCCAGATTTAAAAGGTGAAATCTTTAAGGTCTGCATTGACATGCCTTGGTTAACTATTTGGCTGATGACCATAGCCTCTTTTGTCACAGTTTCATTGAAACACTATGGCTTTCTATTTTGTTTTCTTTTCCCCTCAACAGATACACTTAACTAGAAGAAGGAGATTAAAAAATTACAACATTCTCCCATGAATGTGTAATTTTTATAGATGAGCAACAAGTCTCAAATCTCAGATTTATCTGGAAAGTTTTCTAGTAGATGTTCTTAACTGCTTTTTTGAGATATTGGCACAGAAAGAAAAGTTTTGAATCCAAACCATTTCTAGCAGGGAAAGGCCTAATATTTGGTGATATCCAAATAATTTTTTAGAAACCAATGGAATCATAGTTAACAATTTCTTCTCCATTTAAAAATTCTGAAATATTTCTTTCCATAGAAAGGTGGTAAGCCTCAGAGGACTTACAGTAGAGGAGATTTGAGAGATGTATTAAAAATGTAAAGGCTCACTTGAAGTAGGTCAAAACAGCAATCAGCCTGAGTCTTTAAATCAGACCTCCAGCCTGATTTACAAAATTTCTTTGAAATAGGTGAAAAAAAAGGTGATAACCAGCTTTCCCACTGAATACCAATATTCAAAATTTAAACCTTAACGGGCCTATTTCAGGCATTGTCCCAGAGACATTTAGATATTTTTCCTGCGGCACAAATTCTGTAATGTCTCAAGGCATTCACACTGCTCTCAAAGTGCAAGAATATCATCCTTCAAACACATTAAGCTGCCCTGCTCCTCCAGCTCAAGCAGAATTCAGAATTCATCAATTAACTCAGAAAGATTAAGGACATCTGCAGATCATGAGCTGGTGTGCAGATTCTCACAGGGTAACCAGCTTTCCTGATCTCCTGACCTGCAGGCTAATATTTTGCCTAGCCAAGAATCACAGAATGCCCCATAGGCCTCAGGGAATGAGTTTTGGGGTCATCTCACCAGAGGAGTCAGTACTCCATTGCTGATGGAAATGGGGGGAGTAAATTGGGCTCTGCAGCCTTATTGCCTGTTCTGGGCTGGGATTTTAGATTTACTGGATCCTGAATTCTGTGAACTAAGTCTGCTGACTGCTGGTTTTTTGGCTGTTGATATACGAGTTCAGCTTAGTAGTTATAGCTCCTGGGTGAAGAACTGTAAAAGCTTGAACTACTTCCCCACCATTGGTGCTCCATTGCTCTCAGTCTCTCCCACACTCACACAGAGGTAGGAAAATCTTCTTGTGTCATCTCTTACAGAACTTATTGAAGACATGCCCCCAAGAAAAAGTACAAAATTCCTTTGGGACAAAGGCTGTCAATCCAGGGAGTTTTGGAAATCATCAGGCTATCTAATATACATTTCAAAACCAATGAAACCATTATTCTTTTCAGAAACAACTGAAGATGCATCAATACACAAATTTAATTCATCCATACCAGCACTTAACCATCAAATAAGAGTTACTTTCTTCCTCTCTCTGCTGGATACATAACTATCTGCTCAGAATCAAAGAGCTTCAGCAGGAGAGCTCCGTGTACACTGTTCTATCAGCAGGGCCTCTGCAACCCAAGGTAAAATATCCTGGCTGTCAATACTGAGGGAAAGGAAGCATCCCACTCCAGGTTGCACTTGGCTTCTCAAGTCACACTTTTTCCTTTCTTTCACTGGTTATTTCAGGCAAGTCCCTCATAGAAAGCGTGCAGATGACTAGCTTAGGTTTGGAGGCTACATGCTGGAGTGAGGTTGGTATAGCTTTGGTATATAACCAAAAGTTTTAACCACTGAAGGAAACTGGAGCTGTGAAATATGATTCAGGGAGAATGTAGTTTAATCATTAGAGTGCCAGTCCTAGGAAATTCCCTCTATGTAACAGTGAAACTCGATGACTGTGTCTCCTCACTACATAAGGGTAGATACAGTTTCTACTGTGAAAAGAAAGCACTGAATTTCACATCATTATCTACATGTGCATGAAGTGATGTCAACTGAGAGTGTGGAACAGTAACCAAAACAAAATTTAAAACTTCTGCTTGACCTAATGAGTGGCTAAGACAGCAGATATTTTGAAGAAAATATGTTTGGCCTGAGTATGCACATAGAAACAGCTTTTTAATTTATCACACCAAGTGGAGATACAGCAGGTATCTTGCTGAAGGGCCAGATGGCCTGGGTTCTTAATTGGTATATGCAATTTGTTATTCTTGCAGAATAGATCACTCTCATCTTCACATAATGAGTTACTTTTTCCACAGGTTTCACATTAAGTTACTGGGAACAGGCAGTGAGAGTACAGTTTAGGTACAAGGTGTTTCTCATTTTTTTTACCACAACCATAATTTCAAAAATTCTACAATAAACAGTTGGCCTAGAAAAAACAAGTACTCCTAGGCATTTTCCTCATGCTGGGTACTCAAAGAAGTCAAGGAGAAGCTATCTCTCAGGACATAGGAAAAAAGAGATATTGTGTCCTTAACTCTACCTCCACTCCTGGGTAGACTGAAAACCCTCTCTGCAAAAAGGCTTCCAAAGAAAAAGAACAGAGAGCTCAATCTAAACATTCACTGAAACACCAGCCTCATTCTGAATCTGGGAACCTGTGAGAGTGGAATTTTTTGGATCAACTGACACTGAAGAATAATAGACCTTTCAAATGTTTTCTAATTTAGTGTTGTTAGTTTTTTGGGCTTAGAATTTGTGTATAAGGTAAGAAACAGTAAGAAGAACAAATCTGCAACTCCTTGCATATAGTTTCTAGCTTGTGAGATCTGTCAGGATGTTTAGAGCTTAACTACAGCACTGATGATAAAAAGCCCCATGCCTGCCAGCAGAAATACCACCATTTCTTGCTTCTTTCTTGCCTGCCTTTCCTGTTATTTCAACAAAGTTTTAAGAGACTGTACCCAGTAGTAGAAGTTGACTGCTTCTCATGAAAGAAGGGACTTGGAAGAGCATTTTGCCCAAGAAATAAGCCCAGGTATAGTGCCTCCAATGTCAACTGCAAATGTGAGGTAGTAAAGCATATTTCACAGTTAATGGATAGTATAGGTGCACAGAATCAGATGTGGAAGAAAGTCTGACAACACAAACCCAATACACATGAAAGTTAGCAGAAGCCTTGCATCAAATTCAGTATATACTAAATATGGGAAAATTTTTGTTATTGCTCAAATAGTTTGCACTTCTGCTCTTCTGGTGTACCAATGGGATGCACTCAGCCTCGCTCTGACAAGATCTTCTAGATGAAATATCTGCTTTCATATTCCATTTTTTCCTATCCCAGAAGAAATCACCTGTTTCTGAAGGTAGCCCTGAAGATATAATTAATCCCTATATACACTGAGGAGTATTGTAAATAAAGAGTATTGTGAAGACATTGTTAATATTTACCAGTAGTGGTACCTTAGGACAGGTCATCATATTCATTTCTAAACAGCACAGATCACCCTTATGCTGAGAGCCTTACATTAGTATCTTACTAGACTTCCACTGTAGGAGAAACCAGCAGTTAACTTTCCATGGTTTTCTTGTTTGATTTCAACAGCAAAAGCAAGTTTCTTATGATGGGAGCAATGTGATATAAAGAAACAAGTGCAAAAGTACAGGAAGTTATAGGTTAAGCAGAAGAAAATAACCCTGGTTTGCTTTGGTATCTGTTTTTGTTTCATACTAATAGGCTAAATAAAAGAGGTGTAGTAGGAAAATGAAAACTCTAAAATGCACATACGCTGATATAAAAATGGGTATATATTTTTCCTATTTGGATCTTAATAATCCCATTGTTCCACAAAATGAGTGGTTTTAGTTTAAACTGTTCTTGCATACACTCCAAAAACTTCAAAAGGAAACATTCGTTACTTGAGCTTGGATGTTTCTTTTCTAAGAGCTGAATGGCTTGACACCTACGGTTATCTTTACAGCACTCTTCAATGGAAAGCTGTTTTGTTCTATTCAGTTTAGCAAAACGTATATATATCCTGTCTCTGATAGTTCCTGTAACAGCAAGCTATCCAATTCCCAAATTGTTTCTTCCTCTTTACTCACAAGGCCATAGCATTGTGCATGCAGATGGCGGCAGAATATGGATGAGCCAAGACACAGTAGCATTCCAGATTTTCTGCAACTCACATTTTCCTTATCATACAACAACAATGGAAGTCATTACTACGTTTTCTATTGCAATAAGAAGAAAAAATTTCTGATCCAATATTAGAAACTTTCTTTTGCATACAGATGCACAAAACCTAACAGATAAGCTATTCTTGAATTTTGAAAAAGATATGTTGTCATATGGAAAGGAAATGCACAAAAGATGAGATCCAGATTAAGGAAATCTCATTGAGATCTAAATATTGATATGAATCCTTATACAGACTGATGGGTTCTGGGGTACTGCTCAGCTCCTGACATACGTTGGAGCTTGACTCTACAGTGTCAAATCAATTTAATCTCAACATTTATTCTGGTCATCCCCTACACATATCATCATCTTGTCTTTTACATGGATGCATTCTCAATGTATCATTTTGTTGTCAAAACCTCTTACACAGGGGCAGTATACCAGCAATGGGGGTACTTCCCTGCAACTATGTCAGACCTGCACCCCAAAACTGTGGTCATGTTTGGCAGACTCAGTAAAACAGCAGATTGTGTGATTTAGCTAGTCCATATTTTCAAACCACCATTTCAGATGTAACTGGAAAAGGAAATAGATTCCTTATAAAAAGGTTTTGCATTGTTTCACAAAAGTTTCATTAAGACACCATGGAAGTCTAGAGAAAAAGGTCAGCAAACAAAAGTGAACAAATGAATATTTATGTAAGAAAGAATGTGCAGTATCTTAAACACCTCTCTCCCAAACAAGTACTAAAAAAATTTTGTAGCCATTAACCTGGCTGGCATATTTTAATTTTTTTTTCCTCTCTATTGTGCCTTTGTTCTAATCTCTTTTAGACCCTCAAAGCTGTATAAGAGAATAGATATTTCACTATATTTATATTTCAGGGTTAATGGGTGATCTCAAGAGAATATTTAAGCATGCTAAGCCCCACAAACAGTGCCCATCATTATTATTCTTACTAGATTAACTTGCATTTGACTTCATGCATCCCCTTTGTGCTTGCAGAGATACAATGTCAAACGAGTCATTGACAGATTAAGTCTTTACTATGAGAGGGGTGAGACGCTAGAACATGTAGCCCAGAGAAGTTGTGGAGGCCCCATCCCTGGAAGGGTTCAAGGCCAGGTTGGATGGGGCTCTTAACAGCCTGGTCAAGTGGAAGGTGTCCCTGCCAATGGCAAAGGGGTTTGTAACTAGATGAACTTCAAGGTCCATTCCAATCCAAATCATTTTAGGAAAAAACATTAATTGTGCTATACTCAACACCTCCAGGACTCCTTCCTGACTCAAAGCATACTCAAATCTTACCTCCCTTGTGCTTCTGTGCATGTACTAAAGGCACGATTTTATATATAAATATATAGAAATTTGTATGTATATATATGCATGTGTGTATGTTTTTCTATGAAAATGTGCACACATGTGGATAAATAATGCAGATAATAGGTCAGATGGGTATGTGAAGACAATGAACTCAATAGCGCATTCTGCCTTTGATGGAACTCCACACAGTTTGAGAACATCCCTCTTTGGAAAAAGCTGACTTGGAAACTTAGCAGCAAGAAGATCTTTCAACCTTTAGAAAAAAAGGGGGACTGTAAATTCTTCTTCTGGCTTGCATATTTTAAGCTTTAAAAATGTTAACTCCTTTAGTTTCTTATTTCCAGAAACATGAAGTTTTAGGCAGCATTGTTGTTGTTCCCTGGTAAAATGAATCCATTTTACCATAGCGTCTTAGACTTTTAGGAACATTTTCACCCTTTATTCCTGGGAATTCCAATATTTATTCATATTACAAATAGCACAGCTGAGATAGCACCAAAGCAAAAATAGCACAAATAGCAAAAAAAGCAGAGATACCCAAAGCTTGCTTTGCCTTAGCCTTTACCAACAAAGTCTCTGAGGTCTTTCTGCCTAGAGATAGTGTTCAAGGATGAGACAATCTACCAGGAGTGGAAAAGGATTGATTCAGGGATTGCTTGATAAGTCTCATCCTATGCAAGTCCACAGCACCTAATGAGATGTATCTGGGGTGCTAAGAAAGCTGCAAGATGTCACTATGACACTGTATCATCTTTGAAAGGTCATTTTATCAGGGAAGGCCCACAACGGCTGAAGAAATACAGATATGGCCCTCATCCTCGAAAAGTAAGAAGCATGACTCAAGGTTTTGCCTAACATTCATGCTCATAAAATCATGGAGAGAGTACTCTTGATGCGCATTCTGGGACACTGAAGGAATTAAAAGGTAACTGGAATTGTAACCAGCATGCATTTACCAGGAATTAATGTTACAAAATCAACCTGATTGCCTTCTGGATGAAAGTACTACATTTATACATGAGGAGTGAGAAGTGGATGTCAATTATCTTGACAAGAGCAAGGCGTTCTAGATGATCTCTCAGAGCATCTTTAAGATCATGATAGGTTTGCTACTACTAGATGGGTAAAAAATGGTTTAAAGGGGAACTGGACACTGGTTAAAAGCAAAGTACCACAGGAATCTATACTAGTTTAATACATTTATCAATTACCTGGAGGAAATGGAGTGTCCTCTCATCAAGTTTGTGGAGCATTCCTCACTGAGGTGAGCTGTGAAGAATACACAGATACAAAGAATATCTGGATGGCTATGGAGCAACTGCTGCAGGTAGCAGATGAGATACAACAGATATAAACTGAAACAAGAGAGTTCTGTTTGATGAAACTTTTCCCCTATGAGGAGAATCAGTGGAACAGTATACTTGGAGAGGTTTTACAGTCTCCAACGTTACCAGTTTTCAAGACTCAAGTGGATAAAGCCCCGAGCAACTTGGTCTCAAGTCAGCATTGGCCCTGCTTGGAGCTGGAGGTTGGGTTAGAGATTTTCCATGGTGGCTTCCAACTTACTGTGATTCTGTTTGCTACCTACACATGGCTGTGTAACCACCTCCACCTTTATGAGGATACACATTAAGTCTTTCTGCTTAAAACCACAAAAACACTGAGAAACTGTACAGTCTCTAAAGACACGCATTGTCAAATATAATCTACTGACATACATAGTGCCAAAAAAAGGCTGCTGCTACTGAGCTGCCATTCCCTCTTTGTGCAATAAGAAGGTTATAAATTTTACAACTGCATTCAGTTGTCATTTTCCCAAGGAAATACTGAAGAACACTGAAGTCTTTAGAACTGACAAAGAATCAAATCAAAACAAGTTTAATGGAATTTTCTATTCTTAACAGCGAGGAGAAGAAGGAGTTTTTATTGAATGATCTATTTTGCTCCACACAGAATGTGTCAGTCATCTGCTGCATAAATAGAGTAAGCAGGGAAAAAAGGAGACATTTCACCAGGAAAAGATGACCTATGAATACAGAACTATGATTAGTTTCATTTTAAGAAATTAACAGTTATGAGGTGGGTAAGATATATTTGTTAAACATCAATGACACATTTACTTAGCTACAAGCTCTTCCTGCAGACCCTCATAGCTCAGGGACCCTACTCACTTGCTTTCCCTCCCACTTTCCTTGTTTGTGGCATCACCACTAATCTTGGTGTCATTTAAAGACAATGTCTCCTGTCACTGAAATATTGTATTTCAGATGTTAATTTTTAAGCATATGAATGTAGGAGGCTTTGGCCTCAGAAATTCATGTTTTTCTGAGCCATCCAAACCTCCCAAGTATGGAAGACTGGGCCAAGAAATCCCTAAATACTGCTGTTCTCATGAAATGGTTACAGTGAGCAAAACAAATGAAAAAGGACATATAAAAAACCAAAGGGCTTTTACAAATTACACATCAGGAAGAGTATGGTTTCAGGCTCCATTTTTCTGAATTTCTGTCTTGGAAAGACCAGGAATGTAATTGACTTCTAGCCCATCTCTCATTGATGGGTAAAGCCACTGACAAAGTAATGCCAGGAAAGCAATGACAAAACAGCACAGCTACCAAAATCGTGAAGTCTATGCAATCAGACTTTGAGCCAGGTCACATAGCATTTAGAAAGCAGCAGCAGCATTAAAAGGTTGTCTCCCCATGGCAATGGATTGGCTGTTTCTTAATGCTGAAATTACTCGAACTCACCATAGTCTCCAGCATTGAGTCCCTCAGGATTGCTGTCCCATTTAAGTGACATTAAAAAAAAAAGGCTTTATGGTTTTAAAATTAATTACTATTATGAGGATCCAAAGAGCAGTAATGGCAAATTGTTTCTCTACTAAGGACTAGTGGTAAAATACTAAACAGGGTTAAAACTGCACTGCTTTTAAAGGATGTATGGATTTATTTTTTATTAGAAATCCTGCCCTATGCTGGTTTAGTCTGCACGTGAAAACGAGTGACCTGTGAATGCGCAAGGACACTCTCTATATCAGATCAATTATGGTTGGATCAGATCAAATATGGACCTGGTTGTCCTGGAAGTCCAGCAGGATCCCTGTCAAGAGGCTCCAGAGGCATGTGGACAACATCATCCTTCTGGGGCTCAGGACACCTTATGTACTACCTGATTTCAGCACTTAACAGCTGAAGCTGAAACAAGCACCACTATAAGCACTTTCTACCACAAGGTAATTAAATGCCAATTAATGAGCTTATAAATGCTAGTCTGTAAATTCTTTAGAAGTCCTTTCCAAGATACAAATTTTTGAGTTTTATTTGTGTCCTGGTTCTATTGTTACTTAGTGATGTCCTAGCATTTCCAGCCACAGTTTCTACTGTGGCTTACCCGGCAGCCAAGTAACTCTGGGCAAAATTAGAAAATTAGAAAAGCCCCTAGGAGAAATATAGATTTAATTGTCATACTAATTTGTAACCAGGACTTGAGTTTTTTGAGGGGTTTGAAGGAAAAAAGAGTAATTTTATTTTTTGAGGTGAAAAGAGAAAATAATGCTATGGTTTTATAGCAAAATCTCTGTAGGCAATGTTAGGCCTTATCTGTACTAGAAAAGAAGGAACAGATTGAAAACAACACAGAAAAATCCAAGTTAACCAAATTCAGACATAAACACCACACAAAAAATGATCTCCATTAATGCACTTCAGAATTGATTTTGAAAAATACTTTATTTCCAAAATCCTTTTTTTTAAAATCTTGTCTGCTTTCCAAATTACAGAGTGTTTTCCATAAGACAATGTCAGGTTGGGAGTCTTATAAAGATTTTGCTCACTTTAATTTTAAGAACATGAATTTTCCAAATATGTTATTCTCTGTACATTGTCTTATTTTGAAAATAAAAGCAGATTTTAAAATAGTTTGGGGTTTTTTTGCCTATATCTGTTTTTCTTATTTAAATAAAAATTGTGGAAGTATGGGATGCTTAGTATTTTAAGTATACTTTAGCATATCAGTGAAAAACCTGTGCTTCCTCCCTAGCCTTCTTACAACATTACATGGCACTATGCTTTTTAACTGCTTAGATTAGCAGGGGTCAGTTTTACTTCTGTAACTGTATTGCCTAGACTGACATGGTTTCAGTCTTTGGAAATAAAGAAAAAAAATTATAGTTGAAATGTGTCTGTGAAATATTTTAGGAACCCCTACTCTCATCCAGACCTCCTAGACAGTTAAGAGCATATTCCCTAATGCTGTACTCCAATACTACATATCTTTATCATCTAAAGTGGATTGTTTCCTTCTTCTCTTTTTTCTTAAGTGCCGCATTTCTACATTTTCTGCCAACCCAAGAGAACATTCTACACCAAATTGTCTCAAAGTCAGTGCAAGGATTTAGAGTGCTCCAAGATAGATGCCTAAGTAAGGGCAGGTCTGTGTAAACAGCATTTTCTTGGTACAAATTTGCCAGTGCTAGAGCTAGAAAAGAATAAATTCACGTCCTCAGTTTTGGTCTTATCTTGGAAATACCTATATATATCTTTCTTGCCTCTGACATGCTCTTCTGGTGCAAGTGGAATTTAAACTTCATTTAATATTAGTTGGAAGTTAAGTGATTTAATCTAAACTGAGGAGAACATGATTTATTAATCTGTACATGAAAGACATTTAGCAGAATAAAAATCCTGTAACTGTCCATGCTTTTGAATACTTCTTCAAGAGTCAGTATTGCTCGTAGAAGACATAGGCTATAACGGGGCAAAATGATAGTAGAGGAAAAATAGCAGTAATGTTTTGACCCTAAAAAACCGGCCAAGTTTACTGTGAATACATCTCTGCATTCGCAGCCTGATTCTAAGGTTACGGAAGTTGATGAAGCTCTCATTTATTTGAAGGATCCACGGCATAGGTCCTAAAAAATTCTAACTCTTCAATCTGCTGTGGGATCTGGTTAATTCTAGATTTCTAGACGAAATTGCTAAATATATGAAAGGTTATTGTCAAGTATAAATATGAAATTTAACAGCACAAATTTGCCCTAAGCAGTAAGCAGCAATGTTGCTCTTCCTACACATACTGCTCCCTTTATTTCTACTAATGTTTTCATATTACCAAATGAAATGAAGACAATTAATGGGACAAGATGGCTCTCAGTCTCTCAAGCCTGATCCCAGTGTCCTAAGCTTTTGTTTTATTAAAGGGATAGTGTGTTCCTCATGTTATTAATCTGTCCTGGTACTGGAAGAACAGCTATAAATTTCTAGCCCATTACTATAATTTTTCCATTCAGCAGTGTATGAAAGGTTCATATAGAAACGGAAGTCACCAGATGATGCTTAAAGTGTTTCTAAATTTGATGGGAATGGTGCACTAAAGCAACATTACCAACTCCTAGTAACAGACTCAAGGTCAATAACCAATTATTGGACTGTTTTGTAAGTCACGGGTTCTTAGCAAAGAAAGTCTTGTTATTTCACTCACTGCTTTGGACTAAGACAACCACAAATATGGAGGTATAAATATTGTTTGCGGATTGTCACTAGCATATTGCTGATTTGGTGGACCTATATTACTGCAGTCAGATTTAATATTCTCCAGGAAAGTCAGCAACTGGTAGAAGCATTGAGTGTCATGAACAACAGTGAGGATGACCTTACTTGCCTCCTCCTATTAATAAAGCCTTAAAATAAGTACACGTCCTTTAAAATCCATAGTATAGCATAAATTGATGAAAACTCTTTTGTTTAGTGATCAGGGATCAGGAATATAAAATCAAGACATTTGGGGTTCCATCTATACTTTATAGCCTATCCACAGTTTAATGTTGTGGGCAGTTCACTCACTTCCATCTGGGTTAGTCTTCTCCATTAAAATGTAAATGTCTTGGACCAAAATCTAGCAAGAGCTCACAGAGTTAATTAAGGGTCCTCGCAAAGAGCAGATGAGTGATGGCCAAAATCCCAGTTAAATAAATTAATGTTGAAATCCATCTGTCCTCAAAAAGGCCAGAAAAACATGTGCAAGAACCTTGAAAAAACCCAAATAACTTTCTTGAACAGGTTCTTCGCATTGCCTTACATTTGTTTTCATTCCAGTTATGTTTATCACATTTTCATGAGTTGAATGCTCCAACTTGTCCTTGCCATCAGCTCAGTTGCTCTACATGTGTCCTCTATGTTTCTGAGTTAGTTCCCAAAAACAAGCATTTGGTAGGAATAACTAAGGAAATGTTAAAAAGATCACTGGATTTTCGTTCTTTTGTTCACATATTCACATTAAACACACTGCAGTAGGGAAAGTAGGGTTTTTTTATGCAGGTGGAATGTGGTTTTGAAATCAGAAATGAATAGCACTTTCTCCTTCTCTGTGAGTCAAACATAGGCATGTGTGCGCACACACATATGCATGAAACAAAAATAGCTCAAGAAAAGAGACTGAGGTTTTGAATATGTATAGAATAATCTATTCATGATAGCAATCACAATATTTGCTAGCTTAAGGTGACAGAATGAATAAGGCTCTACTCTATTTGGGTAACGTAATTTATTAACATTAGCACTGCTCTACATATGTGGGACTTTGTAGTATCACTTAATGGGTTTATGTAAAAAAAAGACGAGACTAAAATACCTGAGTGAGTAGATCTGATTTTGCATTCTGATACTATTTTTTTTAAATCCCTCTTGCCTTCTGGGAGGTTATGCTGGTTTTGGCTGAGGTTGAGTTAGTTTTCTTCGTAGTAGCTGGTATGGGGCTGTGTTTTGGATTTGTGCTGAGCACAGGGTTGATAATTTAGAGATCTTTTTGTTATTGCTGAGCAGGGCTTGCACAGAGCCAAGGCCTTTTCTGCTTTCCATACTGCCACGCTGGCAAGGAATGTGGGGGTGCTTGGGAGGCTGGGAGGAGACACAGCCAGGACAGGTGACCCCAGCTGACGTGAGAGATATTCCAGACCACATTACATCATGCTCAGTATATAAAGTGGGGGGAAGAAGGAGGAAGGGATGTTTGAAATTATGGCATTTGTATTCCCACATAATGATTACATGAGGTGGGGCCCTGCTGTCCTGGAGACGGCTGAACACCTGCCTGTTCATAGGAACCAGTGAATTAATTCCTTGCTTTGCTTTGCTTGCATGTGTGGCTTTTGCTTTCCTTATTAAACTGTCTTCATCTCAACCCATGAGTTTTCCTGTTTTTACCCTTCCAATTCTCTTCCGGATCCTATTGGTTGGGGGAGTGAGGGAGTGGCTGTATGGGGCTTATCTGCTGGCTGGGGTAAAACCACGACAGAGGTACCACTCAAATGAGTAAAAGTTCAAGAAGAGAAATAAAATGGATGAAAAACGGCTACTCTTCATAAAGTACATAATCCTTTGTCACTGGAAACATAAATCTCTCCCACTTAAAACAGAAACATCATATCTTGGGCTAAGTTGTTATTCAATGATAGAGATTGTTCTTCAAAACATAGGAATATGTTTGTGAAGATGTGAGATTGCTCTTTGCCTACATAAAGAGAAAAGATTAGTTGCCTTGGGAACTATGGTATCTCCTCTGCTCCCCACAATAATTACTTTTTTCCTTTTCTTGTATTTTTTTTTTCTTCAATTACTTGTTGCTTCTTCTGTATATACTTACAGGAACACAGGCACACACAAATAGGCTCTGTACTACCATTTTCAAACACTTTGCATTCATACATCAGTCATTTGAAGTGCGGAAAAGTTGATGTCTGACAAGAATTAAATAGCACGTTGAGGGTGGAGACTCACCTGCATGACTAAACGTGCAGTCCTATATCTTGTAGATACACAGAACTGGCAAACCTTTTGATGATCTGGTTTCACTTGGAAATTGGATACAGTGCTTATTCCTACACCACTGTACTGACTGTGCAAGGGCTTCTACTGCTAAATTTGTTCAAAGTATGCCAAATTAGTTTAAAAAAAATTAGTTTAAAATATAAATGTTTAGAATTAATATGTTTTACTTTGCTCTGAAATAACCTAGGGAGTGCTCCCTCTTTTGCAGAAGTAAGGAGGTGTAAGACACTGGTATGTTCCTGTTTTCACGAACGCTCTCTCGCCTGAGCTGCTGAACAAGATGGTACTATTGTGAATGGGTTTAGTACGCTCCACCATAACTTGCATGGCCATAGATATTGCACATCAGATGGAATGGAAAGATAAAATTTGGGAGAAAATCCAAAACTTGATTTTATGACACACTGCATATTTCCATTAAAAAAACCCCAAATTTGCAAACTTTTAAACAGTGTTAACAGTCCTTCTTCTCCTCTACCCCAAATCTTATCTGCTTGTTAAAAAACCCAAAACATCAGAGTCATAAAAATCAAACATTACAAACATCAGTAATGCCACAATTAGGGGCCTTTTTGCTCTCATGTGTTCACTTATCCCATTCACACTTGTACACTGGTGCTAGGAACCAACTTTAATACTGTCCTGTTTACCTCACAAGGTCTCTGCTCCTCCCCACATACCTGAAACTATATTCAGTACAACTGGCTTCTTCCCAATGATCAAATAATATTCCAGGTTTTTACGTAGCATACACTGTGCTTTCAAAGCAAAAGTCCAATGTAAGAGAAGAACGTCAGAATTTATGGCAGGACCTATTTCTCCAACTTCCAAATCTATAGATGAAGATGTGGTTTGGTCTTGACAGCTTGGCACCTTGTCCTCTTCTGTTCAGTTGGATCCAAAACCAGAGTAATTTCCTTGAAGGAATCAGTTTTCACATTTGGGGTAGAACCTCCCATGCATAGGTGTTTTACAAGGGAATGAGATCTTTATTCAATTAGAGTCCCCATGCAGGTTCAGGAAAGCACAGATCCCACGTGCTGCAGGTGCAGCTTTGAGGACATCACCCAGACAGCCTTCAGTGTCTCCATTAGAGCATCTCAATCTTCTTCATGGACTATGGAGAGAAGGAAACTTCTTCAGGGTACAGTCCAGTTCAGGCCCCTTACCAAAGGGATTCTAACCTGAAGAAGTTAGGCTGAAAAAAGGGAAATGAGGTAGCTAAATTAGTTGTCCAAAAGTGGATGCTCTGGATATATCCCCTCACAGTGCAATTACTCATCAGTATTAATTTTGAATGTGGCTCTTAAAATGCCACTATGATGCAAAATCCAAAGAACAAAATTTAAATTCAACAGCTATTGCAATAAAGTCAGTCTGCACTACCTCAGAATACTCACAGGAGGAAGCAGAACTGTCCACTGTGTCATCCCTGCTCCTTCCAGGTCTCTTTCCATCTGTTGGTTTTGCATCACAAGCTTTTGTGTTACTATAAGGTAGAAAAAAACAGGAAAAGAAAACCAAAGTAGTGTTGAGCTCGTCATGTTTTCCTGTATATGTTGACATTTTCAGATAATAGCAAAAATGCTCCTGTTGCCACAAGGCAGTGAAAAATTGAGACAGCACTAGGGTTGGAGTGTGAAAGGATGAAATGGAAAAGCCAGTGTAAATAATTTATGAAGTTATGATGACCTTCTTCACCATATGTTGGCCTTCTTCACAATGAGGATGATGAAGCACTGGAACACATTGCCACAGTTGTGGATGTTCCATCCCTGGAAGTGTTCAAGGCTAGGTTGGACGGGACTCTGAGCAACCTATTCTAGTGAAGTTGGCCCTATGCATGGCAGGGGGGTTGGAACTACATGATCTTTAAGGTCTCTTCCAACCCAAACTGTTCTATTATTCTATGATTTTCACATAGAAAATTCTTTATAAATAGCAAAGAAATGCATTTCAGAGGCATTATCTTAGAACCAATTTGGAAAGTCTCAGCAAACATAAGGAATAACAAAAGGCCAGCATTCCATGGCTATTGGCTAAAAGCATAATTCAGCCATAAGACTTCAAAATAGTAGAGTCATCCATTTAGTTAAGTGCTATCTCATGACTCTTCATATTCAGGAAGCAGAAAATGCAAGGTAGAGTAGTATTTATAATCACCAAACAGCACAGTTCAAGTGAAATCAACACTTATTGACTAAATATAGACACAAATCATACATACACGTAGTCTGTTTATCCAGTAATTAAAATCGAGGTGCTTTAAAAAGTCAAAGAAAAAATTATATAAGGCGAAAAGCCATTCAGTGATAGCCTCCTGAACTNCATCAGAGTCATAAAAATCAAACATTACAAACATCAGTAATGCCACAATTAGGGGCCTTTTTGCTCTCATGTGTTCACTTATCCCATTCACACTTGTACACTGGTGCTAGGAACCAACTTTAATACTGTCCTGTTTACCTCACAAGGTCTCTGCTCCTCCCCACATACCTGAAACTATATTCAGTACAACTGGCTTCTTCCCAATGATCAAATAATATTCCAGGTTTTTACGTAGCATACACTGTGCTTTCAAAGCAAAAGTCCAATGTAAGAGAAGAACGTCAGAATTTATGGCAGGACCTATTTCTCCAACTTCCAAATCTATAGATGAAGATGTGGTTTGGTCTTGACAGCTTGGCACCTTGTCCTCTTCTGTTCAGTTGGATCCAAAACCAGAGTAATTTCCTTGAAGGAATCAGTTTTCACATTTGGGGTAGAACCTCCCATGCATAGGTGTTTTACAAGGGAATGAGATCTTTATTCAATTAGAGTCCCCATGCAGGTTCAGGAAAGCACAGATCCCACGTGCTGCAGGTGCAGCTTTGAGGACATCACCCAGACAGCCTTCAGTGTCTCCATTAGAGCATCTCAATCTTCTTCATGGACTATGGAGAGAAGGAAACTTCTTCAGGGTACAGTCCAGTTCAGGCCCCTTACCAAAGGGATTCTAACCTGAAGAAGTTAGGCTGAAAAAAGGGAAATGAGGTAGCTAAATTAGTTGTCCAAAAGTGGATGCTCTGGATATATCCCCTCACAGTGCAATTACTCATCAGTATTAATTTTGAATGTGGCTCTTAAAATGCCACTATGATGCAAAATCCAAAGAACAAAATTTAAATTCAACAGCTATTGCAATAAAGTCAGTCTGCACTACCTCAGAATACTCACAGGAGGAAGCAGAACTGTCCACTGTGTCATCCCTGCTCCTTCCAGGTCTCTTTCCATCTGTTGGTTTTGCATCACAAGCTTTTGTGTTACTATAAGGTAGAAAAAAACAGGAAAAGAAAACCAAAGTAGTGTTGAGCTCGTCATGTTTTCCTGTATATGTTGACATTTTCAGATAATAGCAAAAATGCTCCTGTTGCCACAAGGCAGTGAAAAATTGAGACAGCACTAGGGTTGGAGTGTGAAAGGATGAAATGGAAAAGCCAGTGTAAATAATTTATGAAGTTATGATGACCTTCTTCACCATATGTTGGCCTTCTTCACAATGAGGATGATGAAGCACTGGAACACATTGCCACAGTTGTGGATGTTCCATCCCTGGAAGTGTTCAAGGCTAGGTTGGACGGGACTCTGAGCAACCTATTCTAGTGAAGTTGGCCCTATGCATGGCAGGGGGGTTGGAACTACATGATCTTTAAGGTCTCTTCCAACCCAAACTGTTCTATTATTCTATGATTTTCACATAGAAAATTCTTTATAAATAGCAAAGAAATGCATTTCAGAGGCATTATCTTAGAACCAATTTGGAAAGTCTCAGCAAACATAAGGAATAACAAAAGGCCAGCATTCCATGGCTATTGGCTAAAAGCATAATTCAGCCATAAGACTTCAAAATAGTAGAGTCATCCATTTAGTTAAGTGCTATCTCATGACTCTTCATATTCAGGAAGCAGAAAATGCAAGGTAGAGTAGTATTTATAATCACCAAACAGCACAGTTCAAGTGAAATCAACACTTATTGACTAAATATAGACACAAATCATACATATACGTAGTCTGTTTATCCAGTAATTAAAATCGAGGTGCTTTAAAAAGTCAAAGAAAAAATTATATAAGGCGAAAAGCCATTCAGTGNCTTCTACTGCTAAATTTGTTCAAAGTATGCCAAATTAGTTTAAAAAAAATTAGTTTAAAATATAAATGTTTAGAATTAATGTGTTTTACTTTGCTCTGAAATAACCTAGGGAGTGCTCCCTCTTTTGCAGAAGTAAGGAGGTGTAAGACACTGGTATGTTCCTGTTTTCACGAACGCTCTCTCGCCTGAGCTGCTGAACAAGATGGTACTATTGTGAATGGGTTTAGTACGCTCCACCATAACTTGCATGGCCATAGATATTGCACATCAGATGGAATGGAAAGATAAAATTTGGGAGAAAATCCAAAACTTGATTTTATGACACACTGCATATTTCCATTAAAAAAACCCCAAATTTGCAAACTTTTAAACAGTGTTAACAGTCCTTCTTCTCCTCTACCCCAAATCTTATCTGCTTGTTAAAAAACCCAAAACATCAGAGTCATAAAAATCAAACATTACAAACATCAGTAATGCCACAATTAGGGGCCTTTTTGCTCTCATGTGTTCACTTATCCCATTCACACTTGTACACTGGTGCTAGGAACCAACTTTAATACTGTCCTGTTTACCTCACAAGGTCTCTGCTCCTCCCCACATACCTGAAACTATATTCAGTACAACTGGCTTCTTCCCAATGATCAAATAATATTCCAGGTTTTTACGTAGCATACACTGTGCTTTCAAAGCAAAAGTCCAATGTAAGAGAAGAACGTCAGAATTTATGGCAGGACCTATTTCTCCAACTTCCAAATCTATAGATGAAGATGTGGTTTGGTCTTGACAGCTTGGCACCTTGTCCTCTTCTGTTCAGTTGGATCCAAAACCAGAGTAATTTCCTTGAAGGAATCAGTTTTCACATTTGGGGTAGAACCTCCCATGCATAGGTGTTTTACAAGGGAATGAGATCTTTATTCAATTAGAGTCCCCATGCAGGTTCAGGAAAGCACAGATCCCACGTGCTGCAGGTGCAGCTTTGAGGACATCACCCAGACAGCCTTCAGTGTCTCCATTAGAGCATCTCAATCTTCTTCATGGACTATGGAGAGAAGGAAACTTCTTCAGGGTACAGTCCAGTTCAGGCCCCTTACCAAAGGGATTCTAACCTGAAGAAGTTAGGCTGAAAAAAGGGAAATGAGGTAGCTAAATTAGTTGTCCAAAAGTGGATGCTCTGGATATATCCCCTCACAGTGCAATTACTCATCAGTATTAATTTTGAATGTGGCTCTTAAAATGCCACTATGATGCAAAATCCAAAGAACAAAATTTAAATTCAACAGCTATTGCAATAAAGTCAGTCTGCACTACCTCAGAATACTCACAGGAGGAAGCAGAACTGTCCACTGTGTCATCCCTGCTCCTTCCAGGTCTCTTTCCATCTGTTGGTTTTGCATCACAAGCTTTTGTGTTACTATAAGGTAGCAAAAAACAGGAAAAGAAAACCAAAGTAGTGTTGAGCTCGTCATGTTTTCCTGTATATGTTGACATTTTCAGATAATAGCAAAAATGCTCCTGTTGCCACAAGGCAGTGAAAAATTGAGACAGCACTAGGGTTGGAGTGTGAAAGGATGAAATGGAAAAGCCAGTGTAAATAATTTATGAAGTTATGATGACCTTCTTCACCATATGTTGGCCTTCTTCACAATGAGGATGATGAAGCACTGGAACACATTGCCACAGTTGTGGATGTTCCATCCCTGGAAGTGTTCAAGGCTAGGTTGGACGGGACTCTGAGCAACCTATTCTAGTGAAGTTGGCCCTATGCATGGCAGGGGGGTTGGAACTACATGATCTTTAAGGTCTCTTCCAACCCAAACTGTTCTATTATTCTATGATTTTCACATAGAAAATTCTTTATAAATAGCAAAGAAATGCATTTCAGAGGCATTATCTTAGAACCAATTTGGAAAGTCTCAGCAAACATAAGGAATAACAAAAGGCCAGCATTCCATGGCTATTGGCTAAAAGCATAATTCAGCCATAAGACTTCAAAATAGTAGAGTCATCCATTTAGTTAAGTGCTATCTCATGACTCTTCATATTCAGGAAGCAGAAAATGCAAGGTAGAGTAGTATTTATAATCACCAAACAGCACAGTTCAAGTGAAATCAACACTTATTGACTAAATATAGACACAAATCATACATACACGTAGTCTGTTTATCCAGTAATTAAAATCGAGGTGCTTTAAAAAGTCAAAGAAAAAATTATATAAGGCGAAAAGCCATTCAGTGATAGCCTCCTGAACTGAACTTCTCTTCAGTCTTAAGGTTTATGCCTAGGAAGTACAGAAGAGAGGAGGGAAAAAAGGAAATGCTTTTAATAGATAGGCAGTACAACTAGTAAAGGTTCAAGTCACTGTATCTTCCTGGCCTCACCACAGAACACTTAGATCTTACACATTAGTACCTACTAACACAGTTCTAGAGCTCTGGACAACTCCGGGCATTGTTCTGGGCAGTATTCTCCATGTTAGTCCTGCTTAAGCAGGTGGGTTGTACTGGATGGCTTCCACAAATCTCTTCCAGTCTTAACCATTTTATGATTTCATGATTTGATCGTATGTAATTTTTTATCACTGTGCTAAATCTTGTATTGCATTCTTAAATGAAAAGCGAAGTACAGTGACTAAACATATGGGGTCATAGTCCTCCAAGCTGAGGTCTACAATAATACGGTTATTGCTTCAATACAGCTACAGTTTCATCCACAGCTAACTTTGGTCTTTTATTGCAGAATTTTAATGATATGCTTAAAATATTTAGAAAGAATTCTAGTATTTCCCACAGTTTCAGAGGAACAGATAGCCTCTGGAAAATACTGGCAACAGTAGCAGCAAGACACCATCTTGATTTCATGGTACTTGTAACATTTTCATCTACCACTTCCATTGATCAGAAATGCTAAGTCCCTCTAGAGGCTGATCTTGTACTTAACTTCAGTTAAGAAGTATGAGCATAAGATTTTCAGTCTACATTTGCTGAACCAGAAAATACAGTCACTTCAAGATAGATTTAATCAATAGGCCAAGAAAAGCATCAAGCCCCATTAGTAAACATATATTAAGGAAGTACATGTGCATACAGTGTGAGAGTGGCATTGGTCCAACACCAATGGGATCTGATGCAGTCTGTAAGGGAGTAGGATAAAACATAATGTTTAAGTGCTCTGTGAGGAACACATTGAATTTCTGGCAGTGACCACTGATGAAACACAAGGTCTTTCAAAATCTTTTTCATAAATACTTTTACACTGGCTCTTCCATTTCATCCTTTCACACTCCAACCCTAGTGCTGTCTCAATTTTTCACTTCCTTGTGGCAACAGGAGCATTTCTGCTATCATCTGAAAACATCAACATATACAGGAAAACATGAAGAGCTCAACACTACTTTTGCTTTCTTTTCCTGTTTTTTTCTACCTTATAGTAACACAAAATGTATAAAGGCAACATTTTTAGTTGACCTAAATGTATTCCTATCTGGTATTTTTATAGATCAGGTAGAAAGGCTTTTGTTATTTACATCACAATAGAACACATATACATTTTTGTAACCCATAAGACAGTGGCGTTGTCATCATGATATTTAAATTCTGTAATAGAACACAAAAAGAAAAGAGCAACAAAAATTTTAGCGAGGCAGAAACCCAGAACATCAAATATTTTCATGGTTAAGTTAGCATTGAGTTTAAAATTGTGGCAATCATTTTTCACTAATCAAAACAAATTTTCTGACACAGAAAAGGCATTTTTATATTGTGTTTTATTTAGATTACAGGAAGCTATATGCTATGTCGTGGTGATCCATAAAATAACGTAGTTTATCTACTAAAAAGGCTTAGTTTATGTTATTTCAGAAAAAAATTTGCAAACTGGTCTGTTATTATTAACAATGCTTTTATATATCTATAAAGATGCATGTTTTGAGTCTTCCCATGACAAAGAAGCATGTTTTTGCATAGGTAGCATGAAATTTAGTGTGCTTGTAGTTGTGTTGCATAGCCTTTGTATAAATGTACAACTTTCTAGATTTTTTTACATCAGTCAATATAGCTGCCATTTCTGTGACCTTCATGAACCCTCTTCACATATGTAGCTTAGAATGCAGAAGATGTTGGATTTTGTATTTTGCAGAGGAAGAGTAGAGGTGCAACAGTCTAAAAATCAGGCTTTAAAGGAATCCCCTGAGAAGGAAATATCTGATATAAGTGTTCTCCATCAGAAAAATTATGATTTTCTTTAGGAATACAGAATCATTGCCCCCTCTGTACTTTTCTTTATCAGTGTGTTTAGTATATATTTTTTCCTTTCTTTATTTTTTTCCTTTTTCTCCCCCCTTTTTAATTTTTTTTCTGAGAAGTAGCAGAATATATGAGCTATCTGCACCATTTTCTTCTGATAAATGAATGTGAAAAGATAGTAATCATCATTTGATTATTTAAACTACAGAAACACACTTATTCTTTCAATGTAAAACAATGTAAGCAGCGCACTGACTTCCATGTTCCAGCCTCTAATGACTATTTGAGGATGAAACTGTAAATAAATTATGTATTTTTTATCTGCAGAACAGACATTAATTAATTAATTTATGTGTTTTGGCTACCATAAGTGCTCCAAAAAGATAGTTTTTATGAGATATTTATTGCCTGCCAATCTATACATTCCACAGAATTAAAAATAATTTTTGTACTATACATAGCAAACCATATAATGCGGTTCAACTTCAGCAGTAAAACAAGTACAACGTTCAACAAGGCTTTCATGCTGTTTATTTTTGAGTTGGAACTTCTGCAGGCTAGTGGTTTACAGTACATAGATTTAATAAATGGGCGATAACAATTAAAAAAAGAGAATAAAATTATTTCCTCCGGTCTAGTTCAGCCTTGAAAGGGATATGTAAAAGGGCATGAAATTTTTTTAGGAAGATTACTGACTTATTGCATATGGACATTGGAAATGTAGTATTGATTTGACACAGTGATATTCTGTCACATATGTCTACCCCAACAGATTTTTTTTCTCCTCCAGGAAAGAAGTTTCCTTATTCCTCAACACAGCGATTAAGGGTTTAACTCACCTTTATCATTTACTGCTGTCTATTCAGTGAGCATTTTTATAGTTCCAAATTCAGTACTTTCAATAGGAAGGAAATATTCACTATTTCCAAAAAATAGCTAGTCATGAAGCTCACTGCAGCCCATGGAGGAAAGCATGATAGAGCAGATCTCTACATAGTAGCCCATGTAGGACCCCATAGTGGAGCAAGTGGACTATTTCCTTAAGGAACAGTGAACAATGGAGAGCCCATGCTGGAGCAGGTTTACCCTGCAGGACTGTGGTCCATGGAGAGGATCCACACTGGAGCAGGGGAGAAATGGGAAGAGGAAGAATTAGGAGAGAGGAGCTGACTACAACCTCACCAAAACCCACTCATTCTGGCCTTTAGGGGTTGGAGCAAGTCAGGAGTCAGAAAGGAAGAGGTGAAATTGAACCTGGGAATAAGGGGTGTGTGACATGACGTCTTCATTTTTTTTGTCTTTGCTCCTTTCCATCTAACTTCATTTTAATTGTCAATGAATTATTTTTCCCAAAATCACGTCTGTTTTTCCTGTGATGGTAATTGGTAAGTGATGTCCTTGTCTTGACATCCTTTTTTATCCGACTTTCTCTTCCTGTCCTGTTGAGGTGGGCAGTGAGAGAACAACTAGGTAGATGTCTGGTTGTCAGCCAAGGTAAACAGACAGTAGCAGTTTTCATGTCCCTTGCTAGAGGTGGATTTCTCTCTTGAGTTGGGACCCCAGTTACTAAAGAGATCCAGCCACCACATCATGACTTATCCCTAGGGTGCTGAGCAAATAATTTGGTTTCTTGTTGCATGGGAACAGGGCTTGAAGACTTTCCCACACAACCTTAAAGAAGCTTTATGGAAACAAATGCACTATAAAAATGTGTGCACCTACATATTAAGAAGGAAATTTTTTAGGTGGACTGCTTACCTCCCTGAACAGGAGAACCTCAGGTTTTTTTATTTCAGCTTAGGAATATCTCCTCTTACAGTTAGTGCTGCAGAACATAAAGCATTGTTTTTGATGAGATGTTAGACTTTAAAACAGAGAGACTCTTTCAAAGTCACAGGCTAACAAAATTCTAGACAAATCTACATGCCTCAAAAGTTAACAGCAACTTTACTTTCCAGGAAGTACAGAGTCAAACCTGAATGGTTTAGACCTCTGTACAAGTGCTATGAAGAAATAGGAACATCTTCATCTTCCATTGACTTGTGATTTTTTTTGTGCGACTAGAACAGAAGACAATATATCTTGTCTCCTGCTCAGTGTATGCCCTGTTTTTCATGTATTATCTTCTCCGAGCCATTTAGAAAACTCTATATTTACTACATGAAGTTACTTGATCTACCAGCTACTTGAAAAAAAAACAGTCTTTTTTTTTTTTTGGGCAATACTGTAAAAGATCTGTGTAGACTAAAATAGCCAAAAGAGAAGAGCCCAGACCTTGCTCCAAGAACTTTGAGTCTGCAGTTGAAATGACTTTTTCTTTCTTCCCCATGCCTTTAGAAGTGTTAAACACTTCTAAACTATCTGCAAGCCTAAAAAAGCTACCCTGCAAAAGCAGATCAGAAGCAAACAAAGAAAAAAATTCAAACATTTCTTTCAGACACTTGCATATTTCACTTGCATAGTTCTCTTCAAGAGAACTAGATTTCAATTTCTTTACCAATACTATATTATAAATCTTCATGGTAATAATAATAATAATAATAATAATAATAATAATAATAATAAAAATAGTCTCTTCACCCATGCTCCCTTTATCAGTTTTCTCAGGTGAAAGAATTTTAGAATGGTTGAGGCAGGAAGCAAACTCTGGAGTTCGTCAAGACCAATACCCCTACTCAAGACAGAGTCAAGGACTCTGGATGTCATCCAGGATTTTGAATGTCTCCAAGTATGGTGTCTCCAGAGTCAATCCAAGCAATCTGGACACCACTGGCAAGACTCAAGATACATCTTCTTTAATCTCTCCCATCAGGTATTTAAGCACATTGCTAATAGCCCCTTTATTCTTATATTCTCCACACTAAATAGCCTCATCTCTCCTTGCTTCTCCTCATAGATCAGCTACTCTAATTCCTTGATCATCCTTGTGGCCCTTTAATGGACTAGCTTCAGTATGTCCATGTCTTATAGTGGCAAACTCATAACTGGACCCAGCACCCCAGTAACAGTCTCACCAGTTTTCTAAAGAAATGTCTCTACCCTTTCCTCAAAAAATGTACATCCATTCCAAGTTGCAGTGATAAATATTAGGTCATCTTCTCAGCTCATGTAAATGAGTGCAGTTCCACAGAAGGGAGCTACACTTCGAGTAGTCACAGACTAGCTGAAAAGCTGCATCAAAATGTCATGATTTTATGTATTTTCAAGCTGTTCCCTTTCTAGTCACCTTGTGTTTGGTCTGTGTGCAGCTTTGGTACATGCTAGAATATTTGAAGGCACATTTCTTTCCCTACAAGTTTTAAATTACCTTTTAATGAAGGGCTGAATTGATTTTCAAATGCAATTATGTTGTTAATTAAACTGCTATTTTCTCCTCTATGCACTACCAGCTTCATGTTTTCATATTCCCAGTTTTTGGTACAGTCACTGGACTTTCTGCTTTCCTGACCATGACAGTTACCTTTACAAGCACTTGTAAAATAGCACCTCCAGCATTAACTTTACTAGATTATTTCTGAAGCAGCAGTGGGTCAGTTTCAGCAGCACCATTCTGATCACCTCAGCCAGCACCCTCAGGTCAGTTTTATTTTAGTTTTCAAAGTTAATAAAGAAGGAGTGGGGATCTCCCTTTTAGTGACAGTGCTAACTGAATTGAACAGGTTGACTGTAATTTTTTTCCCCGCACTAATCTCTGCAGACAGTCTGTTTGCTTAAATCTAGTCCTTCCTGCTCACAGATTATGCTTCAATACCTTTGCTCCATCATTAATGTTTTTACAACCCAAAGTCTTCATCAGTACATCTCAGGAGTGTTGGTGCCAACTGTCTGGTGTAAAGAGGGAAAACCAGAAGTTTAAGCTAGTAGTAAAAACAGGCTTCCATGGAGCAGGGATTTACACTGAGCATTTTGTGGATTAGTGCATAATTCACAAATACATTATAATGCTAACTGTTATTACAAATTATAAAATGGCACCTGGTTTGACAAGTATGGGTAAGAGCAACAGCTAGGCTTTTAAACAAAACATGGTAGAACTTTTTTTTGGAAATACATTTCCCCTGAGGGTAAAATTTAATCTCTGACCTAAATTGTACTACTTACTACTACTGTTTCTTCTCTCCAGTGGATAAGCACTGACTCCCAAACAAGGGACTTGGTGTTCCCTCTGATACAAACGTCAGCACAAAGAACTTTTCTCAAGGAGTTGAGTGGTGCCGTTTTTATGTTGCACAAGAGTCTAGCTCAAAGTAAAGATGGTCCTTGTGATTTGGAAGGAAGTTTAAAATTGTTAAGTACTCTATAAGCATCCTATATTTTACCTGTTTTGAAAATAATTGAGAGAATTTTAGTATTTTAATTTCAACATTCATTATATAACCTTTCTACAAAGAGAACAATGTTATAAACAAATTCTGGTTCTCTTGTTCCCCTACGAGCAATATCAGAAAAGCCATTTGCATATGGAGACTCTAGCACAGAACTGGCAGATAAAACCTATCTTTTAAGGAGTTAGAAAGAGGAAAGATTATTTAAGACTGATACCATAAACGAAAGGTCCTTTGTAGGGGAAATTCTCAATGAGTCATCCATGACCTGCTGGTCATGGAAAGAGCTGTTGACAGTTAAGATTTCCAGGCACTATAAATGTCAGTGAAAGTTGGTAAAAAAACCTTGATTCTCAAAGGCTATGGGCACTGCTTTTCCCCTTGGATTTCACTAGGGAGCTGTCAGTCCTGAAAACTTGAAATGAAAAAAATCAAGCTCATTTAATATTACTTTTCCAAGCAGTGAATACTTTATATGCTACAGGAATATTTTAAGCATTAGAACTAGGTAGTCTGGAAAGAAAGGATAGGGAGAACCAACCTACAAAATAGAATCATTACTAAAGTGTCATTTATACAAGGTGACTCCCTGTTGTACAGCACTTCTTCCCTGTCGTGGTTTAGGAATGGCACTCCCTAACTTAATGACCCTCCTGCCTCCCGTGAGACTCTTGCAAACCAGACATCACTTGCTCACTTACCACAGAAAGCAGGGATTATGGGTTGAGACAAGAACAATTTACTGGAAACAGCAATGAGATAAGAAAAAGAACAGTAACAGCACCCACATTAATAACAAAAGTGTACAAAAGAGAGAGTGTGGAGCCCAACTCAAGCACAGCCACACCACCCAAACCACTCCCTCTGGCTGAGATCAGTGTTATCCCACTGCTCTGTTTGCTAAGGTTGCTCCACCCAAAAAGAACATCCCACCGCTACCAGCAATCGAGAGAATCCCTCTCCCCTGCCCCTGGCCATGATGTAAGATGATATCAAATAACACAATGTCTTGTACACTGCTCTCAGCTTTGTGCCCTCCTGGCTACTGCAAAATATTAACCCTGTCCTTGGCTGAAATTAGGACATTCCCTTATGTTGCTGTCACTCTAAAATACCGCAAAGGGAATCTTATGAATGTAGAATCCATAATCACAGAAATTTTGGGAAAAAAAATCAAACAGTGAGGCTTAGGCAGGAAAACTAATGGCATCGTTCATTTAAGACATCCAGAACTGCAATTTATTTTTTTCCTTCAGATGCATAGCGGTTAAAGATTTTTTCTTTACTTCTGCTTTCAATGGACATTTTAACACTTGCCAAAACTAATTAGCAGTTATGCATTAAATGTTACAGATGGAAGTTTTATATTTCAGTATGTTTTGCAGAGCATCTTTCGGAGTGCTCTGTACAATTTCTGTACAATTAAGTAACTTGGTTAGACCTAACTACTGTTTCTTTTAAACTACATATTCCCAATCAGGCAGCCTTTGTAATATTCAGGACACTTTGATACATGCTTAATTCAGCAATATGCATATTTACATAGGAAATACTTAACAATAGCTGTTTGTTCTTTGTTTATAGTGTGTCCACATTCTGTTTACCTTGGCCTTTGCTTCCAATACAGAGACAGGCAACACTGGAACAACTTCTTGCTCTAGTAAAGTGAGAAAGGCAAACACTGAGATGTCACCGCATGTTTAGTACAGAGTTGTAGCTTTGTTGTAGGCGTGAGTTATACAAAAGCAGCATAAATTACACAGAAAGATAACCAGGAGAAATTGAACTGGTGCATATTGTGTTGTATATGCCATAACTAAAAACGCAGTGGCAAAACAGCATTATACCTTGACTGAAGGGAAAAAAGGTTTTATAAAACCAATTAAGTATGTTGAAACACAAGCCAGTCTTCTCATCTGGAGAGGAAGGTTTTCAAAGGAATCATGCTTTAAGAGTAAATGGGGGCTCAGTTGTAATCAAAACAATGGAGAGGTAAACAACCGAAGGCCAACTCTGAAAAAGGATTTAGGCCACATTTTCAATGTAGCTATAAAAACATGATGGCTTAACACCACTGAAGTAGGCAGCCTAAATTTAATTTGTGTTTGTTTACAGTATGTATCAGTAGTTTATTCACTTTTAAAACCCACCAATTGCTTTCTGTTTCTCTTCAATACAGACACACCTAAGCTGGCTTAACATTAGCCACCTGAGGTGTCAGCAGAACAACAGCAGTCTAGATTTCTCAATGTATTAAAAAACCTGACTGGTATTCTGAGGTATCAACAAGGAAGCCACTGTCTTCTACGACAGCTAAGGATCCAAGATGCAGTTGGTCAACCATTCAATGAGGAAACTCTGGATTTATGTTCTTTTGAGCAGAAGAGGAAATAGAGAAGCCTGGGTGCTCTGAGGGTTTGGTACTCTGGATCACAGTTCTGGGTGTGGGTGGGATACAAGGCTTAGAGAAATGAAGCCTAAGGTAACCCTTCATGTCACAAACCAATAATGTTTTAGGTGGTTAAGCAGTTAAAATTTTCATTAGTTTAATGGAGAAGAAATAAAAAATCTGAGACTGAAGTTCCGGAAGGAGCTTGGCTATTAGATTAGAGGGTGAGGGCATGAATCAACAAATAAGCTTCAAGTGTTTGTGTATAGTCAATACAACTATATCAACATAGTTATAAGGTAAAGGTTTGACAATGTAGAGTAGAATGGCTATAAGTCACCTGTTGCAGATTCAATGCTGTATAAGATATCCCATATCTATTTTCAAAGGCCTGTTTCTACTCAGGAATATATGTGGAGATGGTACAATTTTTCAGAAGTAAAAAGGACACATTTGAGGAGTTCCTTTTGTAATATTTTTTCTGCAGCAAGAGACTTGATATCTGTCATTCATCTGTCTCCTGTCAAATTGAACAGGTAGCAAGCAAAGTAAGAAAAAACCTTGCATTGTGTTGAAATAATTCCTTAATTTTATCACTGAAGAGTGTTAAATCTGCATCATGTTTGCTTCTGCTATTCAAATATGCAATATGTTTTATAAAGACTCTGATAGCTTTCAGAATTTGTAGAAAGATAAATCTATTAAAGGAATCAACAATAGGCATGTTTAATACACAAAATGCATGTAAAAATTCTGTGGAAGTGCCACTTCAGACACCTACCTCTTTTATTGAATCCAGCTGTGACTCCTAATGCCTTTATGAATTTACTACTCTCAAATTCAGAGAATTTTCCACTTGTAGCAACAAGTGCCATAAAACAAAGACCTGCCACTCTGTATGATAAACAGAAACAACAGAGGCAAAAATAATGCTGCTTCTTTAGATGGTTCAAAATGCAATGCAAATCAGTACCTGCTACCCAGATTGAAGAAGCATCTATATTCAATGAACAGCAATGAAAAACAACACAGATAAGACCAGCTAGGCTTACCAAACACTTATTCAGTATCTTTCATCCAGAAGTAGTTTTTGTCCTGCAGTTCTGTAACCAGAACACTGAGGATTAAGAAGCACTTTATAATGATAAATTAAAGCTTTGCTTCCCACTTTTATTTTACCTTGCTGGAGTACTTACTGATGATAATCTTTTCAAAAATACATATGTTAATTAAATATCAGTTCAGACACAGCACAGCAATATTTTGGTATTAGATCCAAGTTAAAAACCAGGGGCAAAAGGAGGAAAAAGCAATTTCACAAAAAACAAACGGCCAAATTCCCATAGTCTTGACAGATGCTTTTACAGAAAGAGTGTATTTGAGCTTTTAAAGAACCGGTTTTAAGAGTTGTCCATTAAGCTCCTGATTTCTTCTTCATCAGGAAATTCAGAAATATCCTCAAAATTAAAGCAGAAATCTGACCCAAGAAATTTTGTGTGGCTTTATTGTATCAATGTTGCTTTAGTTTATCAATTGTTTCAAACGGTGACAGAAGAGGCAGAGTCTTTGTTTCAGGCATTGTAAAAACTCCACTTCAAAAAGACTATTACTCTGTGAAAGGATGACCACTCAACTAGTAAGATTTCTGCTGGGGATCTCACCACCATGTTATCAGTGTGCTCGCTCCCCCACTCCCCCTTAATATTTCATTCATGCTGCTACTGTGAGCCATCAAGCTTCCGGAACAAACCAGAAAACTAAGGCAAAATAATGGACAGACCATTAGAGTAAAGAAAATTAGATTTTGCTACTAATTTAAGGATGACAAAGATAACAATCTTGAAATAGATAACATTATATACATACAATTCAAAAATGAATAGATCTAAGAAAATTAAAAATATCAAACCAATATCTATATAATTAGGAAGTTAGCTAACTATTTTGCCTGTTGAACCAGTACATCAACACGATACACAACACAATCACATTTTAATAGGATGCTTGTTTATTTTCAACCAGCCCAATGAATGATTTTTTTTCTTGTCTAAGTGAAAAGGTTGCTTAGAAAGTGTTTGTTTAGCTTGTTTGACTCCTGGGATTACTGAATTGTGTATCACTAGGACTAAATACCTCCTTGCCCAAAATGAGGTGAGGAGCGCTGCTGAAAGAGTGCTGGGCTGGCTCAAAGCTGAAGATCTTGTTCAGAAATAGACCCAGTTTTGTCTTTGTCTCTTACTCACTGTCTTTGTTTTCAATAAATGCCTCTTTTCCTTTTTTTTTTTTTTTATTTTTATTTAAGGGGTTGCAAAAAGGAAATTTAGCTATAGTTGCTGAAATGGCTCTGAGCATCAATATTACTGCAACAGGATTTTTTTTTTTGTACTGTGGCACCTTGTCTTTTCCTTCATATAATCTGAATGAGTTTGGGCAGCTGCAACTCCATGAAGTACAGTTAACTTATAGAAATAAAAAACATAGAAATAGAAAAATTTATGTGCCTATGTATTAAATTGTTTCTTTCATAATACTTTGGATTAAAGAGGAGAAAAATCTCCAGTGAGCAGATAACTGCAGTACAAGACTGAGTATCTTGCTTTTATACTTCATTGCTTTGTAGTGTACTGCCAGAAAGCTATTTTTAGATCTGCTCTGCAGTTGCACAGTTGTTGCTTATATCTTGTCTAAAGGAAGCAAGGTTGCCCTACTGAGACTCTGCCCTTCTCTCAAGGGTAAACTAAAATCCATTAAACTTAAAAATATGCTGTAAACCCGGCACATTAATGGCTGTGATGGAAATATTATATAGTGATTTATAAAAATATATCCATTTGGGAAAGTGAAATAGATAGGCATATTTGAAACCCATTGCCTCTCTATTCTCCTCCTAAAGTCATTGTCTTCGTGCCTAAAGCTTGAAAGTTTGTTTTGCTGGCACCACGGCAAAGTAAGCAAATGTGTCTCCATAGAGTAGATCCCTGCTGCTTATAACCCCACAACAAATAGTTTGTGAAAATTAGCACAGACATTCAACCAGAACCTATATTGCCCCAAAGAAATCCAGAGAAATATTTCTGATTACAGGGAATATTTTTCAAACACAGATGCTCATATTAGCAGGAGATAAATAAATAGTAGATTTGGAGAAAAATTGTAATGTAATCTAACTAGATATAGATAGATAGGAATAAACATAAAATGACAGAGATAAGCAAGAATCTACACATGCCCATGATCATGCAGATACACACACACACACAAATTTTAAAATTGACTGTAGACATAACGAAGATGTTTTATCCTGACTTTGTTCTTACAAATTGCAAAGATTCAGATAAATATTATTTAAACATCAGCCTTTGTATTGATGTTAAAACAAGGAACTGAAGATGGAAGAAACTGGAAGGGAGGAAGCAGAAAATCTGAATGAGATTCCTCTGACACCTTCTGTAACATATCAGCCATGCTGTGAGATACAAGAGCCTCTGAACTGAAAGAATAAATTACAGAACCCTATTTCTAGTATTAAGCAATCATTTTCTCTGGTCTTCTAATAGTCCTCTTTTCTGAGTCTATGTTATTGTCGCGGTTTGACACTGACTAAACGCCAAGCTCCCACGAAAAACTATTCCCTTACTTTCCTCTGCTATAGCTGAGCAGAGGAGGGGAAATTAAAACTTCATTTTCATGAGTGAGATAAGGATCAGGGGGAAAACACTTCAAGGCAAAACAGGTTCCAAACTTAAAACAGTATAAAGAAGATTTATTATTAGCAGAATTAAAAGCAAAAAGGGTAATAAGAATCAAAGCAAACTTTCTGAACACCTTTCTTTTCCAGTCCCTCCCTCTTTCCACCGACCGTGCAAGGAAACAAACATGGGGTTCTGGTCAGCATTTCACTTCTTAAGAGTCTTTCTTTATGTTTAAGGAAAAGAGTTTATTCTGCTGTGCCGTGGGAACCTTCCCACGGGAGATAGTTCTCTGCAAACTTTTCAAGCGTGGTTTCAACTTTCACAGGCAACAGCCTGCCCGAATCTGCTGCAGTGAAAATCCCTCCCATGGGCCAAGCAGTCTTTCCACAACTGCCTAGTGTGGGCCATTTTAGTTCATGGGGTTTAGTCTTTTAAGGATGAGCTGCTCCAGTTTGGAAGCAAAGGCTCTCTACCTCTAAAAGCAAGGGTCATCTCTCTCTGTTCAAGTTCCTCACTCGATTACAGCTTTTCAGCACCCAAGCGCTGATTTTCCACGCATCCAGCGTGAGCAGTTTTCTTCACGGGCTGCATGTGGATCTCTGTACCCCCCATGCACTTCATGAATTATAGGGAAACAGTTTGTTGTATTATAGTCCTCATCACTGCTTGCAGGAGAATCTCAGCTCCAGTGCTTGGAGCACCTCCTCCCTCTCCCTTCCCCCACCGACCTCGGTGCCGCCATGTTGGCCTTCCTCACATTACTTCACTTTTCCGTTTTTCTCTGACTTGAAAGAAAGTTGGTGTCTGTAAGTTGCAGTTGAGAGGTTGATCTCGTCCGGGCTCTGCATCAGGGAATTACTTGCCATGTCTCTCGCTTCCAGCTGTGTGGTGTTTCTGCCTGGTTCCACAGGGAGCCCCTCCAGCCTCAGGAGGGGCCCAGACGCATGGTCTTGGCCGCGGGACTGCTTGCGGCGCCAGGATGGCCCCTCCCAGTGGCAAGGCCCCAGCCTCACTGGAAGGGCTTGGTGGCCCTCTCTGGGAAGGGGCCTGGGGCCCCCCTCACCACCCCTCAGAGGAGAGCAAAAAGAAAGAGAACTTCTCGTAGTTTCTCCTTTCTTAAATATGTCATCACAGAGGTGTTACCAGCTTGCCTAAGTGGGCTAGTAACCTGTCCATCACCAGAGCTTTCAGCGATTGGCTCTGTACCAGACATAGAAGTTTCAAACAGCTTTTTTTTTTCTCTGCCCCCACAAACCAGGTTTTATTAAACCAACACAGTTATGCTACCAAATGTTCTTGAGTTAAAGCACTAGTATTACATCCAAAAGCAAGATCCAGTGATTTACAAAGATGTATCTAGCTGTGGTATTCCCTGCTAGTCTCTTTAGGGATCCTGTACAGTCCTTACATTAAATCCACTTTGATGGAATTTATACACACACGAGATGCAGGAACTGACCTTGCCAGTCTTTCAAATAAGCCATTTTGCCTCCCAATGAACTTAATCAGTCTGTGAATTTGTTCTTAATAGCTTATGAAGAAAAGCAGTGAGACGTACAGTAACAGACAGCTAGTTGATCTTGCAAGATTTGATGAGGTCTGCAGCCAACTGTCTTAACGTTATGAAATGTTAAGAAAAACAGCCACAGCAAAGTTCTTACCAGTGAGATCTGAAGTTGTTGTACTGAAATTGTAACTTTAACTTTTCTGGCTCAAAATTCTGAACAAGACTATGACTTCTCTGAAAGAAAATAATACAGACAGCCACATGTAGGTTTCTGAGTCAGGAAGCTGAACATGAGTCTTTTGCTTCATGCCTTACTATGGAAGAAGGCAGACATCATGAGTGAAAACGACAGTAATAGTAAAAAAAGTACATAAATGTTTGTGAAAACACCTTGCCTCTCTGTTTTAATCACTTATTCCTGATCTTCAGTCTGCTTTAACCAAATCCAAGCACTATCTGCATTTTGTTTGCACATACTTGGAGAAAAAGAAAAGAAAAGGGAATGTTACATAATGAGCACATAGGACGGTATTGCTTAGTGTGAAAAAGACAACAAACGAGAGCAGGGCATAGCACTTGATGGATTTCTTGGCAGCTAGGGCTTATAATGAATGGGGCTTTTTTTGAGCTTGGGACCACAAGTGATCCTATTGCCCTTTTAGCAGTAGGAAGAAAAACCTAGGAGGTAATTTTTATTCAGATAATTATAGGAACAAATCAAATGTATTTTTGAGAACATGCCTATCCAAAATTAATGTCATTAAACACAGATAATCTTGAACTAGAATGGCACGTTCAGGCAATATAATGATTCTTCTGAGTTTATGTTGAACTTTTGAACTCAGAGGTCTGTGAGAAAATTAAAAAAAAAGATGTTTTGATGAATTTGAAACGGTTGTGACTTTAGTAACATATATCTGTTCTGGCAGAGAGAAACATATATTATATATATAAATGCCCAAGATACATTTTGCTTGAAATTCAAAGCCCAAGCTGTCACATTTCTGTGACCACTTGTAGTGTCTGAAAAGCAAGGTTCATGTGCAAACAAACCTTGAGACAGGTACCTTGAAAGAAGACAGGTAAGCAGGGACTAAGAGGAGTTTCAGAGATGCAAAACCAAAATATGCCAAAAGATTTAAGAAGTTTGTGTCAGTTTCTGTCCTACTTTACAAAACTTACCAAATTCAAACAAACTAGTGTGCATAAACCAAACAAAAACTTTCTCCCATCCAAAAAGGGCTCACCTACCCTAAACGCAGGAGCAGCAAAACCAGTAACACTTTTGCTCCTTTGGCTATTTACTTCCTTTCTATTTAAACATACACTGCAGACAGGATTCTGATTACCATGATCAGAAACACCATCATCCCATCATCTTCTTCCCTAGTCTTGCTTCCCACAGTAAATCCTGTTCAATGCATCCTTTGTTATAAGAATGTATTTGTTTCAGTGAGAGTCCTCCCATTCCCCATGCACATCATATGTCATTGCTTAACACATCCCCCCAAGTATTCTATAACTTCCCAAGTGCTGTCTACAGGCATTTTATCTACTGTTTACATAACTGCATTCTTGGTATGGGACACTGCCCCTACTTGGTATTTCTAATTGTATAAAGGGGTGGAGTATGGTGCTCTTAAATTCTCCATCTTAATTTAAGAGTTTCCCTTGTTGTGTTACGCAGTGATCTATTCCCTTTCAACCTTGGAATTGCAAATGAAGAATTGTTCCAATCAGTCAGACTAAGATCTTCCATGGTAGGGTAAATTTTACCCAGACCCTGCCTAACCTACACTCTGGGCACCTGAAGCTCAATCCCATTCCCCCATACTTTTTTTTAAGGCAGTGTAAGAGGCAGACCCTCCAAAATTAGTTTTAACCAATCCATTTCCACCAATAAGGAGAGACAAACACAAGTAGATATAAGTGAAAAAATAACAGTTTACTAAAAAATCAAAACAGCAACAGGCAAAAAAATAACAGCAAATAATCACTAGTTACAAAATTGCTGAAATCTCAGGGACTGCCAGGAGCCAAGAGAAGCTCAAAATGGTGGAGGAACCCTTCCCCCAAGATGGCAGCCTGTGCAGCCCACCGTGTGTGGGAAGACACAGAGGAAAGATGGTGGCAGCGCTCCCGCCGTCCTTATCACTCTGGCGGCAGCAGGTCCATCAGCAACGGTGGATGGCACACGCTGGTGGCTGGATCCACCGGTGTCGGCAGTGGAGCCTCCAAGCCACTGGTGTCAGTGCTGCTCTCTTGGGTCTTACCCCAACGGAGGGGAGGAAGTGAAATAGACTCTTGAGCACCGATGCACCATGATCTGACCCCAACCAGCTCTGGCTTCGTACTGCCAATGGGTGTTGCAAAATTCACTCTGGAACAGTCTCTGATTGAGAAATGCAGCTTCTTGGGTTGCTATTGTTGCCACATGGAAACCTGTCTGAAGCAACCCCCTGAAAACCAGAGGGGAGCCTCTGCCTGCACTGCCTCTGTGCACTCTCCCTGCAAGAACCAAAAGAAACAAGCCAGAGCCAAAAGAGGTCTGCTTGGGTGACCCGACTTTTTAAAAAGCCCAGGCACTCCCCCTCAGCCACACAGCTGGGGCTTAAAGAGGCAGTAGCAATTTTGGGCACAGATAGATGTAGAATACAGTAACATTTGGTGTTACCCAGGACACTCCATGACCTGATTTAGCGACTAGGTCTGCCCTCTATGTAGCCTTATCTCTTGTTATTTTGGACCTGTGTTACAGGCAGATTGTCTCTAGCTCTGGCTTTTGCTGTTCCTCATTGGACTTCCCAGACTGACCTTAAATGTGACATCCTGGATGAATGATCCCTGGACTGCCAACAGACCCTGTAACTTACCTCCAGGCTGGCTCAGCTCAGAGCTGGCAGGAGCCCTCTCAGTGAGCTCCCAACCTGCACTGGGGTCACTTGCTTGGACCCCTCACGGAGCAGCCCTGTTTGTGCTGCTTTCTGATGGGATGGCTTCTGCTCTCCCCAGGCAACCCTTCATTACTGTGCTACCACTAGAGCTGTTGACATGGAGCAGACACAAAAGAAGATCATCTCCTTTTCTGCAAGACCTCAGCATACTTTACTCTTGTGGCTATGCTCATGGAGCTGATCATGTCCACTGTGCCATCACTGTATTGGAAAAAAAAAAAAAAAGCACAGAGAACTAAAATACCAGACTGCAACAAAGCAGTCACTGAAATGGCATGACCATCTAATGAGAACAAAGAGGGTATGTAAGACAAATAAGCACTATCACATTTTTCTTTATCAGTTTTGATACTTTGTATCCAAAACATTGTCTCTTCTACTAGGAAGACCTAGTAGAGCTTTTGTTGACCGTGCTTCTTCTGTGATGATATTAGATTAAGGAATAAAATAGCTCCCATAACCTGCAGAAAATTTAAACATTTTCAAAAAATCCTTTTTCACTAACTAGGGAATAAATGAAGTCAGAATATACGAAATGCTCATAGTGCAGAAGTACTTCCTTACATATACAAAGCAAATTAAAATGTTTTTTCTCAGTAAATCATAATGTTCTACTTCTATAAGAATTGTTTTCCATTTCAGCTACCATGAGGATGAGACTTAAAAAAAACAATCACCTTCTACTACAAAGCAGGAATTTTTAAGTTTAGCAATTGCAAACAGGAGTTTTACAAAAACAGAAATTTTTTTTCTGTTAAATTACTAATATGTTTTCTGTGTTGCCAGTTGGTGAAGTCTATTCTCTAGCACCAGACTTTCTCAAGACCCCGGAAAAACAGCTTAAGGCACCCACCTCAGCAGTGACAACTCCAGAGTGGAACAAAGCATTTGGAAACTAGATTGAATGGCAAGCATTAAAGATGCTGGAGACACAAGGGCTGTACTATAGTCCCCAAATGACCACAACTAACCATCACAGGCAAAGATTAAAGTAGTTTGTCAAGGACTTGCACACTAAGCCTCCTCTTCATAGACAAATATAAACTCAATGACATGTTTCTTGTGTGAAGATGAATCCTTTTGATATTCTGTTCTTTGACATCTGTATGGTGATATCTATTTAAATACTTCATAAATGTGCCAATTTCTCTCCTGAGCAGAATATACACTAAAATCCAGCAATGAACAAATCAAGATCGGGGGAAAAAAGGGGCAAATAAATAAAAACACCAAGATCCTGAGCAGTCTTTTCAGTCATAGGCCAGATATTCATTTAAAAGGATAAATATATAGTATTTTAACTTTATGGATTTTTTTTTTATTTGTTGGTTTGGGGTTTTTTTGGTTAGGTTTTATTCCTCCTCTTCAGCATTCCATGCAGCCAATCTCAGGTCAAATTCCTTTTGCAAAGGTTCTAGTGATGGTTTCTCAGTGTTTGGGCTGACATTGCAGTTTCTTTGGGATCTTGTCTCAGTTGCCACGAGGGAAAAGAAAAAAGACTTTTGCAGACCACATTTTTAATTACTAGCTTAGTCCTTTTTTAAATGTTATTTATTATTTAAAGTGCTTTTTTTGACTCCCGCTATACTTGAGTTGCATTCAAGGCCTGTCATTTAGGAATAAAAACTGGCAGTTGAAAGGCAGACACTGTTAGCTTTTAGAAAGGTTACCCATCCTTTACATCCTTTTCTCTGAGAAAATACAACACCCAGGAACTGGGAGGCTAAACCAACTGTGCTCTTTACTTATCGTGACTGATACCATGGCAGCTCTCTCCCACATGAGACAGTGCTACATCATTAACATAGAAGTGTGCTGAGAAAAACAGAACCAAAATGTCACAACTGACGCCACAAGAATTCAGATGGGGTGGGCATTCACAAATCTTAGTTTCAGGAACTAAATGCAAATATGAAATATTAATTGATGCATTCATTCTCCAGAAAGACACACTCATGTAATTTAAGAAGCACCAGTGTTTACAGAAGAAGGAACAGGAATCAGAACTTCTGCGATGGATTAATAGTCATCAGGAAGAGTTTTGGTGCAGTGATGTTGTTTTGGCAAAACATATGCTGTCAACTTTCTCTGGCACATGATGCCAATATATTACATTTGATACAAATTTTGCAAACTGATCCTTCAGTGGAGAACACCCTTTTACTTTCCAAAGTCTTTGTTACATACTTGAAAGAAATTAAAGGGCAAACATAATTTTTTATAGTGAATAACAATAAAAATATTCCTTTTCTATAAGGCTCAATAGAATTCTATACATAGATTTTAAAAAACAACTCAACATTGTATAGAAATATATGCCAGCTGTTAAAGGGAGAAAAATCCCAGTAGTACCTAAGGGTTGGAAAGTACTATTTGTTATTGTTTCTTGAAATAACAAATTGGGTTTTTTGACAACAATTGCAACCAGTTGTTCTTTGTTTTGGTCTTGTTTTTTTTGTTTTGTTTTGGTTTTTTGTCGTTTTTTTGTTTGGTTGGTTGTTTTTAAATGAAGCTTTACACTAGAAGGCTTCTTTTGTGTGTGGTTCTAAATAAAAAATAAGTAGGGAAATTATATCTGTCTTCATGTCATTTGAGGAGAATCATGCTGGGCTACTTTGTTGCTGGATGCTAGTTGGAGTGATAGCAAACAAGGAATCTGTCACCTCCTTTTCTTTCTTTGACACAAACATTACCATAAAAAATGGATCACATGTGTTAAAGAGTTTGCTCTTATCACAGATTTTACCATTAAAATACACTCTATAATAACACACCCTGTGTTTTTTCAAAGCAATTTTCATTGTTTCCTTCAAATATCTCAAGATATATACACTATATAGGCTGATTGGGAAACACATTGCAAACAAAATCCCCTTTGTTTTTAAAACTGCATATTTACTTCACATGCTATTGAGCACATTCATTATATAGTTTTCATAAAAATGTAGGGAGAGGAAACCAAATTTTTATTAAGTTCTGCTTTGGAACTGTGGGACTCAAAGATTTCTTGTCCTCCAGATGACAAGGTTGCTTCTTATGTGTGGGCTAGACTATTTATAAAGTAACAGAGTTTTACAAAAACAGGTGTTTTGAGCCTAGCACTAAAATCACCAGAAGTGGACAAGTGAGAAAAGAATTAGTAACACCAGAATCACACAGAGAAATGTACATGTGTCATGTTCAGAGCAGTTACTACAGTTATTGTGCTTTTTTCATGGTTTTTCTAAGGGCTAAAGCACAAGAAGGTCACTCCTTATATAAAGAACATCACGTCTTGTGTTAACCCAAAGAAATCAAAATCGCACATAACGGTCATTTTTCTCTTTTCTAGCTGACCATGGAAACACAAAGTGACTTGCAATTACAAAAATTGTGCTGTGCACTTGACATCACCAGTTTGCTGGTGAACAAAGTTTTATACATATTTCATCTTGATGATGGCTAAGAGTTTATGTAGAACAAAATTGCCAACAGCTCTTTCCTTTCCTTTTGGGTCCTGTTCAATGTCTTTAGCTTTAAATTTATTTCCTATTTCAGACTGTAGTGTGCAATTTCCTGTCTTTAAGGGAAAAAGTGTTTGATGGAACAGATGCACATAGTAGGATTATCTTGGGTCTACTATTCACACCTAAATCTGTTACAAAATGATGAAGGGAATCTCTGTTTTAAAGACTATAAATGGCATGTCAGAATGATAAAATTTTAGAATTTTATCATTCTTAGCTAGTGAGGCACACTTGCTAATATACATTGAACGTCACTGGAGTTAGAAATAACTATTGTGTTTTGTTTTTTCCTATAAATGCTTTCAAAATACCTTCAAAGTAACATGCTTTGATCAGGATACATTTCTGTGAATGCCTCTATAATATACTTTCATTGACATAAATATGTACAAAGTAAAACCATAAAAGATGTGTTATCTTGTCATTTTCCTTGAACAATATTCTGCAGATTGCTCAGTTCCAAAGCCCTCATTTGTGCTGTAAAGACTGACTTGTGCATGTGAGTAAATATTGATACTAAGGAGTAAAAATCTTACAGGAAATAAAATGTCTTTAGCTATTCTGGATATAAGGAGGCACAATCAATGACAATTTGGCTGTATTTACTTACCTCAGAGTCAAAATTCAAGTAAATATAAGAAAACAGTCAGTCAAACTTGCCACAGAAACATGCACTGGCAGTTTCCCAGTACACATTTCTTCTTTTATTTAAGTAGTTCCACCTGTATCAACAAAAAAAAACAGTTTGAGCATTAGGGTCAAACCACATTTTTAGACTTTTCTCAACTGCTGTCCTTGCCTATGGCAGGGGTGTTGGAAATAGATGATCTTTAAAGTCCCTTGCAACCCAAAGCATTCTATGAGTCTGTGATTCTATATATGTATGGTTTGTACTTCCATCCCTGCTTTTGAATTATTTCAATTATTTTGTGTATTAAAATTGAAAATAAAAGCAGTTGTAGATAGCATCTAGTGACATGTTTACATTAGCCCTGAAAGATTGTGCTTTTTCTGCAACATCTTAATCCCACAAGTCATTGTTGTGATAGTTAATTGCAGTCAACATCCTGTTATATTCACTGTATGTATTATTTGAATAATTTTATTTTGTATTAAGATGCTTTTTCTAATTTATTCCTTTGCCAGCCTGACTACTGGTGCAATTTTATTCTCATTACCACAGTATGATTTTTATTGCTCAGAATTACACAAAAAGATGTAATACTTATTTTTAAGAGAAAGCACTTTCTCCTAGGATAATAAATTGAAGGGAAAAAAATTCAAGCACCTTTCAAACTCTCAAATTAAGAAATTTTGTTGAACATGTATCAGTATATATTGTGAGAAAAAATAAAAGAAACATGAAGTTTTTTGTACATAATACAGTATTTCTGTCTTCACCATTCCAAGAGGAGCAGATGATTTTGCACTACTGTCTTTAGGCATTTAAGTAAAGGCCTAAAACTAGAAATGTAGGATCACAGCATACTCAGGAGAGGCAGATGTCTGTAGAATGTGGTTTCGGGCACCACAGTTGCAAAACCAGCTGTTGACTCTTTCCAGCACTCTAAATAACATCTTGGAGATACAAAACTCACTCTGTGAAGTGCTGGAAGATATTTGGTCCCTAAAGTAGGTGCTTGTTCTAGGTAGTATACATACACCTCTTTCTTCCACCTAGTGTTAAAGTACAGACTTCTGCTTCTGCATACTAGACAAGATGTTGCACTTACAAGTGTTTGAGTGAGGAAAGAGGGATTGTTGACTTTAACTCAAGGGGTTAGCATTTCTAGGGTAAGTAGTCTCTCCTCCAGGCCTGAACGATGCACGTATTCAGTCATTAACAGACCTGCAGCCCAGGAAGAGTCCACACTGTTTGTGCTTGTCCTGATGGACTGTTGTCCACCACAGTGGAGTGTGCAGGTGAAAAGTGGAGTAGGCAGGAGTGGCAGAGATCAACTAAGCTAAGTGTTGAAGCTGATTTCTTTAAGGGGATGGATTTAATCCAGTGGGACCTTGACAGGTTTAAGGAATGAACCCATCTGAACAGCACGAAATTTAACACGTGTAATGCTCTGCATGTGGGTCAAGGAAAAACTCAGTATCAATACAGACAGGGGAATGAATAGATTGAGAGCAGCCCTACAGAAGGCAACTTCAAAATACTGGTACATGTAAAACTGGACATGTGCTGGTAATCTGCACTTGCAACCCAGGAAGTCATGGGTTGCATGGAAAGAAGCTTGCCCAGCGGGTACAGGGAGGTGGTTCTCCCTCTCTATTCTTCTCTGATGAGACACTCCTTGGAGTACTGCATCCAGCTCTGGCGTCCCCAGCACAGGAAAGGCACAGACCTATTAGAGCAGGACCAGAGATGGGCCACAAAAATAACTAGAGAGTTGGAACACCTCTTCCATGAAGAAAAACTGAAAGAGTTGGAGGTTGTTCAGCCTAGAGATGACAGTTTTTGGGAGACCTTATTGCAGCCTTTTCTTTAAGGGGCCCTAACGCGGTATTGCAAAAAAGTCAGCATGAGGCTTTCCACCAGGGCCTATAGTGACAAGAAGAGCAAAAATGGTTTTAAACTGCAGGAGAATAGATTAAGATTGGATATAAGGAATAATTTTTTTTATGATGATGGTGGTGAGACACTGGCACAGGCTGCCCAGAGAAGCTGTGGATGCCCCATACCTAGAAGTGTTCAAGGTCAGGCTGAATGGGACTTCAAGCAACCTGGCCTAGTGAAGGATGTCCTGTGGCAGGGAAATTGGACTAGGTGATTTTTGAAGATCCCTTCCAGCCCAAAACTTTCAATGATTCTATGAGTCTTTTAATTCAACTCTATTTTAATAGGCAATAAATTAATTTTCCCCAAGTTGAGTCTCGTTTGCTCATGATGGTATTTGATACTCAATATCCTTGTCCTTAGTTTGACTGGCAAGCATTTGTTTGTCTTATTTTCTCCCTGCCCTCTTGTGGAGGGGGAGTGAGAGAGCAACTGTGTGGCTATCTGGCAGCCAGCCAAGATCAACCCACTGCACTATACCTCTTGAAAACAGCCTAACCTTAACTGATATGTCTGGAATTATAAACTTCAAATAAAATTTTGTCTGCAAAATATTAATAAGAGTTTTGCTCTTTTATTAATAAACTTCCGTAGCCTGTCATGTCTCTATTTTAACTAACCAGTTGTGCCTTATTGTTTTTGTTGGAAAAGGTTGCACCTTTTCTGCCTACAGGGAGCTTTACCACCTATATTGAGATTAACTAATATTGTCTGGGATAAAGCAAATCCTTAAGGAAATCCTTAAGTGGCTGATGACAACCCCTCCATGTTGTTGAATGATGCAGCTGGGGAAAACTGTGTAATCACATGGCTGTATGTAATGCCACTGAAGGAACCGACATCAAGAAACAACTAAGATTGGCAAGCATTTAAATTTAATTACATTTAAGCACTTCACTTTTGATCAGTAGTCTTTCTTTTTTTAAAAAACCCAGCAATATCTATACTTTTATAAACAACCAGAAAAGAAACCAGCAAAATTCTAAAGAAATTTCAAAGTCAGGGAATAGTATTATTTCACGAAATTATCTAGTGTCCTCTAAAATTCATATGAACCTTCAATTTCATGGTTTTCCTTACATTTTTGCTAATATGGTTGTTTCTTCTCCTGAGGTAAATGTTGCTGTGGAAGCTGTTTTGTATGTATTTGTATACACTCAGCTTTTTTCTTTGTGCACTTTTATAATTCTACAGATATTTCAGTCAGATGTGTAATTTTATTCTTAAAATTGTATACACATGAAAACAAGCAAAAAGGTTTATATTGACTGTTCAAGTTAAAACTCAGCCTCCAGGCATGCGTTCAATGTGTAGTAATCTACTCATGATTACTCCACATTCCTGTAGCCAACATGTTTATACTAGCTATACTTATTCTTGCACCTTTTCTCTGTAAAAGAATGACAAAATCAAAACATCTTAAAAACTACATATTGGACAGATTCACCTAATTTGAGTCTACATGTACCACCTGCCATTTATTTTAGGTTCTTTATGAGTAGAAAAAGAATGAATGTAGTTGAAGGCATGGAGACAGAATCATTTTACTGAGCTAAGCATACAATAGCAGGTGCCTGGAAAAATTGCTATGACAGTGTACCAAGGAAAATATGAAAACTGCATTCTCTCATGTAAATTAGGAGGGAGGGAAAATTAATATTATTTCCCTTATCTAATCTTTTTCCCCATAGCTGATTTGCAGGGTATGTTTACAGGGAATTGAAGGCTCAGAAAGAATGTACTGGCAAGGAGAGGACCAAAATGGAGGTTTTCTCAATAGTAGAACAGTCACATATATTGAATTCCAGGTTAGCAACAGGCAAATATTAAAAGGCTTGGCTTAGATCTTCTCTTTTGCATTTGGGAACTGATTCAAATCTGCCTAAGCAAATGGGAATAAAAAATTCAGTGTTCTGTGGTTTTCAGTTCTTTAAAAAATCCTTTCAAAAAAGAATCTCAGCATAGTTTACTCACAGCTTTTATTACATACACTGGCGATAAGCACTGGGTCTTCTAAAATTAGGCTGATTACAATGCAAATATGTAGCTTTGGATGCCCATATTTTCAACTGGTTCCTTCATCCAAAACCTTGGAGTATGATTTTCAGAAGCATAATTTTAGATCATGTCATTTGAATAAATTTTTGCTTCTTCTGTTGAGTGTCTTCACTTTGAAATCCACAATTTCCTCAAATTCTAAGCATCCAAATGAAGTATTGGCCTACAGAAACTATTTTTAGGCTTGCATGAACTTATATGTTCAGTAAAGACCACAAATACAAACAACATCTCTCAAACATGAAGCTAGCACAAGAATAGGCATGCAAGAAGGTATGTGAATAACCTCAGTACACCTACTTGTTGCGAAAACATCAGTATAAACCTAATTAAACATGTAATTCATCTCTTTAACAACAATTTTAAAGTTATTTCATAAATCATCATACCCAGTGTTACTTGAAAAGACAGACCCTCTCTTTAATCACATATAATAGTGAAACATTTCTGGCTTGAGAGTGGAGGTGAAGCATGCCATCTCCTCTTAGAAGCCACACCTCCGCCTCTTTCCTACCCTGGACAAAAAAAAAGAAGCTGCCCAGCACAGTGCAACTTTATCATGAAAGCTGTGCTCTGTGCGGTAGGTCTAAGAAGAGTTTGGTTGCAGCCAATTCTGTAAGGAGAGAGTTGTTGTTCTGCTCAAGAGGGAGGGCAGAATTTCACAGGGACTGTGAGAAAGCATCCCCAAATGAGTTCCTGCCTGGGATAGTACTACACTGACATTAAGTATTTACTTTCAGAATACGTCTGTTGTTTCAAAATTCCTTTGGCAGGTTGAGTTATTTTTAAGTTACAAGACATTGCATTTCTTCATAACCTACATAGTTTCTGTATACAATTCTCAGTTTATTATGATATTCAGTGGTTGTTAAAAACACTGTGACTGGATATATTAAAATTTTAGTGAAATTGAGTCTCTAAGGGAATCAGACATTTCATCTGAGATATGGACAAGTCATACAAAAATCAAGGGAAGCTGTTCCTTCTCTCCCTGTCACTGTATTTCCCATCACACTCACACACACATCACGAACACAATTTCTACCCTACAGATCATTTGAAGGCATTACTATTCTTTTGTTAACGTAAGCAAAGTGAGTTTAAAAATACATATTATAATACATAATAAACAAGTTTAGTTTTCTTTAATATGCGAAAAACTAAGGTTGCATTGCTAGCAAGTTTTCATCGTATCTCAATAAGCACATTTGGCTTGCAGCTCCTTAGAGAGATAATTCACTGAAGAAAAGTGAATTTCAATGGCCTCAGCAGATGTTTAAAGTTCTGCATGTACAGAAACTGAATAAATATTTGCATGAATATGGAGTGTTATAACGAAGGAGTTCTCAGTCAAATTTTGGTCTCCTTACTAATGGTAAAGATAACAGGACTTTTAAATATTCAAAGGAAGAAAAAAAGAACTTTAGGAAATCTAAGAGTTATACATAACAAATACAGAATCTTTCAAATAAAGCAACTTTCAGAACTCCTAGGAAACCTGTAGAGCAAGTCACCTGAAGCAACAGGGATGGCAGTGCTCGTTGGATAGTGCATTATCCTACACTCAGCCCCACTGTGTTGTTTTATGCTATCTGTTATGAAAAAACAGAGCTGTTCAGAAATAAAGACAGGGCTGCTGTCTTCTATCAAATTCTCCTCTGCCTCTGTCAGACCTGATGTTGTGGTTTAACCCCAGCTAACAACTAAGTACCACACAGCTGATCACACAATCCTCACTTCCTCCCCATGCTGAAGGGGAGGAGAATAGAAGAGAAAAGATAAAACTCCTGTGTTAAAATAAGAACAATTTAATAATCGAAACAAAAACCAAACAAAAACCAACCCCAATTTACAGAATGAACATGATATTCTACGGTATGGAATATCCTTTTGGTCAGTTTGGGTGAGCTGTTCAGGCCATGCTCCTTGCAGCTCATTGCTGCTCCTTGTGCAGCTCTTCACTGGCAGAACACAAGAAACTGAAAAGTCCTTAACTCAGGGTAAGCACTACCAAGCAACAACTGAAATATCAGTGCGTTATCAACATTATTCAAATACTAAATCCAAAATACAGCAGTGTACCAGCTACTATGAACAGAACTCTGTCCCAACTGAAAACAGAAAACCTGTAGATAGTGAGAGAGCCAAATAAAGAGTAAGGCTGTTTTACTTCATTATGTCCAACTCTATCTCATGTATTTCATTTGTTCAGCCACTGCCCACAATCTTGCAACTAGATGTTAACACTTTGAAAAGTACAGCAGAACAAAACAGCAGTTTACTCTAAGGACAATAGAACACAACAACCTAGCCTTGGAGAAGTAGATAAAGAATGTAACTTAAGCAAACAAAAGTTGTGCAAGACAAGCAGGATGCCAGCTCAGCTTTGTGAGGCTGATCAAGTAGAAGTTATGCAAAACAATTATATCATGCTCACTCAAAAGCGGGGCTTGAGGAACAGCTACCTAAAAAGGACACTGGACTTTGACGACTACCAATGAAGATCGCCAAAGAACCATACCGGGTTTTCCGATAAGGGGTGCGACTATTTAAAATGAAGTAATACATATATATCAAGGGCATGGGGAGAGCAAATGAATGTAATTAATGTGTATGATGAAAACTCTGTTCACCCAACACTTGGCACACTCGATTAGAGGAAGGATCCTTTGAATGACCAGTTCACCGCAATAAAGAATGCCTGCTTTTAAATACTCAAAACTGTGTAAGAAAATTTATATTTGGCCCATTTTGGTATCAACTTCAAGTCTGAAAGTTACAATTCTGGATGCAGCTTGAATTCAGAACTCTTGAAATCCTCCCAAATTTTATGAATTCCATCACCAGTGATGTCTCGGAGTAATGGACTGTGGGACTTCACTACTAGACACTGCCCAAATCCTAATATTTCATGGCTCTTGCGATCAAATGCTGTCCATCAGGTGGTGTAAACTTAGATTGTGTCCATAGGGAAGCACGAAGGCAGAGCTATTTCTTTAAAGAAATTGGTTATTCAGAACAAGTGGGGTTTTGCCAGGTCTCTCCTGGCATGGAGCAAGCTAAATATTCCAGTTTTAAACAATTATGATTTCTGCCAGCTCTTATTTTGTATAATAAACTTCAGTGACAAGGGAGGTTTTTCTACACAAATTGCCAGACTCAAGCAACAAAAATCTGTGATTGTTTTGAAAAGCAGGGGTTTCTGAATGTTCTTTGAGAACAGCACATTTTTTATTTGAATGATTACTTACGCACTCATAGAAGATGAGCTTAAAATCCTTCAGAGAGACTAGATCTTACCATTCCAGCCCCAGGAGAAGTGGCAAAAGTAGTGCTATAGCATGTGTCATCTTTTTCTTAACGTAGCTGTTAAAGCCAGTGGATACCATAGGTCCTGATAAGGAATGTCTGAGGTTTTCTCACTAGCATTTTCATTTTCCATTTCCCTAGACATTTTTGACATTGAGAATTTTTATTCACAGGTTGCCGTTGTCTAGGAGATGGGGTATAAGCCTTTTCAACAGAAACTGTGAAAAAGAGAAAGAGAGAAAATGAGTAAGAAATTGAAATGACAGCTTTGGTGATGGCTTTTTGTTCATTTAGTCAACTGTGCTACAGTGCTGCTGAATGAGCAGTTTCCACTGTATCTCAGAAAAAATATGAAAGAGCAATGAGTATGTATTTCTTTCCTCCTTGTAGTGCTGCATATGATGTCTTTAATGGTGTTTCAACTTGCTGAAATAAAATTTCCACCAAATGTTCCTTATAATAGAAGTTGTCATTGTCGATGAAGTTTTAAAGTAGTAGTAGATATAAAAATATGTCAGCATTTAACCTTCCATGATACCACAAATAATGTAAGCAAAAATATCAGTATGAATAACTCTTACCATGAATAGCTCAATTCAATTTTTACACTTCTTATATCTGTTCAACTGGATCAATACAGTATAAAACCAGTAGTGTACATGCATTTTAAACTGATTTCCAAATACACCTCTTTGTGTCTCATACTTAGATTTTGAAGAATGTATCGAGTTAATAGAATCAGGAAATTGTTTGGGCTGGAAGGGACCTTAAAAATCATTCAGTCCCAGCCTGCCTGTGATGGGCAGGGACACCTTTCACTAGACTGGTTTGCTCAGAGCCCTGCCCAGCCTAGACTTCAACAATTCCAGGGATGGGGCATCCATGACTTCTCTGGGCAACATCTTCGGGTGCCTCATCACCCTCACAAGAAAGAATATTTTCCTAATATCTAATCTAAACCTACTCTCTGTCAAGTTTGAAGCCATTCCCCCTTGTTCTGTCACTATGTGCTCTTGTAAAAAGTCCCTCTGTATCTTTCTTGGAGGCTTCCTTCAGGTACTGAAAGGCTGCAATTAGGTCACCCATAAGACTTCTCCTTTCCTGGCCAAACAAACCCAATTCTGTCAGCCTTTCCTGACAAGAGAGGTGCTTCATCCCTCTAATCCACTCTGTGGTCCTCTTCTGGATGCTCTCCAACAGGTTGATGTCCTTCCTGTGCTGAGGACTGCAGAGTTGGATGCAAGACAGGAGGTGGGGTCTCACCAGAGCAGAGTAGAGGAGCAGAATCACCTCACTCATCCACCAGCACCCAAGTCCTTCTCAGCAGGTCTGCTGTCGATCTGTTCATCCCTCAGCCTGTACAGATAGCAGGAGTTACCCTGACCCAGAGGCAGCAGCTTGCACTTGGTTTTGCTAAACCTCATGAAACTCCTACGGGCCCACTTCTCAAGCTTGTCCAGGTTCCTCTGGATGGCATCCTGTCCTTCAGGGGTGTCAACTGCACCACTCAGCTTGGTGCACTTGCTGAGGATGCACTTTATCCCTTTGTTTATGTCATTAATGAAGATGTTAAATAACACTGGTCTCAATACGGATCCCGGAGGGACACCACTTTTCAGTGAAGTCCATTGGGACTCTGAGCCATTGACCACTATCCTCTGGATGCGACCATCCCATCACTTTCTGATCCATGTAACAGTCCACTCAACAAATCACTTTCTCTCCAATTTCACAAGAAGGATGTTGTGGCAGTGTCAAAGGCTTTACATAAGTCCAGATTAATGGCACCTGTACCCTTCCCGTGTCCACTGATGTAGTCACTCCATCACAGAAGTCCACTAGGCTGGACAGGCAGGACTTGCCCTTGGTAAAGCTGTGCTGACTGTCTCGAATCACCTCCCTGTTCTCCATGTGCCTTAGCATGGCTTTTAGGAGGACCTGTTCTAGGATTTTCCCAGGCACAGAGGTTGAGGCTGGCAAGTCAGTAGTTCTCACGGTCATCCTTTTCCCTTTTTAAACATGGGTACAGTTTTCCCCACTTTCTGGTGACACGGAACTTCACCTGACTGCCATGAATTTTCAAATATCATGAAGAGTGGCTTGGCAACTTCATCAGGCAATTTCCACAGGAGTCTGAGACACATCTCATCAGGTTCCATAGACATTCAGACTCCTCAGATGGTCACGAACCTCATCTTAACATACAGTGTGAGAGACTTTGTTCCCTCACTCCCCATCCTGCTGTCCATCCACTCAAGAGGTGTGGGAAGAGATGTTGCCATTGAAAACTGAGGCAAAAAAAAGCTGTTGAGTACCCCAATCTTCTTCTCATCCATTGTTCCTGGTTTTCCAGCCTTGTTTAGCAGAGGGTGAACACCTTCTTTCACCTTTCTTTTCTGGTTAACACATTTGTAGAAGCCCATCCTGTTATTCTTTGCATTCCTTTCCAGGTTCAGTTCCAGCTTTACCTTAGCCTTTCTCACCTCATCCCTACACAACCAAACTTCATCTCCAGGTCACCTGTCCTAGCTTCAACTATCTATGCATTTTCTTCTTTCCCTTTAGTTTGACCAGCTGATCTCTATTCAGCCATGCGGGGCTCTTGCCTTCCTTGCTGGATTTCTTGCTTCTGGGGATTGCTAGCTCTTGTGCTCTGTGAAAGACTTTCCTTTAAGATCTGCCAGCTCTGTTCCAGTCTCTTGTCCCTGAGGACAGCCACCAAGGGAATCCCACTATCTCCCTGAAGAGCTGGAAGTCTTCCAGCTAGAATTCCTGAACTTCCTAGAGTTCAGGGGCTTAACTTTATTCCTTACCTGATCCATATCCCTCAGGTCTAGGAACTTTACCAATGCATGATCACTGCAGCCCAGGCTGCCTCCAATCTTGATGTCCCCAACTAGCTCACTTTAACTGGTGACCAACAGATGCAGAGGGACCTAAGTTCAAGTTGTAATGAATACAAATTGTTCACTAATTAAGAAACCGATTTCAATTTGCATCTCAGTATTCAGGGATTTCAAGAAATCTTGGAGCTTGCATTTGCTTGAAGGCAATGTATAAAACAGTTAAAACCAGCAGTATTTTCTACTTTCCATACACAAAATTTCTTATTAGAGAAAATAAGAAGCTTTCCATATAGTTCCATATATGGCAATTATATTGTACATATGCATGCATTAACTCCTGGAAATCCTGAAAAGTCTATAATAAAAGTAATTCAAGGCATTTGTAATGGTTATGAGCAATCTTAGACTATGTGATCATAGATTTTGATTACATTGGTTAAAACATTTCCTGCAAGAGATGAAAACAGGAAGCAAATTGTAATGAAGAGCACACAAAAGTGAGAATGGAGACAATCCCAAATCAATCCAATTTCCTTTCACTTTTAGTAAGGTTATTTAGCTTAGGCAGATACTTCAAACAAACTGTGTGCTCACATGCAGGCATTATGAAACCACTTACATAGAAAATGGGATGGCACAGCAAAATGGGTAATAAACACTGAGACCCACATCCATAAGCTGCACTGAGATAAAAGAGCGTATGCAAAGCTGCTGCCTGTACTTTGATAGATGCAATTTATTCAAGTTTAAAATTTAGCTCAGTGGGAATACAGAAGGGCCATTGCTTTTCTGCCTTTGTGCTTCTGTTGGTGCATGCTTTGCTTCAGAGGTTCTAAGGAAGAAATTTGAAGTTTTGGAGAAAGCCTCTATTTCTATCTGCTTGAGCTTTGATTTGACAGAAACAAAATCTAGTGTTTGCTTCTTAATTCTACATCATACCTGATCAGGCATGAATTTCACATTTACTTTATGACATCTAGTATATGCAATACTGTGACTTTACTGTATGAGGTGAAGGCTGAGACAATGTTCTTCTTATAAAAATACACACACCATTTGCATGTATGTTTGGCCCAAGGTACTGGATGTTGTTCTGACTTTCCCAAAGAAACTGTATTTTTGTAACTGATTTTATAAAGAAATGATCATTTTATGTAAAATGTAAGCTCTGATTTCTTCTGGCTTCAAGAAAGATATTAAAATACACAAGAACTTTGCCTTCACTTAACAGTACAAAACAGCAGAGTTAGCACAAGCCAAAAAGAAATCCAAAAGCAAAAAGCCTTAATCTGTCTACAAAAAAGGGAACATACTGTCTGCTTGGAAATTCTACTAAAGTTAATTTTTCTTTTTTGTTCTTTTCTTCCTATCATTTGGGAAGATCTCTAAGGGTTTGGTGGAAAAGTGAGTTTTGATATGTGAGAAATAACTACCTGCTAGAGATCGACAACGTTCTTGGAAAATTACCATAACCGTATTCAATGGACAGGGAAATGGAGGCACAGCAAGCTGGTAGCTCACCCAGCAGAGCAGTGTCAGGAATAAAAGTGGGCATATCCAAACCACAGCTACAAATACTATCAGTTAGGACACTTTCTTGTCATGTGTAGTGACACACAGTCATGCATTTTCCACTTCATTTTTACCATTAGATAAATTCCTGTTGTGTTTCTACTGTCATCCCTTGAACCATTTTCACAGCATTGTGTTTTTTACCCTGCTCTTAATACACCAGTGTCATTCTTGGTTACACCGTAGGGCTGCATCCCAGATAAACATGTTATGGGAAGTCTGATTATGAGCACATTGGAACCTGCTCATTTAATTTATAACTTTAATGTTCTTTGAATGCAAACTTTTATAGTGAATTAATATTGTAATTGATCCACTGTGAACAAAATGCTTGAATTAAGTTCATTCCTGCTGCAAAGCCTTGTCTTGAGATTTCAGGCCCTGAAATGAATAGATAAGTAAAAAAGGATTTAAGAACATGTTAATGAACAGATCAATAATATGTGCATGCAAAATGCGTACAAGGTAACAAATTCTGTACAACTTAAACCTGGGATGTCGCTTCAGCTGCAAGGTAACACAAAATCTTCTTGGATTCTCTATTATGTCTTCTCTACATGAAACAGAGATGTGGGAGGGGGTGGTGGGTGTGAAGGTTTGGTGACCTCTTATTTGTACACCACCAGACCCTTTGGAAAAATTAAGCAAGTTGTAACCAAAGTATCTAATCAAAATGCAAATCAACTACTTATTTAAGTATTCCCACTGTATCAGACCTACAGAATTGTGAAATTGCCTATTAGCCTACCAATTTTTACATTTTAGAGGAAATTGTCCTCAAAATGAAGGTCTGCTCAAGCCATAAATTCACAGGCATTCCCATGCTGATAAAGGGACTTTCTGTTTCCCCATCCCTAAGAACTCAGAAATATAGAATAAAATTAAATAGCTTTATCAACTAGCGACCTTTCCAGCTACTCCTATAAATGGCATCCATCTATAAAGCAATGAACGTGAAATGAGATGCAGCCCCTACTTCGGTCAGCCCCTATCTTCCCCTTCTAAAATTATTCTTCCTGTCCCTCTGCACAGCACATTAAAACTGAGCTTTGTGAACTAACCCTTATTTTTTCAAAAGCAATTGCAAAGTTTTTCTTAAACTTTGGACAGAAAGAAGACACAAAAAAACCCAAAACACTCAACTAAAAAAAAAAAATCACTAAAGAGTACTTATGAGATATGACCTGAGTTTTAAATGAAAAGCTCTTAGGAGACCTCCCATTTTAGCTCTGTGAGACTTCCCATGGTGGCGCTTTAGATTAAAGCTTTTAATGAAGCTCAGCTATAGTGCACAAAAAATATAGGTCTATCATTGCTGTTTTGCTGAATTACCATTAATTTCATCTGATAGAAAAACAGCAAAGAACACTGGATTAACAGCAGCTATAAGAGGCCAATGTAATTTCAGCACTAATTTGCACAGCATGGAAGTTCCACCACCACCACATTTTCTGGTCCCAGCTCTCTAATAGGTGTGAACTCCCTGCCTTCTCTTTTCAGCAACCCCGTCCATGCTGGGAAGTACCAAAGCTCTTTAAGTATGTAATGGCTGCTACATGAACACTAATGGTTTCCATTTCCATTACTGCTTCTTTAAGAAAGAAAAAAAAGTAAACATAAAAGTTACTTTTCATTTTATTGAAGTACTTTTGCATTTCCAACACTGTGGTTATCTGCTGTTCCTCCAAGCAAGCACAGGTTCTGGAGGGAACAAACTTTATATGATGTTGAGGTGACTGAGCCAGCAATTGTGATGGCTGAGGGGCCAAGGACCCGAAACAGCAAAGCCGCGCTGGTGGTCCGATTCCAAGGTTTAAGAACGCCTCCTAATCTCATGGCGAGAAAGGAAAATCCTCTCCCATCAGGCTTTGTGCTGCCATGCAGACTTGGTCTGTCTGATTGGCTTGTTACCCTACACGCCCCCAGAGCTTCCCCACTGGCTCCCTTTCCCCAGTCCCACCTTTGTACCACCCCCATGCCCTCAGATCATTGGTCCTGATGCTCCCTCCCCTCCCATACAAAAACCCTGGTGACTGTGTGCTCTGTCCTCTTTTGTCTCTGGTCTCCCCCCGTGGCAGGATGCAATAAACCATCGTCCGTGGAATACCAAATGGGAGAGCCCTCCTGACTCTTTGCTTCTGGTAACGCTGAGCTGTCCGGCTTGAGTGTGTGTGAGAGTCCGTGCCTCCAGCCGCGCAGGTGAAAGGAGTAAGATTGCTGGAGTGCTATACTGCACCCACTGGAACGATTCCTGGCCAGGCACATTTCAGGGAAACGCAGCTGACCCTTTACAGACCCCACACGCTGTGTTAATTTGAAAGAAATCTAACTTATTAAATATCCTTACCCTTACCTTGAAAGATCACAAATAACTTTATAAACTGCCAACATATAGCACCTCCTTACCTCTCAATTCTGGAACATAAATTTTAAAAAGCTGAAGATCATAGCAAACAACAGCGTATGTTTTATTTGTTGGAAATTGAAAAGACAGGCTAGGTAGGTAACATGCAGTTACTCAGTGGCCTAGAAAATGGGCAATGGGCAAAATGTATAGAATCTGGCTGGTATTGAATTAACTGTCTTCAGAGCAACTCCTGTGGTGCTGTGGGTTGGATTTGTGTTGAAATCAGTATTGATAACACACCAGTATTTTGACTACAGTTAAACAGTGTTTGCACAGCATCAATGCTTTCCTCCTTTCCCATTGTGCACCCCCATCCCTCCACAGAGAGTAAGCTGGGTATCAGAAAGGAGTTGACAGTTGACTGGAACAGCTGTCCCAATTTTTTCAAAGGGAAATTCCTTAGCATATAACGTAATAGTTAGCATTAAAACTGGGCTAGAGGAAAAAAAGGTGTGGAGCTCCTTGGCTTCCAGGGTGGCCATTATGTGGAGACTGTCTGGGCATCAGTATGCTTATGGGAGATGGCAAATGATTAGATTGCATTGTGTAGCTTTTTTTCTCTCTCCTTTATCTATTAAACTGTCCGTATCTTGATCCATGAGGTTATTAGTTTCAGTCTTTCTGTTCTCTCTCCTGTCCTACTTGGTTGGGCTGGGGGAGGGAGCAATGAGTTTCTGTGTGTGCTTAGCTGCTGGCTGGGGCCAACTCATCACAAAAAGAAAGGAGGCAGAAAAAAGTAGAAGAAAAATTATTCCTTTTGTAGAAACAGTCCCTTTCAGCTAAAAGGGGACAAGTTCAGAGTGGTATAGATGAAATCCTGTATAGCAGAATGGACAAATACATCAAATGAAAATCACCACAAAAGTGATTTCTTTTGCCTGGAATTTTAGTTCAATGAGAAAAAAAAAAAAACTAAAACCCACCCAAAACAAAACAAACCCCAAAACTGAAACATCAAAATGTCTGGTTTCAATATACTTAGGAGAAAATTATTTTGTCCTTTCCCAAAATATCTCTGGTATTTTGTAATTCCAGTCTTGCATTGTACAAAGCTTTAAATTTGAAGTCCAAATCCAAGCAAAGGTTTTGATAGCTCTGTCTTTTTACTGCTTTTTTTGCTAGTAATGATTTTAGAACATCTTGTTGTTCATTGAACTTTGGAAGGAAGCCAGTACAGAATTCACTTTGAAATTAGCAGAACTTAAAATGAACAGCAAGCAAGTTTTATACTGGCTTACTTTAGTTTCATCTGTATTGGTCTTAAATTACTCCCAATTATTTTCAGCATTTTTAAGTATTAAAAACTTTTCTGTTCTTAACAAAAAGAATAATTTCTGTAGAAACATTTTTTATTTAAAAATGTATTTTTTTTACTCCTACTTCTTGATTTTCCAGCTTTACTGTGCTATATTTCACTCAATGTCTTCCTAACTGGCTTCGCGGCCACTTAAAAGTGAACTAAAACTCAGACAACAGTCTTTTGTTCTTGATATAGACAGAATGTCAGTGTCAAGCGGTCATGTAACTTAGGAAGTAAGTTTAAACCCAGCTCCACTAACATCAGTGTGGCAAAATTACCAGTGATCATTACTCCAAATCACAAAAATTCCCAATTCATACTCACGATAGCTCATTTTTAGCATGAATGTATTAATCTCCAGCATGGTCAATGGGACCTCAGCTGATTCTGTGTCCTTCCCATCCAAGACTTTTCAGAATATGACTGGTTTATTTTTGCTTGCTTCTTTCTCTCAATCTAAAATCCTAAATACTGAACAGTGGCAGTTTCATGTACTGGTACCACAGTACTTCATAGGGAACTTCTATGTGTTTTTCTAAGAGGTCATAGAACTTCAGTGGTGTTTAACCCAGTCATCATATCTTCACTCATTCATGGTGTTTAACAGTATTTCTGTTCCCTTAAAGTCTTCCGGTATGCAAGACGTAATTCTCCAAGAATGTCTCAGAGGTCTATGTCTTATTGAAACCCTTCCATACAGGAAATATCAGAGTGAAAAATGTTGTCTTACTCCACTGCACAAAATTAAAGAGGAACTGAAGGATATACTGGGAAAGATTAATTTCTTGGTTGTGAATGGAAACATTATATACTGAGATACCACAATCACAGCCACATACCGAAGCTCATCTTCATATTAATCTCCCAAAGAGCATTCAAACTTAATTAGAATTCAAGCACTACTATTCCTTCTGGAACATAAATGTTTTATTTCCGCTGTAACCAGAAAGATAATAACCAGCACAAGCATTTGAAGGGAAATTACGTTTTGAGATTATAGTGCTCAGAAGCCCCAGTGCCTTTACACTGCTGAAGCAGAACAAGATTTTTCTTTCACATGGCAGCCTGGATTAAAGCCATTCCTTGGAAGAAGTGCATTTTGAACTAGCTCAGTGTAAATGACTGGCCTTAAACATGATTCATGTTTGTGTTGAAGTTCTGGCACATCAAAAGTTTTTGCTTCCAGCTTTTTGCCAAAAAAAGTGGTTGACACTCAGCTGCTTTATTTATTTTATTTTCCCAGTCATAGCCTGAAGTTTTAGGGAAGCTCTTCTGAAAATGAAGCCTTCGAAGTCTAATTGCAAGGAAAAAGGAACACTTTTCACATACTAGCTCACATTTTTGACTTCAACTACTTGCTAATCCACACACACAACAAATTAATCTGCTTAATTAATGTAGGTCAGATACTAACTTGGGCAAGACATAGCATAAGATTAACCCTTTTCATGAGTGTGTGACTAGTGCAGAATTGTCACTGTCAGCTACTGACTTCAGTGCTGCTGTAGTGGCTTGGAGCAGCTCAGGATGCACCCTCAGTTAATCTGACCAGTAAAACACCCAACATTATACATTTTTAGGCTTCAGTGAAGGAAATCCTGAAAAATAACTTATAATACTCTTAGAATGACATTTATAAGATTACAGTTTTTAATACTCGTCAGATTTCCAGCTTTCTTGAGTACAAGGAAAATTGAAGTGATAGGACATTGCATAGGGAAAGGTTTACTTGTGGAGTTGTGTGTATATCCTTATTTCCAAAGCTGAAGAGAAAACCTGTAACTATAGCTTCACTAATGGAAGTTCAGCATTGCTTCCTTAGCCAAAATTTCAAGTTACTAGTGGGTAGGAGTAGGGAAATCATTGGAAAGAGGAAATAAAAAAGAGGGGAGGGATGCATCCCCCCAAGCATCTTAAAATTCTTGGGAACCAGCATCTAATCTGTGTCTCCCATCTCTCTTCCTCTCATACTTCTATGTATTGATTTCTTGATGGATATGGTTCTGAAGTCTCTAGCCATTTGAGAGGAGAGAAAAAGGAATGGCATATAGTTTCACATATCAAGAATAATAATTAACAGTATTAATTTTTTTTAATAGTATGTAAGACCATCAATTTCAAAGCTTAGAATTTCACAAAATATACAATTCAATCTCTGTGAAACCTCTTCCAGCAGGTTTCTGGGGTAATAAAAGACAGAACCTGGAATAACAAATTGAATTAGATTCTACTTCCAGGTTTACCCTTTGAATGCCTGCAGTGCAGATGCAGTGGGGGATTATTTCCTAATTCATTAATAGAAGTAATGATATTGTCTGTCAAAAACTACCACAGAAGAACTGAGTTACATAAATTATTATCAATATGGGGACAGCTCAAAGCAGGCAACAAAATAGGCATTTTGCTGCTATTGTTATTGTCACCTTCAATGGCTGTTAACCCCAGTACTTCCAAGTATTCAGGTCTTCAAAACAACGTGAAGCACACTGGTTTACAAGTATCAAGTCCTGATACAGCAGCAAGGACATCTCTCAGCCATATCTTGGTCCTATGACAAGCAAGAGTCTCTGGTTCAGTCCTGCTGGTTCAGCAAGCAGAGTCTGCAAAAACCTTCAAAGCAAGGGATGAGGAGTTTGCCTTGCCTCACGTGCAGCCCTAATTCATCTCAGAAGAGACTGGGGACATTGAATGTTGAATGTTTTTGTTCAGTGACAGAATGCCTACTTGGTCACTGAAGTGCTCTGTTTCAAGATGGTTGCTAACTAGAAACACAGATATTCCCCTTGAGTTTCATTAGTCTGAAGCAAATGTATATTTACTTGACTACTAAAGAGCCTGACTCCGGTTATTAACTTCTGCCTTGTGCTTGCCTTCTGTGGTACTGGGAACTGCTAAGCTCCCAGTTGCTGTGCAGTAGCATAGCACTCTGTCTCGCTCTACCTCTCTCCTGTTTCCAGAGATGGAGCAAAGGTACAAAGCTCTGCAGCTGTGTGCTGGGTCTGGCTGGGATGAAGTTAACTATCATCACTTCATCCCATACGGTGTTGTGGTTTGCATTTGTGTCTAGAACAGTGATGATAACGTACCAGTCTTTTAGCTGTTGTTAAGCCATGTTTGCACAGCATCAAGGCCTTTTTTTCTGCCATTCTATAGGTGTGGGTCAGGGGTCCACAAGAGTCTGAGAAGGGACACAGCCGGGACAGCTGACACAAACTGAGCAAAGCGATATTCCATACCTTACGGTGTCTGCTCAGCAATGAAAAACTCAATGAAAGGAGGAGGAAGAGCTGATCCTCAGTGCTATGGTGTCAGTCTTCCTAAGCAGCCTTTATGTGTGCTGAGGCCTGGCTTCTCAGGAAGCAGATGGACATCTACCTTTCAACAGGAATAGTGAATTAACTCCTAATTTGCCTTCCTTGTGTGTGCAGCTTTGTTTCACTTATTAAACTGTCTATCTAAGCACACAAGTTTTCTCACATCTGTGTTTCTGATTGTCTCTTCAATCTCAGTGTGAGGGAGTGAGTGAGATGCTGTTCGGGGAGGTAGCAGCTGGATGGAGTCATCCCACCACAACCTGAAAGAATACATTATGAATATATACTTCCATACGCACATCCTGCCTCTTCTGCCTGCCTCATTTCTTAAAGTTCAGGTCTCAAAATAGCCCTTTCTATTCATGGGACACATAGATACAGTGCAACAGGAGAAATCAGCCTATGCAATTCAGATCAGGGAAGCTTTCCATCCCATTCTGATGTAATATGTGCAACCAACAACAGCTTAGTTCTAATAACAGTAAATGAATGTGTACTTCTGGTAGGCAAGTGGTAACTGAGCAGCAGACTCACTAAACCTTTGGTTGGTGGCTTATTTCCCACACAAGCCAAAAGAAAAGTGGTAAAAGATGGATAAGAAGGTCAAGCAGTTTTTCGTTTCTTGGATGGAGCTGTTACAGGTTTGTGCAGGTAAACGAATATCAGAATGTAGAAATATAAGTATGAAATTTCACAAATAGTTACGTCAACTTTATAATGGGAGAAATCGTAACATCTCTTCCCCTTAATAGCAAACCTGCCTCTAACTTATCCTGGCAATAAATCTGATGGTAATCCAATCATTTTGCTGAATGACAAAGGTGGCTCAAAGTACACCTGCTTTTCAAATATGTTTTCAGTCATGCTGATACAAACACTAAAAATCCAGGATCAGTTCCTTGATCTGTTTGACCATGCAGTTCTATAAAAGTTAAACCAGCACAACTGAGACAGTGTAAATAAACATGGAAACAGGGAAAAGATGGAACAATTCAAAGTGGCCTTGACTCCAAGGAAAGAATTCTCTGTAATGATATTCAATGAGACCAATGGGAATTGATGAGTTTTTCCCCCTAATTGAATCCAGAGTTGATTTCAATTAGAATTCATAGCCCATGGCATTAGTGTTATCATCACTGCAAAATCACATTACAAAGGGCATAAGTTATTCAAACTAAGATTCAAAGTTTTCCATAGTTTCAAGAAGGCAACTGTAATTAGAGTGCATTACTTGGAGGCTATTAGATTAAATTACACATTCACATTCCTTTTAAAGTTGGTGGATTTTCTAGATTGAAAGAAGATGTTAGATTCAATGGTAACGAAGCAATATTAACTAGGTAGTAGTTCGGTAAGAAGACTGAACAAAATGATTATTATGTCATATATTCATTTATCGGTGACAATGAAGACAAAATTTAGAAGAATTTAGCTGTGGAGAGCTTCCCTTTTTTGATCAAATCTATACTGCCTTTATAATATTAATTCCTTAAAAACGCGGAATAAGCCTCCCTAGAAGAATAGTTATTGCAAATTTTCTGGCTAAGTAAAGACATTGGCATCACAGGTTATTTTCACAAGTTAAGTATCTCCAGATCAGAAAAAGTAGAATATGTTAGCCATTTTTCCAGTACCACACATCAAAAAAGCCCAATTCAGAAAAGTTTATCAGGAAAGAATTAAAGGTGAGGAAAAAAAAGCCATTTTCAGGAGACTAACTAATATCCTTCTCAGTTTAAAATATTAAGAATATAAAGAATATATAAAAAGCCTTCTACCCTTCCCTCAATTCCGTTTGCATGTAGAATCACACACTGAAGACAATTTGGATGCCATGTTTTTTACTTTGGAGGCTGTTGTGTGTTTGTTTGTTCCTTTTGTTTTGCTTTGCTTTGTTGTGCGTTTTACTTTGAAGACTTTAGCAATACTCGATTGTTTGTTTATGCTTCTAAGAATCACAAATACAGCTTTTTTATTATTATTATTTCAACAAATCCTTCATTGACAATTCATCAAAATGATAAAATTGAGCTTTTTGTAGTCTTAGGGGCATTAAGTATAAAACAAAATGTTAACAGGAAATACACTTGCAATCTCACATTGACTGTTACATCTTAGGGCGATATTCCCTAAGATGAGTAAGAGTTTACTGAGAATAAGCTTATGTTGAACTATGTGTTACCTGGAAGTTTAGTTTTGATCCACAAACAGCTCTATGTCTCAACAAGAATGCAGAGCAGGGTTATTAACTAATTATTTAACTGGCATTTCTCTGAAAAAAAAAATTAAGAGGAAGAATAATTAATCTCAGTAGTGCTCACAGAAAGTGAAACGATCAAATGACAGTAAGTAAAGAACTATTGCAGAAAGTACTCAAATTAAAATGATGGAAAAATGAATTATTTATTATATATTGTTTTGAAAAGACTCTTTCCCTGATAGACAGACCAATTCCACTCCCAAAATTTAGCATTAGCAATTCTCTGTTTACTTAACAGAAGCTATCATTCATGATGACAGGTAGTATGGCACCATTTTGGCTGCAGTTCTCAGTGGAAACATTTTCAAAATAACGTACTGCATGACACTGAAGAAAACATTTACTGAGTACCTCAACACTGCATTCCAAAGCAAAAAGATAAGAAAGACTTTATGCTAGGGTAGACAAGAGAGACCCAGGCCAATTTGGGAAACGTTGCTGGAAGAGTAGCAAGAATTATACATTTCCTTGTATGCAAAAGTGAAAAAAAAGTTACTTGTTTGAATTTGGCAATATTTGGAAACAAGTTCTGGATGCATGCAGCACTGTTCAACATACTAAGTGTCCACAGAGAGAAAAAATGTGCTTTGTATTCAGAAATTGGAAAGTATTTTGGCTTACTGCTCCTTTTTCCCAAATCCACTACAAGGCTACCTCTTTTGCTTTACAGTTACTTTTCTTAGTCTCAGGGCATGTTTGCTTTTAGAAATAGACACAACAGAAAGGGAAAATAGAATTCCTTAGATGTGGTGATTCTGTGAGTGTCCTTACATCACTGAAGGTCAGTGGTGTACTAATGACTGCAGTAGCCATTCTTGGTGTTTAGTGGCCTCTGGGGGTCCATACCGGGTCCAGTCCTGTCTAATATCTTAATCAGTGGACTGAATGATGGGACAACATGTACACTCAGCTAGTCTGCAGGTGTCATAAGACTGGGAGAAGCAGTGATACCTCAGAGAATTGTGCTGCCATGCAGAGAGGCTGACAAGCTGGAGGGATGGGATGACAGGAGACACATGAACCTCAGCAAAGAGAAGTGAGAAGTCTTGCACCTGGGGAGGAAAAGCCCCACACACCCCTATATGCTGAGGGACATGCACCTGGAAAGCAACTGGGCAGAAAATGCCCTGGGGTTCCCGGCTGAACATGAGTCAGTGATGTGCCCTTGCAGCAAATGTTACTGGTGTCCTGGGCTGCATTAGACAACATACAGCCAGCAGATCAACACAGGTGATCCAGTCCCTCTGCTTAGCACTGCTGAGACCACATCTGGAGAACTGTGTCGGGTTCTGGGCTCAGCAGTGCAAGAGAGACATGGATGTGTTAGATAAATTCCAGAAAAGAGAAACGAAGATGTTCAGGACACTGGAGCATCTCACCGGGGAGGAAAAGCTGGAACATCTGTGACTCTTCAGCCTGGAGAAAACAAGGCTCAGCAGTAAGGTTGCTAAACACCTGAAAAGAGGGTGTAAAGAAGACAGAAACAGATTATTTTCAGTGGCGACAGAACCAGTGACAATGAGCATAATTGGAAACGCAGGAGGTTCCCTATGAAAATCAGAAAACACTTCTTGGCTGTGAGTGTGACTGAGTACTGCCACAGGTTGCCCAGGCGGACTGTGCAGTGTCCCTCTCTGGAGAACTTCAAAAGCTATCCGGGACACTGACTCCCTGTGGCCCTGCTTGACTGGGGATATTTGACTAGATGGCATGCAGAGGTCCCTTCTAACCTCAACCATTCTGTGATTCTGTGATTCTCTGACTGTTTCTGTAGCTCTAGGATATACAAATTCTATTACTCTCAAATAATTTTAGGTGATTAACAGAGTGGTGATTTAATATTGGATGTTTTTGCCTCTGCAAGATGTTCTTGAAAATAAGATCTATTAGAAGTCGGTGAAAGAGATCTAGTAATTAAGTTAATTGTGTCTGAGGCTTTTAAAAAGGACACAATCCATTTCTCTTCATTTAAACAACTGAATACCAGAAGACACTAAAATACCTGCTATTTCACTTCTTTCTAGCAGATTCATTAATACCCTGAACTACACAGGAAATTTCAAATAGCATCTTCTCCCAATATGGTTTTGCAGTTTCTACCACCTTACCAAAAAGACTGCTGAACACATTGACCAGCTACAATATATTCACTCTGATGCTGACTGTTCCAGTCCCTTAAAAGTTTTTTACTAGATTGCACAAAATATCAGCATTAAAAACAGACATTTCAAAAATCTAAGCCTTCATTCTTTATGACCTAGTCATTCTTTATGGCCTGACTTCCTATGAACATTTGCAAGGCTTTATGGGATGGAATTTTCTTGAAGAGTCTGGTAGACTTCACAATAATACATTTGAAAAAGTAATTTTGTATCATGGCAGATAATGAATAGTTTAAGATGTCTCAAATACCAGTAGCAGTGGCAGGATAACAATGTTATCTTCTATTTCTAGGATTTTCAGGAGATTGATGGTTAAACAGTTCCTCCTATGGATACAATGAAAAAGAAAAAACATGCTCTCAAATCTTCTTTCTGAATAAACATAAATGTAAGCAAAATCAATAAAGAATCATGAGCCACTCAAGTGAAGTGACTGAGAAGTCCAATTACTTGAGAACAGTTAATCATCCAGAATGGAACAGGACATATGAATGGACGTGATGAACATTTTTTCTTTTAGGGTGGTCATTTTGAAGATCCATAAAATTTTACTATGTATAAATAGACCTCTTTTCTTTTTTTTTTTTTTTTCACAGTAATGAGAGCACATTGTATTCGAAAAGGCTGACACATTAGAGGACAAGTCTAGAAATCAGCCTGATTTTTTGCCACAAAATTATTATGCAGCTCTAAGTGGTTCTGATTTTGGCAATTTTCTTCACAGTAGCTAGTATGGGGCTACGTTTTGGATTTATGCTGAAAATAGTGTTGATAATATAGAGATGCTTTTGTTATTGCTGAGCAGCTCTTTCACAGCATCAAGGCCTTTCCTGCTTCTGGTACTACTCCTCCAGCGAGGAGGCTGGGGCTGCACAAAGAGTGGGGAGGGGAAAGAGCCAGGACAGCTGACCTCAACTGACCAGTGGGTTATTCTGGACCGTATGGCCTTGTAGTTACTGTGTAAAGCTGGGGGAAGAAGAAGGAATCAGGATGTTTAGAATGATGGTGTTTGCCTTCCTAAGTCACCATTTAGCACGATGGAGCCCTGCTTTCCTGAGGATTGCTGAACATATGCCTGTCCATATGAAATGGTGAATGAATTCCTTGTTTTCCTTTGATTCTGTGAGCAGCTTTTTCTCTACCTATTAAACTTCTTTTATCTCAACCCATGAGTTTTCAAATTTTCACTCTTCCAATTCTCTCCCCCATCCCACCATGATGGAAGTGAGCATGTGGCTGTGAGGGACTTGGTGGCTGGGGTTGAGCCACAATATGAATGAAAAATACAGATTGCACTTTTGCCCGAGAGTATTATACTAGGCCACTGATTTTACAAAAATTCAAAATGCCATCCTGATACAACAAAAGAAAATACCATAGTGAGAATCCTTTTCAGTAGCCATTTCTGTAAGAAATGTAATGCATATTTGATGAGTATTTCCGTTCTACTGAGTAGTTGCTAACATTTCTCTGAGTATCACATCCACAATTAAGAAGGAAGTGAGACAGAGTAGTCTAGAAAGGAAATACAGTTTAGTAAAAGGAAAGCTTGACTTGCAAGGAGAGACAAGACTACCAGAGTTTTCAGCCAGAAAGGAAAATACCAGCAAGAAAAAATTATAGCAGCTCTCATGGACCTAAAGGATTAATGAAGCTCCATCACCCTGCCTTTGGGGAATAAGTCAAACTGTGGTTGTGAAAAAAAGATATTTGTAAGGTTTTATTTAATATTAGCTTACTGGGAAGCACTGGGCTAGTTTGCGGAGGAAGTCTATGGAATTGCATCACAAGGGCCTTGGGATTATTATTCCTCTCTCCAAGACCAGGACAGGTAAATAACTGCCATGAAAAAGGAAATGTGATCCTTTTTAAGATAAAGATGTGGTGCAGATGACCTCTGGAAATCCCCTTTTTTTTCCTTATGAATCCATGCTTCTACTTCATTATGCTATCACTTCAATACCAGAAATTCTGACAGAGCTTAAAAAAAGTTTAAAAGGGACCTTACAACACAGAAATATCACTTTTTCTAGTTTTGACCAAACTGGAATCTGTATGACAAAATCCCTGTCGCAAACTTGTTGACTATCAAGCTTAAAATGCATTCCTGCTCCCTGGCAGCTAGAACCTTGTATCCTCCAAGAGGGTAAAAGTTACTAGTTCTTGCTGCCAGAAGTCTGCTTGATTGTCTCTAAGTGAATTCAATTTTAAGTCAATAGCTGCTCTGGTCTTGCAAGCAGAAGCATAGAAATAGTAGACCTATACAGTTCATTGTACACAAAATCAAACAGGTTTTGTTTTGTTTAGTTTTATTCTCCTTAATAACTTCAAACAAAACTACATTTTAATGAGCAGTTACCAGGCTAGACATTGATTTATTTTGTGCGATATTGCAATCCCTACATCCCCTCTGACTGTTGCAGGTGGAGTGGGAGCTTCAGACAAAGTTTATTAGAGAAGTTCTCCCACTGAGTCACAAGGTGCAGAAAGGATCCCCTTAGTTTTCTAAACTCCTTCTCAGAGAGGAGACTGGGTGCAGCTGGATCCCATCTCAGCCCCANGGACAGCTGACCTCAACTGACCAGTGGGTTATTCTGGACCGTATGGCCTTGTAGTTACTGTGTAAAGCTGGGGGAAGAAGAAGGAATCAGGATGTTTAGAATGATGGTGTTTGCCTTCCTAAGTCACCATTTAGCACGATGGAGCCCTGCTTGTGGGTTATTCTGGACCGTATGGCCTTGTAGTTACTGTGTAAAGCTGGGGGAAGAAGAAGGATCAGGATGTTTAGAATGATGGTGTTTGCCTTCCTAAGTCACCATTTAGCACGATGGAGCCCTGCTTTCCTGAGGATTGCTGAACATATGCCTGTCCATATGAAATGGTGAATGAATTCCTTGTTTTCCTTTGATTCTGTGAGCAGCTTTTTCTCTACCTATTAAACTTCTTTTATCTCAACCCATGAGTTTTCAAATTTTCACTCTTCCAATTCTCTCCCCCATCCCACCATGATGGAAGTGAGCATGTGGCTGTGAGGGACTTGGTGGCTGGGGTTGAGCCACAATATGAATGAAAAATACAGATTGCACTTTTGCCCGAGAGTATTATACTAGGCCACTGATTTTACAAAAATTCAAAATGCCATCCTGATACAACAAAAGAAAATACCATAGTGAGAATCCTTTTCAGTAGCCATTTCTGTAAGAAATGTAATGCATATTTGATGAGTATTTCCGTTCTACTGAGTAGTTGCTAACATTTCTCTGAGTATCACATCCACAATTAAGAAGGAAGTGAGACAGAGTAGTCTAGAAAGGAAATACAGTTTAGTAAAAGGAAAGCTTGACTTGCAAGGAGAGACAAGACTACCAGAGTTTTCAGCCAGAAAGGAAAATACCAGCAAGAAAAAATTATAGCAGCTCTCATGGACCTAAAGGATTAATGAAGCTCCATCACCCTGCCTTTGGGGAATAAGTCAAACTGTGGTTGTGAAAAAAAGATATTTGTAAGGTTTTATTTAATATTAGCTTACTGGGAAGCACTGGGCTAGTTTGCGGAGGAAGTCTATGGAATTGCATCACAAGGGCCTTGGGATTATTATTCCTCTCTCCAAGACCAGGACAGGTAAATAACTGCCATGAAAAAGGAAATGTGATCCTTTTTAAGATAAAGATGTGGTGCAGATGACCTCTGGAAATCCCCTTTTTTTTCCTTATGAATCCATGCTTCTACTTCATTATGCTATCACTTCAATACCAGAAATTCTGACAGAGCTTAAAAAAAGTTTAAAAGGGACCTTACAACACAGAAATATCACTTTTTCTAGTTTTGACCAAACTGGAATCTGTATGACAAAATCCCTGTCGCAAACTTGTTGACTATCAAGCTTAAAATGCATTCCTGCTCCCTGGCAGCTAGAACCTTGTATCCTCCAAGAGGGTAAAAGTTACTAGTTCTTGCTGCCAGAAGTCTGCTTGATTGTCTCTAAGTGAATTCAATTTTAAGTCAATAGCTGCTCTGGTCTTGCAAGCAGAAGCATAGAAATAGTAGACCTATACAGTTCATTGTACACAAAATCAAACAGGTTTTGTTTTGTTTAGTTTTATTCTCCTTAATAACTTCAAACAAAACTACATTTTAATGAGCAGTTACCAGGCTAGACATTGATTTATTTTGTGCGATATTGCAATCCCTACATCCCCTCTGACTGTTGCAGGTGGAGTGGGAGCTTCAGACAAAGTTTATTAGAGAAGTTCTCCCACTGAGTCACAAGGTGCAGAAAGGATCCCCTTAGTTTTCTAAACTCCTTCTCAGAGAGGAGACTGGGTGCAGCTGGATCCCATCTCAGCCCCAAACTCTGTCAACGGTTTAAGTCTAAGGAGTTATAGAGGTGTGAGGCGTATTTGTACAACTTTGTCCTTCAGGATTAAGGACCGCAAACCGGATGTATTTCTACAAAAATTAATGATTTAGTGTGATAAACGATTAGACAAAAAGATAATAATCGGAATTATTTACTGCAGAGTATAGAAGCTAACACTACTAGTATAGTATAGTATAGTGTATTATGTCAAAACAATTCTATTGAAGCAATCATATTAAAGCTAGCAAAACCCCCAAACCCCCAAATTTTAAGTAGAGATTTATGCCCATACCAACGACTGCGGGAAAATCTCTTTCTCTCAGCCTTGAAGGAGAAACCTAGAGGGGCTTCCTCATCCAAAGGAGGAATTTCCTCACACACATCTCAAGTAGGGCTATGTTAGAAGAACCTGCCATTTTAAAGTGGAACTGGACTTTTGGAGTATAAAGTGGTTGACTGACAGTTGTATGTCTCCACACCAGCCGTGCCAGATTAGCATTTTTAGAAAAGGATGCTTTACAATATCTGCCCCATCTTCACATCACTATCAAGATGTTTAACTTCGGGGTTGTTAAGTCAGACTGGTTTTAGCATAAGTCAGCACCAAAAGCAGCATGCCACCCCCTCTCAGTTCATCAATGATAGCTTTGCAAAATAGGACATTTTTTGAGTTGTTTTACACCATTCCAGGCAGAGCATCGTGCTGCACTAACATTGTCACAATAGGGCACTTTGTATTAGGCAGAAGGTTTAAGGTCCAGTCTCAAAACTGGTCATGCTTTTACCCAACATCATGTGGTTTTCTCCACGCTGACTGTGAAACCACCGTGACATGCAGAGATAGCATGTCACTGTGAACAGTTGTGAGACTGCCACGGTGACCAGTGATCATCTTGCTCCACATGCTCTCTGTTCCGGTGGATTTTTTAAGAAGCTGAGAGCTGATGATCAGTGTTAATAGAAGTTCTTCAGTGAAATGTTATTGATCATGGCAGGACTTTTGAAAGGTGCTTTTCTCTGTGAAATATAAAAGGCACATCCAACATGGACTATCATCTCTTAGCTTGTCTGACACACTTTTTTTTCCCCAACCTTGATGTTCAGAAATGCTGAAACACGCTTAGAAGCAGAACATCGCAGGAGAGACCAGTCAGGGTAAGACTAGCAAGATGGTAACTAGTATTTAATGAAGTTTTAGAGACCTGGGCTTAGACACTTCACATCCAGTTTTAAATAAATACATAAATCACCATCGTCCTTTTTCCAGGGGAAGTCACAGAAACAATCTTCCTCAGGGACATGGAGCTACACCAGCATTTCAACATGGCAAGACTGACCACTAGACTCCAGTATGAGATGCTGTCAAGGCCACTAATGTCATATTTGCATTCCTAAAGACCTATTGCTGGCTGCATCTTTTTTGCTACAACCTTAATGGGTAGCCAGCGTGTCACAGACAGCATCAAGCTACACAAAGCTAGCTGCTCCCCATAACACCTGACATCTGAGCATGTACATCATTAACTACAGCACTATCTAACACAAGCTTCAGCAGGCTGAGGTTGACTACTACTTGAGGATGCCATACCATGCCATGACTTTGACTTTCGTTTCATCTGGGCTATTCTAAATCTGCCTGATCCTACAGAGTCATCTTTTAGAACAGACTTTTCAGTAAAGTTTTTATTGATGCTAATTGGTGCCATTCAAAAATAAAAAAGAAATAATACCTTTTTATAAAATTAAAAGATTCAAGAGAGAATGTACTGAGTTTTTCCTTCTCACATTGTAGATGGAGAGAGCAAGTCTTGAAATGGAGGAAAAAAATTGCCCTTTTAGTAGCTGAATTCATTATCCATATTTCCAGCTACTTTTGACATTTTTTTCTTTCTGAGCAGTGAACATTTGAAAAAGTTACTCTGTTTCATCTTACACTACACACAGTCTTCAGATAGTTTCACCACTCTATTAAAAACTGTGGTGCTATGCTGTGAGATTAAAAAAAATATAATCTGGCCATCACTGAGGGCATTGTTCTCACATTCTATTACTGGTTGGCAGGTGGGCAAAACACCTGGTAAGAAACTAATATAAATTGGAAAAAAATACTTAAAAGGCACTAGAAGTCCCAGTAAAGCTTTAAATATTTTACAAAAGCTGTGATCCGTAGGCTTTGCCTTCAGCCAAAATCCACTCAAAGAGAAATAGGCCTAAAAAAACCCCTCTGCAATAAATAGATACCTCCTGGAGATATTCTAGCCAGCAAATCTCCACCTTTGTGTTTTGAACAAAAGCTTCAGGAAAACTTTGAAAAATCCTCCATGAAAGATAGGAGAAAATGGGAGAAGATTTTTTTTCTACCTCTGTAAGGTTTTCTAGTTTGCGTCACAAAAGGTCTATTTTAATAGCAATGTCAGGCCAATTTGGTGTCAGCACCAAGTTCTGAAGTACACGTTGTAAAGTGCTGCTTCTCAATCCACTTCATGCTATTCTCATAAGAAGTAATTTGTCTAAAAAACATAAATGCTTTTCGTGGTCTCAGCACAATGACAATGAACTTTTGGGAAAAGACAGCATGAAGAGAAAATAAATTTATATATATTTATTTATATTTATATTTGGTACATATACAAATTATAACATTTACAACAGAGGTAATGGTAAACCTAGATGCACTTATGTTGCAGGGGTCTCTGTTTGCTGGTGTAGAAGATGGAAAATTCCTGGCATTTTAAATTTGAGGTTGAATAGCAATATTTTAAAATTAATCCAAGTTAGGTGAGGTACTATGTGACTGGGGAATAGTAAAGGGTAAGAAGTGATCTTCTCAGCTAAAAAACTGGTTTTTTGCTCTAAAGAAAAGGTAAAACTTCAGCAAATTGGGAGCTAAATGACAGATGAGATTTAATAAAAGATGACTCCACCAGAGAAAGATAATTCTGACATGATGTACTTACTTTCTTCAACATGTTATTTCTGTCCATTCAGGAAACTAGAAAAAATAATCTCCCTGGACATCTATAAATGTCTCCTATCGTGCCAAGTGGAAAATAATGATGAAATCTGGGAAGTATGGGTGTCAGATGTATGAGGTAAATGAGCAATTGGCTGAAGGAAGAGCCCAAAGTAAGTTATGCTGAAAAAGGCATTTTGAGACTGCAAGGCACATACCCAATGAACTTCTCTAGAATACAATTTGGGATCAGTTTTATTTACACTTTCATTTAATGATACTGACAAACTAGTCCATATACACTCATGAAATTTGCCGTAACTGTGCACTTAGTGAGCTGTCTTGGAGAGAGAGTCTTGGAGAAAGAATAGCTGACCTTTAGGACAGTAGCCATACTAAGTGGATGGACCTCTTTGTTATGAAACAGAGGTTCACAACCTTGTGAAGAAATAATGAGCTGAGAGCTCACTAACTGGTAGCAGGAATAAAAAAGAATACAGACTTCTTGAATTAATCAGTGATAAAAATGCACTTGGCCCTGGCTATTAAAAAACCAAATATAATGCATAACTAGGAGCAATGTCTAGCAGGCATGAGGAACTAAGAGGAAAAGTGTAAGAGACATAAGTGAAAGAAAAAAACAGAGAAAGCAAATGGAGAAATCTCTCTGAACCTTGTCTTAAAATAAGACATCCAGAACATCAAATGAAATAATAAAAAAACCTCAATAAGAATATACATATTCACAATATGCATAATTAATATTGTGGATTTTATCACACATGAATGAATTCTATGTGATGTTGTAGATCTCAGAAATATTAATGGAGTATAAGGCAGTCAAACTGGATGCAAGATCCCAAGGAAAATTCCTTGACCTATGCTCCTTAAGTCATATATTTTTCATGTCTTTCCCAGTGTTTATGTTCATAGCCCATTCCAATTCCATATTTTAAAATAAAAATCTGTGCATGTTAATTTCCATTTTAGTTGTAATATAGTCATAGATATATACACATGTATGTATAATTGTGTATATAATAGATACTAAAATAAATCAACTGTACAGTATTTCAAGAGAAAACTGAATCACAGACATTGAAATCTAAAAATCTTATGAATCATATTGGGGGGAAGCAGTCTACAAATGTAGATTATATTTCATAATTTTAAAGGAAATATTAGTCCTTCTACTAAGCCTCATTAAAATACAGCTCATCTCATCTTGCCCCTAACAAAACAAAACAAACTGCCGTAACCAACAGAGGGAAGACAAATACACAATAAAATACCAGAACACTAAACTGAGTATCAGACTATTAAACACAGTACTAGTACCTTAAGTAGCAAGGCATATAATTTGCTATATACAATATTACTTCCTCCTTCACCATGGAAGGTGTTTCAACAAATGTGCTAAAGAGTTTTTTGAGTTTTTTTTGCTTTTCACATATTCATCTAAGAGTGTCCTGTCTCCTTATCCCACTCCTCTTTACAACACGGCTGTGTTATATTTACTAGGTTTTGTGTTATACACAATTACATGTTTCCAAATTAGCTCTCTAAATCATTTTCTACTACACTCACAATACCTAGTTTAACGCAGCAACACACCCTCTAAGAGTGTCTGTGCTCCCACTGCAGGCTTTGGTTTTTTGCTTTGAATAAATATGTCTATGATAATGCTTGCTTGCTTGCTTGTATTTTGTTAGATGAGGTTGCAAATTTCCTTCCAAACTGCAGTGCTTGCAAGTACATCCACATGCTTAATCTGATAAATGAAATGCTTACAATACTTGATTATTATGAACAATTTCAATGAGTCTTCAGAGGAAGACCAAGCAGTTCTGCAAAAGTTCCATGTATGTAACACTGCTGCCTTCAAAGAAAGCTATGAATTTGTTGTTTAGAAGGAATCAAGGTCACAACACAGTAAGACATCTCAATGGGTAACTCCCTTGCCTCTCCTGATCCAATGGAGTAACACTGAAAAGTAAAGAAACATCAGACTTTAGACCAGAAAGTTTAGTTCATATTCAGTAATAAATATAGCTCTGCCACCATAAAATCCACACAACTCCCCAAAGCAAGAAGGGGGTAATACTTTACACACTTTACAAACCTCACCCAGTTCCATCTAAAATAAATCTTTTTTATTCAGTTAGACTTAATAGTCTCAGCTAATATTTAGTTGGGATTTATATACTTTAGTATCAAATTCTTTTGTGATTGTCAACATTAAGAGTAAAATTCTGCCTTTCGAAGTCTGCACCTGGTCCTAGTGCAGACTGAGGAGAGTGAGGAGTTAAATTCCTCATTTTTGCTGCAGTCTTCTGGCTGCTTGTGTATATTAAGTAAGTGGAGCATGAAACAGAGCAACCAAGAAAAGGAAGGAGAGACCGGGGGAGGGAGAAAAGTTTCCCAACCACCTACTAATCTGTCTGCTGTTAAATACAACACAGTCTAAATTTGGTGGGAAACTCCACTGCTGAATTCCGGATTTTACAATTATAAATGGTCATGTAATGCTCCATTCAGAGTCTATCAAACATCCATTTTGGTCACAAGCACACACACAAAACAGTTCTTAACACCATACAGGGATGATATTAAGGACTAAGGAAAGGAAGAAGAGATAAAAAGCAGACCAATAACTAGATCTCTGTAATAGCAGTGATTTTATAAAATAAAACTCCTAAATGATTGTAAAGGCAACTACAGTTATGCTGGAGAAGAAGGGAGAAAGAAAACAAAAATGACAATGGGTTACTCCTGCCACAGCGCCATCCCACACATCCTGAAACGTCTGCTCAAATAGTCCCCATTTCCATGAAGAATGAAAAAAGTACCTCAGACAAAAGGCATGTCCCACTAGACCCTTAAATCTCAAATTAAAACCAGTAGTTCTTTTACAGAAATATGTCACATTTTTTCTTGCTATTGTAATGCAAAGCTTTTTTGTGTGCTTGCACCTTCATAGAGGGGAAGCAGAGCGGCAAGTACTGATCTCTTCCCTCTCAAGTCCAGTGACAGGACTCGAGGAGATGGCATACAGCTGTGACAGGGGAAGTTTAGGTTAGAAATCAGGAGAAGCTTTTTTACCCAGAGGGTGGTTGGGCACTGGAACAGGCTCCCCAGGGAAGCGGTCACAGCACCAATCCTGTCTGAGTTCAAGAAGCATTTGGACAATGCTGTCAGGTACATGGTGTGAATCTCGGTGTGTCCTGTGCAGGGCCAGGAGCTGGACTCCATGATCCTGATGGGTCTCTTCCAACTCTGCATATTCTATGATTTTATGATGATTCTTTCAGCAGTGCAACGTGCTTCTCATATGTATTTGCTTCTTACATATCTCAGCTTACAGAAGTATATGCATAGTGATGCTGTAGAAACTTGTCTGCTGTAGGCAACAGATTTCTCTGATGAAGCCATATGCACTTGTTGTAGAGAGGTTTTGCGTTTCTTTTATTGAGATTAAGGTTGTAAGTCTTATTGAAAGGAATGGAGTTTTAAATAAAATATGGTAACTGGAGCATTTTTACTGTTTCAGTTAGCACAGACCTGACATCAATGAATAAACAGCAATTTCTGCAGTATCTTCTATCACATTGTTTATCCACCTTCCATCTCCAATTTGTCTGTTATGGAGAGCTGTTACCTGCTACACTCTTGATACATACCAGAGACACTGGAAAGGTATTGTGATGTGCCTGAATGTCAAATTAATCAGAACCACCACAAAGAAGTGGGAGACAAGGAGTCAAAGACAGTAAGAACATTAAAAACTCTTCTCAACATAATCTGTATACCATGGGTTCCCTCCTTTAACATGGCCGAATGAGGCCTGAGCAATCCCCAGGCTGCTCCCATTCCAAACTCTTACCACACTGACATCCACATTTATCTGTTGTCAGAAGCCTGGGTGAATTCAGCCATGATATCAATGAATGGATAGGAACTGATGCAATCTTTCTCTCTGAATATGATACAAAACTGTACCAGGTTAATTGGAGAAAACAACAGTCCTCCTAGTCCCTCAGTAAATTTAAGATTGCAAGGAGCTGCATAGCTTGCTATTTTTAATTTCAAGATAATTAAAATACTCCCCACAGCCTTAGAGTTCCCGGCATCTCCCATAGGAAAAACAAAATAACCCTCCTTCTTTTTAATTTTTAATTATCAATTGTTACACTACAGATATAGATCTAACACATCAAGTGGAATAAATAGGCCACCATTGAGGACACAATTGAGGTTACCATCCCTGGGGTTGACCTGTACTGTAAAAAGCCTCACTGATAGTGACATTGTCCCACATCTACATGACATACTGTGTTTGCTTATAAAGCGACTACTGATGCATAAGCAAACCATAAGGTTCACAGTGTGATATATTTTTTTTTTTTTAAACAGATCACTTCTGGAATCAAAAGTTAGTCTTAGAAACAGGTAGAAAAAAACATCATTAAATTTTTCCATATTGTCAAAATAAATGCAGTTGAAATTCAGGGAAATATACCAAAGAGATTTTTAAATTTAGGAAAGCAATGAAAGTAATGAAGCAAATCAACATATTTTTCTAACTAATTTTAAGAACAACTGCACAAATATTAAGAAAAATATGTCTTCAAGAATTTGAAGTACTCATGCTGAAGTCTTACAAGAAGAATGATAAGCCGAATATTTGCAGTCTTCTAGTTTCAATTGTTCACGTTGTAAGCTTACATCTTATTCAAAATGTCATAGAAATATTGAATAAAATTAAGCTTAAGTCAGACCACTGAGGAACCCAATTTGAAATACTCCCATTTAGCTTGTTAGCTAATGATAACTTCTCTCCAACAATGCTTTTTTCATGGACTATATACTCAGTTTATCTCAGTTTTGTAGACTGTATTTCTGTAGTTTAAAGATACATCTAAGACTATATTATTATCAGCAAAGATACAGTTCTGCTTAGTCTGCCAGAGAAAACAATTAGAGCAAATTAGCACTATTAGACCAAAAGGTGATATGCATATATTGCCTATTTGAAAAAAACAACTATTCTACTTTCTTACGTAATGATAACTCATCTTGGGTTTTCACCAGAAATCTAACTTTAATTAAAATATTTTTGTTTTGTCTTCCCTCCCTCATTTATTTCAAGCTTTAGTTTCAACTACTTATACCTCTGGACTTTCCCTCATTCTCTCCTTTTTCGCCCAAAGTTAGTTGCTGGTGGAGTGTAAATTGGTTTAGCTCTTCACAAATATTTATCAAGATATCTCTGGTACTTCTAGCTTGTATAAATCCTCCTTGATTTTATTTCTCAATAGCTTGTTAGATTTGGGATAATGAATAAATGGAATCTATTTGGAAAGAGATTACGTCTTCTCCTTCCTTGATTGTAGTGCAGATTCAGATGCAACCTGCAAGAGGCTGACTGCAAGCTGCCAAATAACAGCTGAACAACTGCCAAGTGCCACAAAGATCTGACATGACTTAGGTCAATGTGGTCATAGCGATCCATTATTTTTTCATTCAGTTCTCATAGAGCAGTACAGTGGCCTTTCACTTCACATATGGCCTCCTCTTAAAAAATGTGCCTGTTTATGCAAGCCCACAGCACTTGTGTCATGCTTTACTGGGATAATACATGGATTCATTAGGCAGTAAACTGAGCAGCTTCACAACAGGCATTGAAAGGTTCACATGATGCCTGAGAAAGTTAGGAATCTCTGGAGTGAAATTACACTTGTAAAAAACAAATAATAAAACTACTGAGTATGTTAATATATTTTTGAAATAATAGCAGCAATTAACCCTTTTCATTAAGTCATCCAGAATCCATGATTTTCCAAAGGGATGTTACCGATACATACTCATTCTCAGGTTAATTGAACTGTGTGAATCTAATACTGTAGTTTTCATGGCAACAAAAATTATTAAACTGCAATTTATAATATAATAATTAGAAAAAAATCACACAGCAGCAATGAATTTTTTAAAAAATGAATAATCGATTATAGGAAAAAAAACCCACCAGATGGCCGAGTTACTCAAATAAAGGGTATTAACTTAGAGACCTTACTTTGGTGGCAACAGGACTACTGTTAAAATTAATAGTAATAATGCCATTTTTATCAAATAAACTGAACTGGCTTCTCAGAAACAATTTTATTTTAAGCACTTTCCGTAAAACAACGTCAAGATATTTTTCCTGTCCTGGAAGCATCATCTTGTTAAAACCTAAGTCATTCCCACCAGCCTGTACTAGACCATATCTGATGGTCTCTAGTGACACTGAACAAAAACTGCATTAAAGAACCAGTGAATTGTAGATATTACTGTAAAAATGACACATCCCTCACAAACCCTGTCTTTGATGAATGTTCTCCATCTCAGTGGGCAGAATACTTTTACTTGTCTGTGCCCCTGTTACTCATAACAGATTGATGCAGACTAGAAAAAAGTTCACTGCAACAAACATAAAGAAGTTACTGTGGATCCAAAATACCTGTCAGCAGTTCCTCTGATGTATTTCCCTAGGCTGGAGTAAATACAGACTCATTTCGGTCTGAAGCCCCTGTCCTACAGTGGCAGAGTACCTTTAGATTTATCTCATGTAGTAGATCGAATTTGATATATTTGAATAATTACTGATGACTGTAATAGTGCATAAAGGGAAGCATGTGTGAGAACCTTTGCAGAATCAGGACTCAGGAGAAATTTGCCTCTTTAGATTATAAATTTGGTAGCTACCAGTTACTAATTTAGAATTTAGAAGGACATTATTTTAAATGCACCAGTTTTTTTTTTTAAATGCACCAAATTCTCCCTGTCCCAAATGGTTTCAAATATGGGAATTATTATTGACCCACTGTCCCCACTGCCAATGATTGCTGATTTTGTATCACACGTCAATAACTAAGTTTACAGTCTTGGAAATAAAAGTCTAGTTGAATTTTTGATCTGCTTTGAAGCAAAAGAACCAGAGCAAGCATGAATTTCGACAATCTGAAAAATTGAAAATTGTATCAGCTACAACAGCTAAGCAAAATGTCATAGATTCCAATAATGTAACATCAACTGAGAGAAAACATTTCTCTTCCAAAGTTCCTGTCTCTTGTTAATATAAAGAAGTAGAAAAAGACTTGTTGTAGTTTTCTGAATATTCAGGTTTTTTTGTTTTACTACCATTATCTTGAATATAATATTGGCCTATCAAATGCACTTATGCTAAATAAATCAGATCCTTTTAGTCTGTCTAAAGACAGTATATTAAATACTATCATTTCAAATTACTAACTTACATTTAATATCCAGAGAACATTACAATGGTATGAAATCAGTAATTTTTACAAAAAATTTGAAATGTCTAGGAGAGCCTGCGTTTCACATCTAAGAAGATGCCTTCTGAAATGTAGGTTGCTTTGAAGGTATTTCAGGTTCAAAGTCCTAGATGGAGAAACCCTGAATCAGCCAGCAATCACATTTGGAAGTCTTGTCCGTAAGATTCCTCCCCAGTCTCAGAACACTGCTGTCCAGTAGCTGCTCAGAAGAGAGTACTCTTCCCTCTGCTTTTTTCTCAAACACTTGTGATGATATAATAGGACAGAAGAAAGCACAGACTGAGCAGATTTCTTCTCATGACAGTGTGAACCTAAGATTTCAGAGAGACTCCACAGCTTACATTTCCTTGGTTGCCAGATCTTAATTAATAGAGCCTTTAGGCTTCTGATAGACATCATGTCCTAAAATAAAAGGTGGTGTAAAGGAAGAAGAAATTGAAGCAATTAATCTGACTAGATGCCTTAGAGTACCTTGAGAAGAAATGGAAATTTCTCACTAACAGTCAATTGTATTAAACAAAAAATACCAAGTGGAAACCTTTTAAAACTAACAAAACTGAGGAAAATTTATTTCACAATTAATCTTTGATTTCTGGTAGAAAGACAATAAAAGGATCTACATTTCATTTGTTTCCTCAACTTATTTGAGAAACATTTAACACTTCCCCTCTCTACCCAGTTCTCTTAGCACAGCTGAGAGCATCCAAAACAAGAAATTGGCTGTAGACAGTAGAACATTCCCATCTTATCTCAAGTTCTTGCTTTTGTTTCGGATTGATCAATTCACCCCTCAAGTGTTATTCCTGTTACATTTTATGTCTTTCCTGTCTCCTGTGGGTCAAGCCCATAAAATAAAACAGAATTGTCATGACTGGATATCAGGCTCATATTTATGGCTGGCAAAGGTACATTGAATGTATTCGTCTCAGGAGCCTACGGTTCACCTGTAAATAGAAAGTGCACGTCCTTAATAACGATGGTTTTTTTTCTCAAGACTTCCAGATATTTCCCAGCCTAGTCAGGGGCACTGTTCTGTATAAGGCAGCATTAGTAAAAGTCAAAAGGGCATATAGAGGTGATCTGTGAACAGTATCTATCTGTACACAGATGCAAAAAGTGAAGACAAACCTCCTACAGGGTTATTTTGTGTTACTTCCACCCACAACTAGTTCTGAATATTTTGCATGCTAAATATAATTTCTGAGTACCTCAAATTGATGAGGCACATTTTCAATTCATATCAGAGCTCTATTTTTGAAATATAGCACAAGTAAAAGATTACATAGCCAAATGGCATGATATCCTGCTATGCATTATGCTGGTATTTACTTGACTGCAGAGGAATAGCAAGACAGAATTAAGCAAAGAGAAAACAGACTATAACACAATGAAAGACACATAAAGGATAAGAAAAACGTAAGTAAAGCTAAGAATATCAGTAGTTTGTCTGCTTTTTTTATGTTTTTGAAATTAAAACCGTTTTCCCAAGATGAGCTACTAGACTTGCATATTTTGGAATATCAAATCCGAAAGTTTACATCTCTACAAAAATGAAGAAATGCTTCAGTGCACTTCTATCCCATGCAACATTTAAAGTATCTATTGTTAATGGTGTTTTATCATCGTATGGGCATTGATAGTATTGCTTTTCACACATTAGTAGTGGACAGTACTCTCCTCTGGAGACACAGAGGTTTTTTTAAATATCCTCCTGCAGAATTTGTAAATGTCATTTGCTTTAGATATCATGAACACCCCCAAGATGATTTATGAACCGCTAACCCATATCAGGACTGAAAGTGTAGAAATGGAAAAGAAATCCTGTGGAAGAGAGGTCACACAAAGGAAGATGGGTAGAAAAGTTCTCTAAAAACACAGGTGCTTGGAGAAATGAACAAGGGGTCTGAGAAGGCACTAGGAAAGCTGCCAAATTATTTGCTTGACATTAACTCACCTTCTGGTGATTCAGTTGAAGTAATTATATCTGGTAACTTCACCTCCATTTCTCTAGCTTAAAATGAAGTAGCTTTGTGGGGTGAAGTTTTCCTGAATTGCTAAATAGCAGAGCAACTTGCGCTTGGGTGCATTGTTAAGCATCCACCTGAATCAAGAAGGAAAAGATGGATAAAAGGATGGACAAAAATGTGCTATTGTGAAAGTACAGATATACTTTTACAGGTATACTGTTATAATACTTCTAAAATAAAAAAAAAAAAAAAGGAGAAAGGAAAAGAAAATTTAATTGTCTTGCAATTATGCAACATGGTTTGACAAGCCAGCAGAGTAAATTAAAAATTACTCTGGACATTATTTAATCTTTAAGCCCCAAAACATTAATTCCAACATTGCACTACCTATGTCCAATCAACATACCCCAAATACTTAAAATGAATCTTTATTTCCAACTTCTTCAAGACATACACTATCATGACAATATTAAGTGAAAAATTCTTTTCCTTTTTGTGTTTCATCAGAAAATGTGATTTGTCTGATTTGCTTAATGAAGCTATATAAATTGTTGAAGACTGTCCAGCAAAAACCTATAGAAATCTTACTAGCTTGTATGTGAGGAGCCAATTTAACTTTGATTTGTCTCAACACTGTCAGATGCATGTGGGGGAGGGGTTGCACATGTGCCACTTGCAGGAGGCAGCTAGAAGAAGACGGGAGAAAGCCTTGTCCCAGGGGGGAACTTTGCCAGGGAACCATTCCACACCTCACATGGCACAAGCAGTCAGCAGGGGAACAGCAAGGGCCCTGTACCCTCCAGAGAGGTTCTCCAATCAGATGGCAAAAGGTCTGCACCAGTGGACTGCAGTGGAACGCTGGACAGGGCCAGTGGTCTCCTGCCAGCAGGCGGACTTTAGGAGGAGCCAGTCACAAGCTGTTGAGACTCTTGCCCCGGTTCTAGCCTGCTTTTTGGTCTTTCTTTGCCCTGGCTCCAGCCTGTTTTTTG